>JAJKFI010000127.1:2255521-2298349 GCA_029204185.1 Lerista edwardsae | reverse complement strand
CACACACACACACACACACACACACACACACACACACACACACACACTGACACAAGGAAGCCAAATTAGTGTCTATAACAAAATTTCCTAAGGGAGTTTCTCGGTATCCCTGGGTCCAGCTGTGGCAGTGTGGGGGATGCTACAGCACTGCACCAGCCTGTGCTTTCGCAAGACCAACACACAGAAAAGAACCGCCATCCCGCCAACGAACTCACCATCCAATCTGTTCTGGGTCGTCGAGGAGCACGCGGACAATGTACAGAAGGCAAGTGAGAAGCTTCAGGGAGAAGTTGAAGAGCCGAATCCGCAGACCTGTCGCAAGGCAGAAGGAACAACGGCAGCAGGTTAGACCCTGGCGAGGTCTTGGATTAGAGGAGGCCTCCGAGGAGGAGGAAAGGGGGGCCAATCTCTGCAGGTAGCCCTAGTGGGTCACATAAGAAGAGCGCTGTTGGATGAGGCCAATGGCCCATCTAGCCCAGCTTCCTGCATCTCACAGTGGCCCACCAGGTGCCTTAACGAGCACATAGGACAATAAGATGCCTGCATTCCATGGCCACTCCCTTGGACCTGGCATTCTGAGGTAAAATTCTGAGGTAAATAATAACTTGCAACCCAATCTGGGCCTTAAGAACATAAGAAGAGTCCTGTTGGATCAGGCCAAAGGCCCATCTAGTCCAGCTTCCCACATCTCACAGTGGCCCACCTCACAGTGGCCTCAGGGAGCACACAAGACAACAAGGCTACTTCAGAGTACTGGGTGCAAGGGAGTGGCAACAGGATGCAAGCATCTTGTTGTCTCGTGCCTCCCTGGGGCACCTGGTGGGGCCGCTGTGAGATACAGGAAGCTGGACTAGATGGGCCTTTGGCCTGATCCAGCAGGGCTCTTCTTATGTTCTCATGTTCTTATAACAAGATGCCTACATCCTGTTGCCACTCCCTTGTATCAGGCATTCTGAAGGATCCTACTACTAACGTAAGGAGGTTGCCCCACCCATCATGGCCTATAGCCCACGATGGACTTTTCCTCCAGGAATCTGTCCAATCCCTTTTGAAGGGCACCTAGGCAGCAACTCAAAATATTTGACATTTTCACTCTTGACATATAACGAGGGCGCAATCCTACGCTCTGCTGCCCCAGAGGAGAAGCTAGCTGTCCCCTATGAGCTACTCGGATCTGTGCCTGCTAAATAGCCGAAACGATAACATCACAATAACGGCACTTCCGGCCGTGACATCAATCCTGGTGGGTCCCAGACAGATTCTAAAAAGTGGGTCCCAGTGCTAAAACGTTTGAGAACCACTGGAATAGGGCATATACTGCAATTTGGGGTGGTGGGGGGCAGTGACTGAGGCCTCCTCAAGGTAAGGGAATGTTTGTTCCTTTTCCTTGAAGCCGCATTGCGGCTGCATCAATGGTGGAACATTGGGCAGGATTGGACCCTGAATATATTGGACTTTGCAGAAGGAAAGGCATTTTTTTAAAAAATGGTTTCATTAGGGAACATAAATATATAATAAACCGTATGGTTTTATGAAAAAAGACATAATGTACACCTGACACTTTTGGGGCTGTATATAGATGAATTTAGGCAGTGTGTCAGACCCTTGAGCAAAACACATCCGGAGTTAGGTTTGTAAATGTGACTCTTTCCGAGGAGTAATGTAATATTTTGGTTTCGGGGACACTGGAATGAAATTGGAAAAGGGAAAATAAAGCGTTTAAGCGCCACATTATTTTCTCCGAGGCAAGGAGGGAAGGAAATGTTTCTAACCTTGCCAAAAATCACAAAAGCCCTCGACGTGCTTCTCTGCGATAACAGCGTTTAAGCACCTATTGTGTCTCGAGCAGGAGAACAAAAGCGCGAAAGAACTGGTGCGGCTTATTTTAGCAACCCTCCTCCGTGATTTTTTTTTTCTAGGTCGTTCTCGACAAGCGCACCCAAAGTGCGAGACTTGCACAGACCCACAGAACGGCCTGTGGGCTTCGAAACAAAGAGAAGGCCATTCGGTTAAAAGCAAATATACAGAAGGGGGTGTCAATATTGTCTCGCTTCCCCCTCGGGGAGAGGTTTAGCAGGTCCCGTTGGAGCAGAGACCCTGGAAATGCAACAATCGTCTCTTTCTAATTGTTTAATGCAACGACGTCACAAAGGAACCTTTGTGATAAACAGACAAGAGGTATAAGAACACAGCAGCACAGAACTGAACAGGGGCCAAAAACCCATCTCTTCCTCCACCTTATTTTCAACTGTGCCACAGGAGGTGGTGATGGCATCTGGCCTAAGTGCCTTTCAAAGGGGATTGGACAGATTTCTGGAGGAAAAGTCTGTCACAGGCTACAGGCCATGATGGGTGGTGCAACTTCCTTATTTTAGAGGCAGGCTACCTCAGATTGCCAGGTGCAAGGGAGTGGCAACAGGAAGCAGGCATCTTGTTGTCTCGTGTGCTCCCTGAGGCATCTGGTGGGCCACTGTGAGATACAGGATGCTGGACTAGATGAAGCTGGAAATTGGTCTGATCCAGCAGGGCTCGTCTTATGTTCTTAACTGTGGTCAGCTAGGAGCTTCCGGAAAGCCCTTTAAGCAGGGCAGGAAGTCTGCACCCTCCCCTTTCTACTGTTTCCTAACAAGATGCATCAGAGGTAGACTGCTTCTGAACATGGAGGTTCCACAGCCTTCGAGAATATCAAGGGAGGTCCCTCTCCATTGATCCCTGCTGGACCATTTTGAGGGCCCATCTAGTCCAGCTTCTTGTTACCTCACAGTAGCCCACCAGATGCTTACATCCTGTTGCATTCAGAAACCGGCTGCCTCAAAAACCTATAGTCGTCATAGCTTGTAGCTGCAGTGGACTTTTTCTCCATCAGTCTACCTATTTCCCTTTTTAAAAAGACATCTAGGCCAGGTGCCACCACAACATCAAGTGGTAAGGAGTTCCACAATTTAAATCAATGCTGGGAAAAGACATATTTCCTTTTGTCCATCCTAACTCTCCCACAAGTCAATTTTAGGGACAATCTCACACAACACCAGTTCTGATGCTGTGCAAGAGGGAAAAAGAATTTCCTTTAATCCATCCATGAACAATTTAATATTTCTCAATCAAGTCTTCCCCCAGGTACCTTTTTCCTAGACTGAAGTGCCTCAAACACTGCAGTCTTTCTTCATAAGGGACGTGCCCCAGCCCCATAATCATTTTTGTCGCGCTCTCCTGCGTCTTTTCCAGTTCCACTATATCCTTCTTGAGATGTTGTCACCAGAACTGTACGCAGTACTCCAGATGCGGCCTGGCCATCGATTTGTACAATGGCATAATAACATTGGCTGTTTTATCCTCAAGGCCTTTTTTTTAATTATCCCAAGCATGTGATTGGCATTCTTCCTCACCGCTACACACTGGGTCAACACATTCATCAGCGTATCCACCAGCAGCCTAAGATCTCTCTCCTGATCTGTCACGGACAGCTCAGAACCCATTACAGTATGTGAAGTTTCGTATTATATTATTTATAATAATACAAAAGTATTATATTGCTTTATAATAAAGTAATCTTAATAAAAAGCCAAGACATCACCCTGCCAACAAAGGTTCGCATAGTCAAAGCGAAGGTTTTCCCAGTAGCAATGTATGGCTGTGAGAGCTGGACCATAAGAAAGGCAGAGCGCCGAAGAATAGATGCTTTCGAACTATGGTGTTGGAGAAGACTTTTGAGAGTCCCCTGGACTGCAAGGAGATCCAATCGGTCCATCCTCCAGGAAGTCAAACCTGATTGCTCCCTGGAAGGACAAATCCTGAAGCTGAAGCTCCAATACTTTGGCCACCTCATGAGAAGAGAGGACTCTTTAGAAAAGACCCTCATGCTGGGAAAGATGGAAGGCCAAAGGAGAAGGGGGCGGCAGAGGATGAGATGGTTAGAGAGTGTCACTGAAGTGATGAGCATGAAATGGGGCGAACTCCGGAAGCTAGTGGAGGACAGAGAGGCCTGACGTGCTGTGGTCCATGGGGTCGCGAAGAGTCGGACACGACTTAGCGACTGAACAACAACAATAATAAAGTAATACATCACTTTATTACTTTATGCTTTATACTGAAACGCATCTGCCATTTTGCTGCACATTCTTACCCAGTTTGGAGAGATCCTTTCGGAGCTCTTCATAATCCCTTCTAGTATTCACCACCCAGAAAGGTTTTGTGTCATCCGCAAACATGGCCACCTCACTGGTGATCCCCAAAGGTCATTTATCGATAAGCTGAAAAGCGGCCAGATTTAACGTTATCCCGTCGGCGGTCTTATATGAGGAGACCATATGAGGAGAGGTGCTGTATTTGTGCTTTGGGGGGCATTGAGGCAATCTCACATGTGTTTTTATATTGTCCACACTATAACGATCTTCGTGAAAAGTATCTGGGATCAATTCTGCCAAAACTGAGAGGCCATCTTGATGAGGAAAAAAATCTCCTTCATTTTGAGCGACGTAGTGGAGGACAAGCTAGAGAAAGCGGCCAAGTTTGTAGACTGCATAATTAAACGTCAGAGTAAACAATTCAGTCATGCCTATATTTCAAAATAGTTCTTAATCATTGTCGAGACGCCTACGGTTGTCTTTCAAATGTAATCTTTTTGGGGGGTTTATGCCAATTTAAATTGGACTCACCAATTTAGAGTGGACAATATAAAAACATATGTGAGAGTTATGCCAATAAAGGCTTCTGTTCACTGGTGTCATTCAAATGATTTAGGAACAGGAACTCACTTTTGATTGGCACTTGTCGGGAACCCAGAACCAGCCATGGAGCCCGTTAGGATCCGGAACGCCAGTTCTGGTCCATTCCCCCTGAATGACATCACTGCTTCTGTTTCTGAGGTTGAAAAGCACCAGCCCCAAGACAGATCCTTGGGGCACACTTCTTTTCACCTCTCTCCACTGTGAAAATTGCTCTTTGGCACCCCCCCCCTCTCTATTTCCTGGTCTTTACTGGAGACCTGCAAACACAGTACTTGTTGGAGATGCTCGAGGGGGATTTCCTGCTATACTAGAAGACCTTGTAGGTCACTTCCAACTCTACGATTCTATGAAATCACATTAGTGTGAACAAGGAAATCAGACGTCCGCAAACAGTGCCAGGCTGGAATCTTTGCAGCCAGGAGGTGGCGCTGTTACTCTTTCCCTATTCCTGGGGAGACCAACTTTTACACCCACCCACCAAGGAAGTAGGTTCCTCATGACTAAGGCTGCAGATGAGCAGCCACAAATTATCGCTCAGGTTGTCTCAGCTGAAGCATGTGAAAACAGATGAATCACAGGCCTCATTAAATAATCTGTCCATCTACTGTAAAAGAACATGTGATATAAATCAGGGGAGGGGGGAGAGGGCAGGGGCTTGATTTAGTGTCCTGCCGTGGCCAGATGGGGAATCAAGTTTAACGTTTCATTTGTCACACGCAAGAGAGGGCTAAATCGGCGGCTTCTTTCCTTCCCAACCCGCCATCCCAGAAACCAACTCTTGTCAAATGGCGAGCATCCAAAGTTAGCTGGGTCACAGGTTAGGGCAGTGTTGCTCAAACTGTGGGTCGGGACCCACTTGGTGGGTCAGGACCTGATGTCAGGTGGGTCGCGCAAAGCTGGGAGCAGCCATCTTGGCAGCTGCAGACCTGACTCTTGCGATATTGTTTTTGCGGGTGTTAACAGTTTGAATTCTTAAGTGAGGGTTGGTTGGTTGGTTTTAAAAAATGTTTTTAGTTCAGTGCTTTGGGGGCCCAAACCCTACCTTTGCATTTTAAAAATATAAAGTACACCACCACATGCTCTCTGCCATCACCGATCACTTACTGGATCTTTGGTTTTTGATGAAGAATAGCTTCAGACGTTCCTTGAAGGTGTTTTCGTTCACATAAAACTCCACCTGGACCCTGTGAGGGGCAGAAGGAAAGAAGGGAGAATTATAGCAGGTCATAACCGGGAATAAAGATGGCCAAGAATTCCCTGGTTTGACTCTCACCTCTACCGTGAATTCAACCTTAGATGAACCTCAGTTTTCCCCATCTGCAAAATGGGGATATGGCTACTCTTACCGGGCTGCAGAGAGGACAAAATTAAGGTCGAGCAAGCAAAGAGAATAGTACGCTCAAAATGAACTCTAGGACTGCCTTATTGGTTAGGATAACCATGACTAGGGGTTGAGCATTTGTCTAGAGCGGCAGACAAACACTTTAGCACTAGGACCCACTTTTTAGAATGACAGTCTGTCCGGGACCCACAGGAAGTGATGTCATGGCTGGAAGTGCCGTCACTGTGACGCCAGAGCCTGCTGCTTTCCTGAGAATGCAGCAATCAGTCGGGCGATTTCTCAGCCATTTTCCAACAACAGCAAAGTGAATCAGGAAGGAAAAAAAGCCTATTATATTTACAACCTTGGCACAAGCAAAATGAACACACAGCCACCCCCCTTTCCAGCATCCCATCTTCCCATATTTTCAATATCGCTGCTCTAAGGGCTTCACAACCCACCTGAAATTGGCCCAGGACCCACGAATGGGTCCCGACGCGCAGTTTGGGAACCACTTCACTAATTAATATAACAGAATTCATTATAGTAAGCAGATCTTGGAAGTGCTTAATTTATTAAGTGCACCCTCCTAGTTGAAACTACCCATCAGCCTGACATCCCAGACGTATTACACTTCTTTCCCATTCTCGTAAAAGAAAAAACAACCCGCTCCCAATGCATGTCTCCAGTTTTCCATTCCATTCATCTTAAGTGAATCATAGGATCATAGAGTTGGATGGGAACTACAAGGTCATCTAGTCCAACCATAGAGATAGAATTCACTAGAGACGGCATGACGTCACCATCGTGAAGCCACCTGGGGTAGACAAAAATGGCTGACTCAGATCATCGCCGTGAGGGAGGGTTGCCGCAAATTCTCAAATAAAACTCTCCCTCACGTGTTTAAAAGTTAATCTCAACCTTTTAATCATGCCTGCGTGTTCTGCATACGGGTAATAAGGTTACAAATAATGTTTCCACACGAAACATTATCACATCACATGTTTTTATTTTCGTAAGTTTTTATTTTTATTCAGTCCGAAACAGTACGAGCAGGGGAATCTTTTTGCAAGGGAGCTGCCCGGGGAATTGTAGTACTATTTAATAAGCATGGAGTATACTAATTCACGGCAATCCTCCCTCACGGCGATGATCTGAGTCAGCCATTTTTGTCTACCCCAGGTGGCTTCACTCAGCTCCTCTTAAATCAACGGGCATGCCGTCTCCAGTCAATCTAAGCTTCTTGAGTCCAACCCCCTGCCTGTAGCAGGAAATCCTCCTAGAGCATCTCCAGCAGGTGCCTGTCGAGCCTCTGCTTGAAGGTCTCCAGTGAGGGAGAATCCACCACCTCCCTCCAGTGGCAATCTGTTCCAATGTCAAACTGCCCTGATCGTCAATACATTCTTCCTGATGTCCAACCGGAATCTCCTCTCTTGCAGTTTGTCCCCATTGGGCCTAGTTCTACTGTCAAGGGCAGATGAGAGCAAATTTGTCCCGTCTTCCTTACAACAGCCCTTCAGATATTTCATAGAATCATAGAGTTGGAAGGAACCTACAAGACCATCTAGTCCAACCCTCTGCCTGTAGCATGAAATCCTCCTAGAGCATCTCCAGCAGGTGCCTGTCGAGCCTCTGCTTGAAAGTCTCCAGGGAGGGAGAATGGACCCACAGTAAGCCAACCGACCAATCAATCAGAAGCGGAAAATGATGTTCAATGCAAGACAATGTGCTTCAATTTAACCCTGTTGGGCTGCATCTCTTGGTACCCAGTCGAGCAAGTGCACTGCCCACAGAATGAATCACCACTCTCTGTTTCTGCAAAGCCTTTTTTTTTTTTTAATCCCAGAGGAAGACGTTGCAGCAATCGATCAAGAGATTTCCACTTATCAGAGCCGGCCGCCGTACAAAAGTGACACTTTTAAAAATGACACCACCCACTCGGCTGAGAAAACATTTACGTTAGTAATGGCATCTCTCTCGGCTTTCGGACGGATGACTGGCTGATGTATGTCCCTACTGCCTGCTGCAGAAAACAAGCAGGACGGGTTGAAAAAGAAAGCCAAACACATCCCTGCTACTGACTTGTCAATTCTACATCCCTTGGGTAGGAATGCCATCCCCCAAGGAATCATGGGAATTGTAGTTTGGGCAGGATGTTGACAATGACAGGAGGCAGAGGAGGCACAGCTCCCTTACCCTTCATGAAGATTCCCTTACAGTGCAATTTCAGACATGCACTGCACAAAAAATGAGATGTGCAAAATTATGCACGGGATGGATAGAGTCGATAGAGGAATGTTCTTTACCCTCTCTCACAACACCAGAACCGGGGGACGGCCATTCAAATTGAGTGTTGGGAGAGTTAGAACAGATAAGAGGAAATACGTTTTTACCCAACGGCTGATTTATCTGTGGAACTCCTTGCCACAGGAGGTGGGGATGGCCTAGGTGCCCTTAAAAGGGTATTGGACAGATTTCTGAAGGAAAAGTCCATCGTGGGCTATAGGCCATGCTGAGTTGTGCAACCTCCTTATGTTAGGCAGGCATCTTGTTGCCTTATGTGCTCCTTGAGGCACCTGGTGGGCCACTGTGAGATCCAGGAAGCTGGACTAGATGGGCCTTGGCCTGATCCAATGGGGCTCTTCTTACGCTCTTAGACAATTCTGTTTTATTTACCTCATATTTACCTCAGAATGCCTGATACAAGGGAGTGGCTACAGGATGCAGGCAGTTGTGTCATCTACTCCCGCGGAGATGGAATGCTGGGCGGGACTTACGTTTGATTGGCAGCCCGTCCGTAATGTTCCGCCGCCCGCCCGCTCGCCACGCGGGGTGCCCCTGGTTGGCGCGCCCCGCCGCTGCTCGCCCAGGCACCCGGCACGCGCTCCCTGGCCCCTGCAGCGAGCCGGCGCCCCCCTCCGAGGCCAGGGCAGCACGGGCAGGCGGTGGAACGCTACGGATGGGCAGCCAATCGGAGCGTAAGTCCCGCCCAGCGTTCTGGAAGCTTGTTTGAAGATTACATCACTGGATGCAGGCATCTTGTTGTCTCATGTGCTCCCTGAGGCACCTGGTGGGCCACGGTGAGATACAGGAAGCTGGACTAGATGGGCCTGTGGCCTGATCCAGCGGGGCTCTTCTTATGTTCTTATGACACTCAGAAGTACATCCCATAGAATTCAAAGGGGCTTTCTTCCTGATAAGCCTGTGTAGGATGGTAGCCTTAGCTGCTGTTTTTAGAAGGCTGCAGGGAGATCAGATCTGGCTAAAATTCAGGGTAAGCGAGGGAATGCATTTTTTAATTAAGGACGCCCTAGACCAGGAAATGGCCAAATCGAGCCTTGGAAATCACATGAGGTTCTTTGACATATAACCTGCAGCTCCTGGAAATATGTGGACCGAGCTCCTTTTTGCATCGCAATTAATGTAAAAGGTCAGAAAGAAATTTTTGTAGCTGTATCATTATTTACTGGGTATAGAGATTAATCCACTAGATCGAAATGTGTGTTTAAGGTTCATGGCGGGTCAATATCTGCAAGAATTAAAAAATGGCTTCTTAAATATTGTGGCTCTCAAACACCTGAGGTTTATCATATGGGGCTCTTGAGTTAGGTTTGACAGCCCCGCCAAACTTACATCTTCCCCTGTAAATTGAGCAATGATAGTCTGTGAGATTTTATTGCGGGGGGCGGGGGTATGGAGATTGACTACCAGCCCTGTGATCCATTGGGGCAGGGAACTAGAAAGAAGAACATAAGAAGAATCCTGCTGGATCAGGCCAATTCACATATGCTTTGAGACTCGATGTCAAGCAAGCTTTGATTTATCATCCTGTAGACCACTGGGTTTTTGAATTATGGTGTTGGAGAAGACTCTTGAGAGTGCCCTGGACTTCAAGGAGATCCAATCGGTCAATCCTCCAGGAAGTCAAGCCTGAGTGCTCCCTGGAAGGACAAAACCTGAAGCTGAAGCTCAAAGACTTTGGCCACCTCATGAGAAGAGAGGACTCTTGAGAAAAGACCCTCATGGAAGAAAAGATGGAAGGCCAAAGGAGAAGGGGGCGGCAGAGGAGGAGATAGTTAGAGAGTGTCACTGAAGCGATGAACATGAAATTGGGCGAACTCCGGAAGCTAGTGGAGGACAGGGAGGCCTGGCGTGCTGTGGTCCAGGGGGTCGCGAAGAGTCGGACACGACTTAGCGACTGAACAACAACAAGACCGCAGGGTATGAATACAGACCCAGAGAGTCCAGTAAAAACCAATCTTCTCTATTTTCTCTCTGGCCCATTTGGGCCAGTTGTGGTCTCTTAGGGCTTGCCAACCTCACAGGGTTGTCGCGTGGACAAAAGGGGGAGAGGGAAAAAGCATGTATGCCACCCTGAGCTCTATGAGCGGTATACAAAATGTGAAAAACCAACACAATAAACGTAAACACTCCATGGCGCTACTTAAGAGAATCTTTTCCAGGCTCCAACACTTCCTATGCACAGGGGAGTCTCCAGGAACCTGGTTAAGGATCACTGGTGTGAACTGAGTGAGGGCGTAAGCCTGTCCTGGAGTTAGGCTGGCACAGTTAAGCCAGCAAAGTTGGACCGTCACAAGGGACATTGTAAAGTATGTTTGGACCACTCTCGGAATCAGAGAGGCCACCACACAGACGTGTGCCATCCTCCCCAACTCTGAGAGTGGTCCAAACACCACTCCCTTATATCTGGCGTTCTGGGGTAAATTTCTTAGGTAAAATTCTGGGGTAAGTATGAGGTAAATAAAGCAATGTCTGGCCAGCACAAGGGCCACCGTCAAATATGTTTGGACCACTCTCGGAGTCAGAGAGGCCAGCATACAGACGTGCGCCATTTTCCCTGACTCCGAGAGTGATCCAAACGCCACTCCCTTGTATCTGGCATTCTGAGGTAAATTTCTGAGGTAAAATTCTGAGGTAAGTATGAGGTAAAGAAAGCAAAGTCTGGCCAGTGCAAGGGCCACCGTCAAGTATGTTTGGACCACTCTCGGAGTCAGAGAGGTCAGCACACAGACATGCGCCATCCTCCCTGACTCCAAGAGTGGTCCAAACACGCTTTATGGGGGCCAAACTTTGCTGGCCTAACTGTGCCGGACTAACTCCAGGTTAGGATTGCGCTCTGAGTTCTTTCGTGCAGAGGAAAACCAAAGAGCTGGATGCCATCCTGTCTTGCCTCTTCAGGCATTCTGCTGCTCGGTTCCTTGAACACAGAACACGGCTCGACGGATGATGCATTTTTATCTATCAACGCCTCTCCAAATGCATCTCCCGAGTACAACTTTTATGGAGCTGAACAGGGGCACAACCGTCAATGACAAATAAAGGCAACCTCCAATAACTCAGCTGATAGCTTTCCTGTATGTCTCACGCCAAGGCTTTCTCGGCCCAGAACTCTCAGAAGAAAAACACAACCACCACCCATACAGAGCACAATCCTAACCTGGAGTTAGGCCGGCACAGTTAGGCCAGCAAAGTTTGGCTGGCACAGGGGACACCGTCAAGTATGTTTGGACCACTCTCGGAGTCAGATTGGCCAGCACACAGGTGTGCGTCATCCTCCCTGACTCCGAGTGGTCCAAATGCGCTTTACGGTGGCCTGGAGCCGGCTAAACGTTGCTGGCCTAATGTGCCGGCCTAACTCCAGGCTAGGATTGCGCAGCACATCCTAGATCTGCAGCACAGTGATGTCCCATTCACGCAATGCTTGCTTGCCAGCGACACATTGTAAAATCTCCGACGCCACCAGGAACACGACATGGATTTCCCCAAGAAGGATGCAGTTCAGAGCAAACTTACTGTGACAGGGAGGAATCCATACTGAAATCTTCAATGTGAGGCCTACAGACACAGGGCAAAAGGAGCATTAAGGAGTCAGACACACATCAACAGATCGTCGAGAAGGTTCTCGGACACCACTAGGGAAACCAGACAATACAGAGGTAAAATTGCTGAGGATCAAGGAACATAGATCTAGAAGGGCACAGGAATGGCTTTCGATCCCGTTTTTCTCTCCAGTTATGACTTGAGATAGAAACCAGCTAAGCTGATGGAAAGACAGGGGCCCTTTCTATGCCAGGGGCAAAGGATGCTGGCATCGGAAGGAACCCTGCAATTTGGACAAGCCTTGGACAGCTGTAGGGCGCAATCCTAACCTGGAGTTAGGCCGGCACAGTTAGGTCAGCAAAGTTAGGCTGGCACAAGGGACACGTAAAGTATGTTTGGAGCACTCTCTGAGTCAGAGAGGCCAGCGCACAGACGTGCGCCATCCTCCCTGATTCCAAGAGTGGTCCAAACATCACTCCCTTGTATATGGCGTTCTGAGGTAAAATTCTGAGGTAAATATGAGGTAAATAAAACAAAGTCTGGCTAGCACAAGGGACACCGTCAAGTATGTTTGGACCACTCTTGGAGTCAGAGAGGCCAGCACACAGATGTGCGCCATCCTCCCCGACTCCGAGAGTGGTCCAAACACCACTCCCTTGTATCTGGCATTCTGAGGTAAAATTCTGAGGTAAATATGAGGTGAATAAAGCAAAGTTTGGCCAGCACCAGGGACAGCGTCAAGTGTGTTCGGACCACTCTCGGAGTCAGAGAGGCCAGCACACAGACGTGTGCCCTCCTCCCTAACTCCGAGAGTGGTCCAAACGCACTTTACGGTGGCCCTTGTGCCGGCCAAACTTTGCTGGCCTCACTGTGCCGGCCTAACTCCAGGTTAGGATTGCATTCATAGTTGACCCTCTATATCCATGGGGCATCCATTCCTCGACTCCCCCCCCCCCCCGGGTACCCAATTTTGGGGTTTTTAAAACCCACAGGGGGGCCCAGCTGGGGGACCGGAAGTGCCCCTCAGAAGCCTCTGGGAGGCCTTCTCAGATGTGTGGAGGCAGCTTGTCACCTCCCTGTTCCTCAGATCATCTCTCTGATGCAACTGGAAGGTGCATTCAGGAGAACTCCGAGGTCTTCTAGCTGCAGGCCTGGCATCTGCGGATATTCAAATCTGCGGACACCAAACCCGCGGATAACAACCATTCCATGGCCTTTAGCTTAGTGATGGTAGGGAATGCAGACTGAGGAATTAGGCCCAACATATTTTGTGGAAAGGGGGGGATCGAGAGGAGGAATTTAAAGAGAGGCTGTTTGCTCGGGCATCACGGAGCTAAATTATGGTGCTCCTGATCCTATGCCATAGATTTTAAGTGGATATTGATTGCACTTTATGCCTTTGTCCTGGGGTAATAGGAGGATCCAAATTAAAGGCTCTGTGGATGTCCATCAAGCTGCAATTAGCATTAGAATTTGAAAACATCTGGCGATGATAGTATTCTGCTAATGGATGCCTCTCTCTCTCTCTCTCTCTCTCTCATTCTCTCTCTTTTTGTGCACCTTGCATTTCATTTTGCCCCCCTGATGTTTTCGAACGTCAACATCCTCCACGAATGTTGTCTCTTCTTAAAGCTCCGTGGCAGGAAACGTCACAGAGGGCTGAAGAGCAGCAATGTATAATTTTGTGCTTGCTTGTCCTCCGTCTACAGCAATACCTTGACTTTCATCCCCTTGACCTCCATTGCTTTGCTCTTTCAGCTGTTCTCAATTATCACCACGTTTCAAATTTGGTCCACGCACTTTCCTCTCTCGTCCCATTTCATCTAACCTTCCATGGGGGTCATGTGTGTATTTTTTTTGAATTTCTATTTGTTTGAGAGCACAAGCCTAACCTAGACTTAGGCTGGCACAGTTAGGCCGGCTAAGTTTGGCTGGCACAAGGGCCACTGTAAAGCATGCTTGGACCACACAGAGTCAGGGAGGATGGCGCACGTCTGTGTGCTGGCCTCTCTGACTCTGAGAGTGGTCCAAACATACTTGACGGGGTCCCTTGTGCCGGCCAAACTGTGGTGACCTAACTGTGCCGGCCTAACTCCAGGTTAGGATTGTGCCCTAAATTTTGCATTTATGTCATTATCATTTAGGGACGTGCTGGCGCAGTGGGTTAAACCGCTGCTGCTGGGCTTTCCGACCAGAAGGTTGGGAGTTCAAGACCGTGTGACGGAGTGAGCTCCCGTCGCTTGTCCCAGCTCCTGCCAACCTAGCAGTTCGAAAGCACCTAAATGCAAGTAGATAAATAGGGACCACTTTGGTGGGAAGGTAATGCCTGTACTGGGCGTATAGTTATGGCGGCCACATGACCACGGAAGCTTGTCCTCGGACAAAACTCCGGCTCTACAGGCTTTGAAACGGAGATGAGCACCGCCCCCTACAGCCAGTCACGTCGGTCGTGGGGAAACCTTTACCTTTTTTACATTATCATTATTTATTAATTATTATTAATGATTATTATTCTATTTTATGATAATATTATTAATAGGGAACAATCCTGACCTTGTGCTGGGCCAGCAGAAGTCCCTTATGCCAGCCCAGCACTGTTGCAACTGTGCCACAAGGCCTGTCTGTGCCACAGAAGAAGGCATTGGGCTGGCGTGGGCAGTCACACCAAATCACGGATGCTGCAGCGGAGTGCAGGTGAGCTGCCCCTGAGACTCCGGGGTTTGGCAGGTGCAGAGGCTTGGGGGGGGGGGGGGGGGGGGGGGACCCGGGTGGAGGGGGGTGGCCAAATGGACAGACTGGGCCAGGAGCATGGGTGGATGGTCACGTCAGATGGTAGTTGCCCCAGGTAGCTGACAGGCAAGGGTTATCCATCATCCATGATCATAAATCATTTTGAATTATGGTGCTGGAGAAGACTCTTGAGAGTCCCCTGGACTGCAAGGAGATCCAATCGGTCAATCCTCCAGGAGTCAAGCCTGATTGCTCCCTGGAAGGACAAATCCTGAAGCTGAAGCTCAAATACTTTGGCCACCTCATGAGAAGAGAGGACTCTTGAGAAAAGACCCTCATGCTGGGAAAGATGGAAGGCCAAAGGAGAAGGGGGCGGCAGAGGAGGAGATGGTTAGACAGTGTCACCGAAGCGATGAACATGAAATTGGGCGAACTCCGGAAGCTAGTGGAGGACAGGGAGGCCTGGCGTGCTGTGGTCCAGGGGGTCGCGAAGAGTCAGACACGACTTAGAACAACAACAACAATCCATCATCCACCGTCCATTTGCTCCAGCCGGGAAAAGCATAAGTTGGCACTTCCCCTGCTAATGGTAGGAGGCAGCCATCTGACAGATAAGAGGGCTCAGGCCAGTCCGGAATATACTGATGGAGTGTTCAAGCTGCTGGAGAAAGGGCATCGTTTCAGGATGACAGCGGTGGTCTTTGTGCCGGCTGCGTCACGCAGCCCCCTTCTGTAAACCTCCCTCAGATTAAACCCACCAACATGGAGAGAAAAAGAGGTGGAGTCACAGATGGTGAATGGGTTCGATTCTGGATCGGGGGGACCAAAACACAGCAGAGTGAGACAATCGCGGGGAACGTTGTGTTCCAAAGAGCCACAAACATGTACTGCATATTTCGACCTATGTGGGTTTGGGGATGGCCTGTATCGAACCCCAACCTCTCTCCCTCCCAGACAACCTCCACTCTTTCCCTATTGAGCCCCCCTCTTAAGAACGATGTTTATTGCGTATTGATAGCGACATATTGAAATCAATCAATCAATCACTAGTATTTATATACCGCTTTTCAACACAAAGTTCACAAAGCGGTTTACAGGCAAATAATAGCATTAAATTTAAATGGTTCCCTGTCCCTAAAGGGCTCACAATCTAAAAAGAATGGAGAACACCACCAGCAACAGCCATGAGAAAGACACTGCTGGGGTGAAGAGGGACAATTGCTCTCCCCCTGCTAAATGCCCTCTTAACAATGACATTTATTGTTGCGTTAAACAAGCATCTGCTGTCAGCAACAGGATCATTAGTTGAGTGTCCTGTTTTCCCCCTGTGGCCTACAAGAAGTCCACAAGTCTTCCCTTCTATCAGTGCTCCTCATTTTCATTATTTTTGTGCACGAGAAACAGAAACCTTGCACAAGCCTCTCTTCCTGGCACGTTTTTCTCTTTCTTCGGGAATATGTCGTCTCTTGACTTGCAGCTGCCTCTTGCAGCAAAGCATCTTTTCACAGTTAAAAAAAGAGGACTGCTGAGAGTGGAGGAAGAAAATCTGGCAGCCAGCGCAGAACATTTCCCGTTCCAGTAGAGTTGGCAGCATAAATTCATACTAGTGTCACCCAACCACCCAGGGGCTTTTCAGATCTTGCCTTTCCCACCCCCTTCCCTGAAGAGCCATTCTGGGGCGTAGCTAAAGACGTGCAGGGGGGTGCAATCGCACCGGGCAACAAGCTTTAGGGGGGCAACAAGCTGAGCCTACCGCTAGTGGCCAAAATAGTGAAAACCTTGCTAAGTACAAATAAAACCATCATGTTATATGTCATAAGAACATATAAGAACATAAGAAGAGCCCTGCTGGATCAGGCCAAAGGCCCATCTAGTCCAGCTTCCTGTATCTCACAGTGGCCCACCAGATGCCTCAGGGGGTACATGAGACAACAAGATGCCTGCATCCTCTTGCCACTCCCTTGCACCTGGCATTCTGAAGTAGCCTACTTCTAATGTAAGGAGGTTGCACCATCCATCATGGCCTGTAGCCCACAATGGACTTTTCCTCCAGAAATCTGTCCAGTCCCCTTTGAAAGGCATCTAGGCCCGATGCCATCACCACCTCCTGCGGCAAGGAGTTCCATAGCTTAATTTCCTGCTGGGTAAAATAGTCTTTTATCTGTTCTAACTCTCCCAATGCTCAATTTTAGTAGCTGTCCCCTGGTTCTGGTGCTGTGAGAGAGGGAAAATAACAGCCCTCTATCCACTCTATCCCTCCCATGCATAATTTTGTGAATTATGCCTTCTGATATTATCATATGCCACAGCTTTGCCACTGCAAATACTGCAGTGACATTTAAGCTAGCCGAGGGAGAGATGATGCAAAATTTCAAAATATGAGGCTTAGACATCACCTTCTTCCAAAGAGCTGATCTAGAAAAAAGACACCTGAGGGATACACACACACACACACGATTGAGACATATAAAATTATGCACGGAAGGGATAAAGTTGATAGAGGGATGTTCTTTCCCCTCTCTCACAACCAGGGAACAGCCACTCAAATTGAGTGTCAGGAGAGTTAGAACAGACAAAGGTATTTCTTTAGTCAGTGTGTGATTAAGCGGTGGAACCCCTTGCCACAGGATGTGGGGATGGCATCTGTCTTAGATGCCTTGAAAAGGGGATTGGGCTGATTTATGGAGGAAAAGTCAATCGCAGGTGACAAACTGTGACGACACGCAACCGCTTGGCTTTAGAAATGGGATATCGCAGAAGGGCAGAAGGGCAGATGCAAAGGAGTGGCAATAGGATGCTGGTCTCTTGCGGTCTTGTGTGCTCCCTGAGGCATCTGGTGGGCCACTGTGAGACACAGGAAGCTGGAATGGTTGGGCCTGTGGCCTGATCCAGCAGGGCTCTTCTGACGTTCTTATCAGCTCCCAATGGCCTCTCTGAATGCTCACAGGCACCGTTCTGGCATCTCAACCCACAGAAACCAGCTGTCCTTTCGGCAGGCAGAGCGACACAGGCTTCCGCTGTGCTCTGCATTTCGTTCCAGACACGTGCCTGAATGTTTGGTAAACCGGGTTCCTGGAGCCAGTTTAGAAAAGACACACAGCAAGTCCCGGGAGCGTTGGAAAAATAAACAGGAAGCCTTGGCGCAGAGTCTCTCCGACGGAATCACAACTCCCTGGCACGCGATCAAATAATAACAACATTCCCTGCTAAAGAGACAAGCTATTCTATGCGTGCGCACAGACTTAACGCACAGGAGCAGCTTCCTTCTAACCTCACTCTGAGAGCCCTTTTCCAGCTCCACTATGAGCTTATCCCTGTCTCCAGGTCATTTATGAATAAGTTGAAAAGCACGGGCCCCAAGACAGATCCCTGGGGCACTCCACTTTTCACCTCTCTCCACCGTAAAGCGCATTTGGACCACTCTCGGAGTCAGAGAGGCCAGCACACAGGCGTGCGCCATCCTCCCTGACTCCAAGAGTGGTCCAAACGCCACTCCCTTGTATCTGGCATTCTGAGGTAAATTTCTGAGGTAAAATTCTGAGGTAAATATGAGGTAAATAAAGCAAAGTCTGGCCGGCACAAGGGACACCGTCAAGTATGTTTGGACCACTCTCGGAGTCAGGGAGGAGGGCGCATGTCTGTGTGTTGGCCTCTCTGACTCCGAGGGTGGTCCAAACGTGCTTTACGGTGTCCCTTGTGCCGGCCAAACTTGGCTGGCCTAATTGTGCTGTCCTAAATCCAGGTTCTGGAAGCCACATCTCAAATCTGGTTGCTACACATCAAAGAGGACATCGCGGAGCTGGAAAAGGTGCAGAAGAGAGTGACAAAAACGATTACGGGGCTGGGGCACCTCCCTTATGAAGAAAGACGGCAGCGTTTGGGGCTCTTCAGTCTGGGAAAAAGGCGCCTGAGGGGGGACATGATTGAGATATATAAAATTATGCATGGGAGGGATAGAGTCGACAGAGGGATGTTCTTTTCCCTCTCTCACACACAACACCAGAACCAGGGGGCATCCGCTAAAACAATGTGTTGGGAGAGTTAGAACAGATAAAAGGAAATACTATTTTATCCAGCCAGTAATTAATCGGTGGAACTCCTTGCCACAGGAGGTGGTGATGGCACAGGAGGAGGGGAACAGGGTGGGGTGGAAAGCATTTGCAGGCACTCAGGCGTTTCAGCGTGCATGTGTGGGAGAAGAATCTCATGGTTTCTATGCTCCCCACATCTTTGAGAGGAGCATTAAAAGTAAAGGTTTCCCCACGACCGAATGGTCTAGTCGTGACTGACTGTAGGGGGCGGTGCTCATCTCCGTTTCAAAGCCTGTAGAGCCGGCATTTGTCCGAGGACAAGCTTCCGTGGTCATGTGACCGGCATGACTACGCCGTGGCGCACGGAATGCCGTTACCTTCCCACCGAAGTGGTCCCTATTGATCTCCTTGCATTTAGGTGCTTTTGAACTGCTAGGTTGCTAGGAGCTGGGACAAGCGACGGGAGCTCACTCCGTCGCGCGGTCTTGAACTCCCAACCTTCCGGTCGGAAAGCCCAGCAGCAGCGGTTTAACCCGCTGCGTCACCACGTCCCTTACTGGAGCATTACAAGCCCTTCAATGCTAAGCACTGGCAGAGCCCAGATACCTCTCTCTGGCAAGGTTTTTCTGGTCAATTTCTGACTCCGCGCCGAGAGATTGAGGGCTCCCCGCTGCGGCTTCCGTTCCCCGTGCCAAACCCATCTTCTCTAAACAGAGGCCAGGGCAGGAGCAGGCCGCAGGTACGGCTGGCACAGAGCCCCAATTAATCAAGCATGCTTTGCAGGTTGTGATCATTGGGGCTGGTTTCCGGTCCCCCCCATAAACATGCCTTTGAGTTTAGGGTTGCAGGTGTTATTAGATACGTATTTTTAAATTTTAAATTTTTAAATCTCACCCTTCCTTTAAATAGCTTTACAGGGCCTCTTCGATCCTTCCTGTTCATCATTACAATTCCGACCGCAAGACAGACAAAGAAGGCAACTGGCCACAGAACACCCCAAACATTTTGTGGCTGAGAGACAGATTTGAATTCCACTGTCCCCAGTAAGTTATTCCTCTAAAGGGCACACTTGAATCCAACGCTCATTCTGAGCATTGGATTCAAGTGTGCCTTTTAGAGGAATAACTTACACACACACACACACAAATAAATTTAATTAATTAATTTATTTATAGTCACTCTATATATTTTAGGATCCACAGGGTTGGCTGTCTAAATTTTAAATTTCAAATGTTAATTATTTTAATACTGTTTTTTAATTATCGTTTTTAATTCTCAAATATTGTAAAATTGTATTGTATTTTTGTTGTTGTAAGCCACCTTGGGTGCCCATGGGGCAGAAAGGCGGGGTATAAATTGAATAAATAGTAATAATTATAATTATACACACACATATATACACATACATAGATGCTTATATATACATATACATACATCCTATATATACACACACATCCTATATATATATATATATATATATATATAGGATGTATGCATGTGTGTGTCGGATGTATGTATGTATGTTATTCCTCTAAAGGGCACACTTGAATATCCGTTATAGAGGATAATAATATCAAAAGGGGACATCCACTGAAAATTGTGAGGCAGGAGAGTCCAAGCAGACAGACAACAATATTGCTTTAGCCAGCATGCCATTAATCTGTGGAACTCCTTGCCACCGAATGCGGCAAGGGCGTCCGGTCTAGACGCCTGGAGAAGGGCGTTGGAAGGATGGATGGATGGAGGTTCATCCATCCAGCCCAGGTTATGAACCATGACGGGTCAGTGCAACCTCCTGGTTTTATAAGCCGGCTGCCTCCGAAGGCGAGGTGCAAGGGAGTGGCAACAGGATGCAGGCATCTTGTGGCCTTGTGTGCTCCCTGAGGCATCTGGTGGGCCACTGGGAGAGGCAGGAAGGAGAACCTGAGGGGTGTCTGTTGTGATTCAGCAGGGCTCTTCTTATAAGCTTGGTATGGGACCCTACCTCAATGCGGGGCGGGGGGGACGACGACCCTGATTTGCAGGCAAATGCTTGATCTCTGGCAGAGTCGGCAGCGGTGGTTCCCAACCTTTACATGAAGGTAGGGAACACCGAAAGCCCTTGCAGGGGACGGCAGGGACAGCCTCACAAGGATCGCACTGCTGCCGCCACAAAGAGCTCTGTTAAGGTACCTGGGGGGGGGCAACGCGGCCACCCAGAGGGGACAGGGGGCGGCAATCCCCTCTGCGGGCCACGCTGCTGCCCCAAATAGCTCCCTGCGACCATCACACTCACTTCAAGGTTCGTGCAAGCCCAGATAGGGGTCAGATTCAGTGGTGTCATTCAAATGATTTAGGAACAAGAACTCAATTTTGATTGGCACTTGTCGGGAACCCGGAACCAGCCACGGAGCCCGTTAGGATCCGGAACGCCCGTTCTGGTCCGTTCCCCCTGAATGACATCACTGCCTTCGCCCCCCTAGGAATCCGGAGTCGCTCCCTTTAACCCTCTGAGTGCCGGCCAACCAAGAAGAAAAGCTTTTTGCAGAGGAATAGGGAGGGGGGAGGAGGGAGAGTGAAGTGGGCGGAGTCAGCCCTAATTTTAACTAGTGGAACTGAGTTCCCCCGCGTTACCCCTGCATGACATCACTGGTCAGATTGCTGCAGGTAGCTGTTTAGAACATAAGAAGAGCCCTGCTGGATCAGGCCAAAGGCCCATCTAGTCCAGCTTCCTGTATCTCACAGCGGCCCACCAGGTGCCCCAGGGAGCACACGAGACCACAAGACGCTTGCATCCTGTTGCCACTCCCTTGCACCCGGTCCTCTGAAGTAGCCTGCTACTAATGTAAGGAGGTTGCACAATCCATCATGGCCTATAGCCCACTGTAAACCACGAGGCTCATGTGCCCTATAACCTGCTCAGGGCCACTATGAGTTGTGATTTCTTTACAGCAGGGTGTGACCTATTTTTTAACGAGGTTTACAACCACTGCTACTCGTCAGAGCCTAAAGTTTAGAATACTTCCTCTTAACTTCTAAATGCCCTGCCAGACTACACAAGTCCCAACTATTTGGACTTTTCCAATAGTTTGGTAAGCGTGTCCAATTAACAAACCTTATCGTCCCTGGTTCCCAAAGACAAACTAAACATTAGTTGTATTAATTGTAATTTATTGATAACAAGGGTTTACAACTAAGGAAAGCTTATAAGCAACTAACTGAGATACCTTTCAGAATAATACTAGAAAACTAGACTCCTGTCTCTTCCTAGACCCTAATGGTTCACCTTGATTTCAAGCCCATCATTTTAGTCTTGCCAAGCGAAGTCTTCAGGTGGATGTTTCATCAGATCTGGAGAGCTGTCTCCAACGCTGGTCTAGAGGAGTCTTACTGCTCTGAAGTCTTGATGGTGGATGAACTCTCTCCGCCAATCCTTGGTATTTTTATATACCTTTTTGGTACAACCATTTATCCAATCAGGGCAAACGTCGCCCTCTCCTGATTGCGTTATCAGCTGATGGAACCTTCATGATGGAATTTGCTGTCCTGCCCTCAGCTGTAACCTCACACACCTTTTGCAGACCAAGAAGGTGATAGGTTGCTCCTGATTGTTTGGGAGTGAGCTGATATACTATCAGCTGATTTTTTTTTTTTTTTTGCAGCTTCAGCTCACTCCTGCAAGATAAAGTTGTATTCTTGTCGAAATTGAGTCAAGCCAGGGCCTAGTCTTCCTTGGCTCTTTACACCCACGATGGACCTTTCCTCCAGAAATCCGTCCAATCCCCTCTTAAAGGCATCCAGACCAGATCCCATCCCCATGTCCTGTGGCAAAGAGTTCCACAGATTAACTACCCGCTGGGTAAAAAAAGTACTTCCTTTTATCTGTTTTAACTCTCCCAACCCTCAGTTTTAGCGGGTGCCCCCTGGTTCTGGTGTTTTGAGGGCAGTGGGGGGGGACGCAACGGTGATTGCCGCCCCGCCCCCTCAGGATGACCACGCTACACCCCCCCCAGGTACCATAACAGAGCTCTTTGTACCAGCAGCAGCAGCAGCCAATCCCTGTGAGGCTGTTGCTGATGTCACAGCTTCAACCCCTCCCCTTAAAGGGGTAGACTGTGATTCCGGTTTCCCTGGGGTGGGGTCGTGGGCCCCCAAGTTGGGAACCACTAGTCTGCAGGGACAGCTGGAGTAGACTATCTAACATCTTGGATAGCCACTGCCAGTCAGGGTTCACCGTACAGAGCTAGGAGGAAGAACGACCTGATTCTGACCGGCAGCTTTTTTACGGCCACTCCCTGTCCCGACGCAGCCCGATTGCGGCTCGGAGCCTTTGCACACCATTCCCAGTTACTAAACCGCAATTCGGTGACCGACCAGCCACCAGGGAGCCCCAGGAGAGGAGATGGGAATGGAAATTAAAAAGCGCCCAACAGGATCAGAGCGGGTATGCGAACCTCGGTAAAATATCGAGGAGGAGCCGGTCGCGGGAGGCGATCGCTGAGCTGCCGAACGCGGCCACCCCGGCAGAGAAAGGGAGGCACAAGAGCGGCCAATTCCTCCCGGCTCATCCTGTTTCCGGCTCAGATCGCGTTTCGAGATTGGCTGCCTTCCCGCTTCGGTCAGTGGCGCAAAATATTAAGTGGGAAAGAGGACTTCTGAGCGCACGGCCTTTGGGTGCCTTCAGTGATGTCATGCAGGGGGAACGTGGGGGAACTCAGTTCCACTAGTTAAAATTAGGGCTGACTCCGCCCACTTCACTCTCCCTCCTCCCCCCTCCCAATTCCTCTGGCAAAGAGCTTTTCTTCTTGGTTGGCCAGCACTCAGAGGGTTAAAGGGAGCGACTCCGGATTCCTAGGGGGGGGTGAAGGGGGAAGGGCTGCAGTGGGGAAGTCCCACTGACACGTGCCAATCAAAAGTGAGTTCCTGTTCTTAAATCATTTAGATGACACCACTGGTCATTGTCGGAATGTGGGAGCGAGAGCGATCTAAATTCGTGTCGAATAAGCAAAAGCGGTGGCGTTTTTTCCACGTTCGGACCTATCCTTTATTTTATGGAGCGCTTCCAGTCGAAATTCTCATCACTGAGCGTTCCAGGTTGATCACTGGAAAAAACCCAACACAGATTCTGATCCTTTATTGGCGTAATAAATTGAACATGCAGAGGACATGACACACGCATTGAGATGGGCCCTTGGCTTGATCAAACAGGGCTCTTCTGACGTTTATGTTCTTCTGCTTTGACAGACAGGCTCCACGAAAACTTAATCACCTGCAGCTTCCCACCTACAGTCCGAATTATTGCCCTTCATTCAACACCAGTTCAGCTGGAATTGATTGGCAAGCGTTTGCTATTTCCTGTAAGGTCTTGCTGCGGCGAAAGAAATCGCCCAAGAGCAAAGGCATTCGTTGTGGAACCGTTGAGGTCAGCAGATTGGAGCAACTACAATCACTCTCTTTTGGGAAGAATTTACATATGAGAGACCAAAGGGAGAGAGAGTCTTGAGAGTGCCAGCGGGGATGATAAAACAGCTTTTGCTGCACACAGGAAATCCACCGCATCACGTGGCCCAAATACATAGAGATCCCCAGTTCATGTCGCCAGCCTTACAGCGCAATCCTAACCTGGAATTAGGCTGGCACAGTTAGGCCAGCAAAGTTTGGCCGGCACAAGAGCCACCGGAGTCAGGGAGGATGGCGCACATCTGTGTGCTGGCCTCTCTGATTCTGAGAGTGGATCCAAACCTGCTGTACGGTGTCCCTAGTGCCGGCCAAAGTTTGCTGGCCTAACTATGCCGGCCTAACTCCAGGTTAGGATTGCACCCTGAGTCAGTGCTGATGCATAGTAGTTGGAGATCTCAAGGGGATCTCAAGCAGTTCACCTGAGAATGTCTTGGAGACGCCAGGGATTGAACCTGGGGCTTTCGTCATGCAAAGCATATATTCTGAACTACATCTTTATGTGTGATTCCTGATTGGCTAGGCCCTCTTTAGAAAAGAGAAAGAAGCTTATTGTGGTGAAGCCTGCACTGGGGGTGGGGAACAGCACTATTCCCTAAGAATCCCTATTCTTTGTTTCCACTTTTATAGCCACCACGATAGGCTTCTTTCCTGCAGTAAGCCTAGCCAATCAGGGACCACAGAGTGCACATAAAGATGTGGCAACATTATATAGCTAATCGGATTAGACAGTGTGTCCCAATGTTGCTACAAATATTCAAAAAAGTCTTGCAGGTTTTTTAAAAAAAATATTTGCAGAGGGTTTTCTTTTTTGGGGGTGGTGGTGGTGAAGCCAAGGGTTTAAGCCAAACACATCCATGTAGATTTCTTTACAAAATAGGTGGGAAGCTCAGCTGATATACAGAAAGGCAGATGGCTGAACCAGCACTGAATTTGCTAGTACATGGTCTGTCATGAGATGTTGGAAGGATGCAGCTCCTTTTTCAATATGTTTATCTGCCTTCATTTGAAATCTGCCTAGCTATTTGTATACAATGCCTAACTTAACCCAAAAGCTGCATAGCTGTGTTTTTGCAATGTTTTGCGGAGTTCTGAAGCACCTATTTTATTTTTGCATCTTGCTTGGAAATGCAACATCTTGAATTTCAAATTGATTATTTGTGACACTGTTGGGTAATTTTTTTGCAGCTGAAAGGGATTATGGAACACAACAAACAAGCAATGCTTATGGCAGAGGTAATGTTTACGGTACATCGGGCAAAAGTGCTGACTGGCAAAGCATCGGGCCCAGCTTCTGCCAAAGCTTTGATCATTTGCAGTAGCCTCACTGCTCAAACTTCAGGGGGGGGGGAAGCAAAAGCAAAACAAACAAAAAAACCAGAGTTCTGCATATGACAGAGTTCTGCAAGAGTGCAGGAAGGAAAAGCACAGGTGGTGGTTCTGATGGCAGAATCTTGAGACTCTCGGCACTCTTAAAGAAACAAAAAATCAAATTAAAGCAAGTCTCTAGTCCTCATTGTTGCAATGCCTTACTGTTGGAGGGGAATCTGTGGTGAGCCTCAGGCGTCATGCCAAAGGGTATTGGCTGCACTGAATCAGGTTCTCAAAAGTAAGGAGATGGGGACTTTGGTGTTTCATGTAGCTCCACAAGCAAGAGACAAGACATCACACAGATGTGATCAACTTGCACAGGTTGCGGAATACAGAACATTAGAAGAGCCCCGCTGGATCAGGCTAAATGCCCGTCTAGTCCAGCTTCCTGTATCTCACAGTGGCCCACCAGATGCCTCAGGGAGCACACAAGACAACTAGATGCCTGCATCTTGTTGCCACTCCCCCTGCATCTGGCATTCTGAGGTATTTGCGGACCTGACCACAGTGACCCATGCCCTAGTGACATCTAGATTAGACTATTGCAATGCGCTCTACGTGGGGCTGCCTTTGAAGACGGTTCGGAAATTACAACTAGTACAGAACGCGGCTGCTCGGGTGGTTGCTGGGGCACGTCGGTTTGACTCTGTTGAGCCGTTGCTTCGGCGACTACACTGGCTGCCGGTTCTGTTCCGGGCCAAATTCAAAGTGCTGGTGTTGACCTTTAAAGCCCTTTACGGCTCGGGCCCAGGGTATTTGAGGGACCACCTCCTCCCATATAATCCGATCCGTACTCTGAGGTCATCTGGGGGGGGCTCTTTTGACTGTGCCGCCACCAGGAGAGGTGAGAGGGGTGGCGGCCAGTAGGAGAGCCTTCTCGGCGGTGGCACCCCAACTTTGGAATACCCTCCCCTTGGAGTTAAGAACTGCACCCTCTTTGGCGGTATTTCGGCGGGGGCTGAAGACCTTTTTATTTCAGCAGGCTTTTAGTTGCTGACAGGCTGGCTGGCTTTTTTTTTGCACTCTTTTTATATATTTTATGATCCTAGGAATTTGTTGTATGTTATATTTTTAATATTGTTTTTATTGTCTTAATACTGTTTTTAATTATTGTTTTTTACTGTGTTTTTAACTTTGTAATGCCGCCTTGAGGGCCTTTGTGGCGGAAAGGCGGGGTATAAATCAAATAAATAATAATAATAATAATAATATTTGCAGAATGCTACTAAATATGAAATACTACTTCTAAAATATGGAGGTTGCACTACTTATCATGGCCTGTAGCCTGTGATGGACCTTTCCACCTGAAATCTGTCCAATCCCCTTTTAAAGGCACCGAGGCCAGATGCCGTCACCACCTCCTGTGGCAAGGAGTTCCACAGATGAATTACCTGCTGGGTAGAAAAGTATTTCCTTTTATCTGTTCTCACTTTCCCAGTGTTAGTGGATGTCCCCTGGTTCTGGGGTTGTGAGAGAAGGAAAAGAACATCCCTCTAGCCACTGTTTTCATCCCATGCAGAATGTTGTATGTTTCAATCAAGTCTTCCCTCAGGCACCTTTTTCCTAGACTAGCCTTTCTGGCACAAAATTTCAACTGCAAAGAAATTGCTTTCTTTGATTGTAAAGGTCTCAGCAAAAAATGTATCAGCTGGGTTCCAAGCCCAGGGCAATGAGAAGCTGTGGTAGCAACAGTCTGCCTAGTCTACTGCCCTTACTAAGCCTCGAAGAAATCTAATCTCACTGCGAAATCAAGGATCATACTGAAAAAATGATGATACATCATTAGCATCCTTGTTCATACCTGTCAATATATGGCCTGATCTTTGAGGTTGATTTGGATTCTGGGTTGGGCCCAGGTCAGGAAAGGATCCCTAGTTGGCCAGTCCAGGTGAGAACAGGCTCCCCTGTTGGCTATCCGGTTTAAATTCCCATTCCTTCCTCTTCCTTTGTTTCAAGCAGTCTGCTTGTGCACGCAACAGTTCTTTGAGATTAATTACTGCGGAGTGCAAACTTCACAGGCTGGTAATAAAAAGCACCAACTGTGCCGAAAGGAAATAATTACCAGTGAGACTATTGCATGAGTCAAACCTGGGCTGAAGATCATTTTAAGGTAGCTTTTTAGAATGTGCAAATGGAAGCTTGGCTGCAGGAACAAGAAGAAGCCCAGAGGAGCAGGCTTGTGTCCCTAATTTTTTATATATGCTGTCATGCGATTGGTCAGAGCCTGGGACATTCCTAATCTGTTCACAGGGTGTTGTATTTTTTCCCCCAGGCATGGATCAGAGAATGACCTGGGGTGCAATCAGTGGTGTCATTCAAATGATTTAGGAACAGGAACTCACTTTTGACTGGCACTTGTCGGGAACCCGGAACCAGCCACGGAGCCCGTTAGGATCCAGAACGCCCGTTCTGGTCCATTCCCCCTGAATGACATCACTGCCTTCGCCCCCCCCCAGGAATCCGGAGTCGCTCCCTTTAACCCTCTGAGTGCCGGCCAACCAAGAAGAAAAGCTCTTTGCAGAGGAATTGGGAGGGGGGAGGAGGGAGAGTGAAGCGGGCGGAGTCAGCCCTAATTTTAACTAGTGGAAGTGAGTTCCCCCGCGTTCCCCCTGCATGACATCACTGGCTGTTTCCCAATAGCAAAGAGAATCAGGAAGAAAAAACAGCCTATTGACAACCTTGACACAAGCAAAACAACCACACAGGCGCTTTCCCCCTTTCCAGCATCCCATTTTCCCATATTTTCAACATGGATGCCCTAGGTGCTACGCGACCCACCTGAAATTGGCTCGCGGGCCACCTGGTGGGTCCTGACCCACGGTTTGA
Source organism: Lerista edwardsae (assembly GCA_029204185.1). NCBI lineage: Eukaryota > Metazoa > Chordata > Lepidosauria > Squamata > Scincidae > Lerista > Lerista edwardsae. The sequence goes on along the minus strand of JAJKFI010000127.1, from coordinate 2,270,066 downwards.
GAAACACTGCACTAATAATATATTTCCCCCCTCTCTTTTGCTATCGGTTTAGATGAAGCCGCAAACAGTTTTGGCCATTAGACCAAAAAACAAAAAACAAAAAACACCCCTCATTACAGCACCAGAGTTCCTCGCCAGTGAAAGAAATGAAATGAAATCAGGACATTAATGTCGGAAACCGGCTTGGGGTAATTGGCTTGCATGCTGCAATTTAACACCCCAACAATCACTCTGGGGGTTCCAGGGTGATTAGAAAGGCTCTCGCATTAGCAGAAACTGCTTAGCCGGCAATATCGCCGAGGGGGAAAAGGAGAATGGTGTTTGGGTCGTTTTGCCCGCTCTCATTAACGGCACAGCGCAGGAAGTCTCCAGCACTGCAATGCATGATTTCTCTTCCTTCACCCTGCCCGCAAGCTCCTAGCAGGAAGATTTAGGCTGGCTGGGAGACTTGCAGTCAAGGAGCCGCTTATGGGATAAGGGGGGGCAAACCCCAGCCGCATCACTTTGCAGACAACATGCAAATGTTCCTCCACAGTCCCCGCATCTCCCCCTATTGTAGAATGACCTACAATCATAGAGTTGGAAGGGATCCCCAAACTCATCTAGTCCACCCCTGCCTATAGCAGGAAATCCTCCGACAGCAGTGTTATTCAAACTGTGGGTCGGGACCCACTTGGTGGGTCGCAACCCAATGTCAGGTGGGTCGTGGAAAGCTGGGAGCAGCCATCTTGGAAGCTGCAAACCTTACCCTTGCTATACTCCTTTTGTGAGTATTCACAGTTTGAATTTTCAAGTGAGTTTTGTTTTTAATTGTTTTTAGTTCGGTGCTTTTACATCATATTTTGTCCCAGTCTTGCTTTTCTGTCAGGGATGTTTCCTGGCTGTACAATCGCTGCAGTCCAAGAAGGCCAGTTTGCATTTCAGGAGTGTCGTTTTATTATGTCACAATGACAGCACTTCCTGCTTGGCGATGTCACTTCCTGCCACAACGTCACTTCCAGGTTAAGGACATCACGTCCGGTGGGTCCTGACACAAGGGCCAATCATAAAAAGGGTGCCCAGTCTAAAAAGTTTGAATACTACTGACACAGAACTTCTCAAGCAGGTGCCTGCCAAGCCTCTGATTGAAGACCTCCAGTGAGGGAGAATCTACCATCTCTTCCAACAATCTGTTCCCTGCCCAATCACCTTTTTCATTTTCTTTGTGGAGATAAATGGTGCAATTAAGTCCTGGCTCCAGATTATTCTTAGCCAGCACATCAATCTGATGTCAGGAAGGATTTGGTGCAGTTAGGACCCTCAAGAAAGAGTGTAGAGGAGGAACTAATCCCAGAAGGCAAAACGTCCTGGCATCAATCAGCAGACCACCTAACTTGGGAATAGGCAGTCGGTGGTCTGTGTCTGCAGACATAGCTCTGCATGTGCTGCGATTCTGGGGGGAGCATCAAAAAACTGTGGAGCACACTACTGACCCCCATCATTTCAGCTTCTAGAGAATCTCAGCATTCTTTCCTGCTTTTGCAAATCAAGATTCTAGTCCTTATTGTTGGAGGAAATTGCACCCGCCATCTCCTTTCTGGAGCTAAGTGGGTCTTGTTGACTTGCGTTCCATGATGAAGGAATATTTTTTTTTTTAAAAAAAGCCATTATTTTTTGTTTACACATCCATGCCCCTTTTGAAGTGACAGTATGCATAACAAAACATCAATGTAAATAAATTTAAAAAATGGGGAGGGGGGCAACTGCCGTCGAACAAACTCTCATGGCTACATCCAGTGGTGCCATTCAAGGAACAGGAACTCACTTTTGATTGGCACTTGTCAGGAACCCGGAACCAGCCACAGAGCCTGTTAGGATCCGGAACGCCCGTTCTGGTCCGTTCCCCCTGAATGACATCACTGCCGTCGCCCCCCTAGGAATCTGGAGTCGCTCCCTTTAACCCTCTGAGTGCCAGCCAACCAAGAAGAAAAGGTCTTTGCAGAGGAATTGGGAGGGGGGAGGGGGGAGAGTGAAGTGGGCGGAGTCAGCCCTAATTTTAACTAGTGGAAGTGAGTTCCCCTGCATTCCCCCTGCATGACATCACTGGCTACATCAGTAATTTTTTAAAACATCCAGCTATTAAAAGAAAGCAGTTAACATTGCAGGAGGTGAAGCACCCTACAAAGTAATTAAAACAAACAAAAGAGGAGTTTGTCTTCCCTTTCAAATGCCTAAGTGTTTTCCAAAAATTATTTTTTGCTGCCAAAGACTAGGAAAACAACCCAAGTAAGGCTTGGTGCGGATGGAAAGTAATTTGTCATTCCAGAACTGACAAACCAGCGTTCTAAGCACAAAACAAAAACAAATTAACCAACTTCCAGGATGTGGAATCCTGGGGGTTTGAAGGAGGGGAGCACTGCTAAAAAGACTCCACCTTGATCTCCAGGGTGCTGTCATCAGATCTGGCCTAAGTGCCTTTCAAAGGGGATTGGACAGATTTCTGGAGGAAAAGTCCATCGTGGGCTATAGGCCCTGATGGGTGGCGCAACCTCTTACGTTAGTGGTAAGCTACTTCAGAATGCCAGGTGCAAGGGAGTGGCCACAGGATGCAGCATCTTGTTGTCTCGTGTGCTCCCTGAGGCACCTGGTGGGCCACGGTGAGATACAGGAGGCTGGACTAGATGGGCCCTTGGTCTGGTCCAGCAGGGCTCTTCTGATGTTTTTATGTTCTTAGGACAGAAAATTCTGTCTTATTTACATCATATTTCCCTCAGAATTTTACCTCAGAAATTTGCCTCAGAACGCCAGGTGCAAAGGAGTGGCAAAAAGGATGAGGCATCTGGTAGGCCACTGGGAGATGCAGGAAGCTGGACTAGATGGGCCTTTGGCCTGATCCAGCAAGCTCTTCTTATGTTCTTAAGTCCCAGATTAGGTGCAAGTTATTATTTACCTCAGAATTTTACCTCAGAACTTTACCTCAGAATGCCTGATACAAGGGAGTGGCCACAGGATGCAGGCATCGTGTGGTCTCGTGTGCTCCGAGGCACCTGGTGGGCCACGGTGAGATACAGGAAGCTGGACTAGATGGGCCCTTGGCCTGATCCAGCAGGGCTCTTCTGAGGTTCTTATTAAATTCAGCTGAGGATCCAGAATAAAAAACGTTTCTTGTTGCTCCCTTGCCCCCAAGCATCTTTTCACACACGTGTGATAAAGGAAGAGGCACTATGAGAAACAGCCTATGAGAAAGCAGACATCTGTAGGGCTTTCAGTCCCACACAAAATGCCCAATTTAGAAACTCAGTGGAATTGCAATGGGGGGGGAATTAAAGCAATATTCTGACAGCCTCAACCCTGCAGAACACACAGAATAGAAGGGAGATCAATGGCAGAGATGTGTACATAAAGCTCCCACAGACAAGCTCCACCCGCATAATCCATGCAAAAAAAGCTGGAGATTATTGGCCGGGTGTCATGAAACACACAGTGTAGGAGGGTGCGTCACACACTTGAAATAGTTAAGGGCATCAGAGCCCTGCTGGATCAAATTAAGAGCGCAATCCTGAACTGGAGTTAGGCCGGCACAGTTATACCAGCAAAGCTTGGGTGGCACAAGGGCCACCGTAAAGCGTGTTTGGACCACTCTCTGAGTCAGGGAGGATGGCGCATGTCTGTGTGCTGGCCTCTCTGACTCTGAGAGTGGTCCTAACGCACTTTACGGTGTCCCTTGTGCCAGCCAAACTTTGCTTTATTTACCTCATATTTACCTCAGAATTTTACTTCAGAAATTTACCTCAGAATGCCAGATACAAGTCAGTGGTGTTTGGATCACTCTCGGAGTTGGGGAGGATGGCGCACGTCTGTGTGCTGGCCTCTCTGACTCCAAGAGTGGTCCAAAAATACTTGACAGTGTTCCTTGTGCTGGCCAGACTTTGCTTTATTTACCTCATATTTACCTCAGAATTTTACCTCAAAATGCCAGGTACAAAGGAGTGGCGTTTGGACCACTCTCCGAGTCAGGGAGGATGGTGCACGACTGTGTGCCGGCCTTTCTGACTCCAAGAGTGGTCCTAACGCGCTTTACGGTGTCCCTTGTGCCAGCCAAACTTTGCTGGCCTAACTGTGCTGGAATCAAACATTAAATAGTTGGGTCAGCTGGTTGATGTTTAACCTGCTTGGATTAATTAATGGTGGCAACATACAGAACAAGGGCAAATTTTATTAGTGAGGCCTTATACCCATTGATGGACCTGGCTCAAGGTCTTTAAGTCCAAAGGTGTTTTCATTTTAAGAAGACCACAAATTTGTGGAGAAGGTCAGGTTCCCTGGTGAACCAGTTCCCATGCTTAGAAAACACATGCCGCCGGGCTACAGAAGCCACCTGGAAATCTTCTGCATTCCCTCTAGGGAGCTCAGCAATTAGAACACAATTTAATTCTCAGGGGACACCTGATCTCCACTAAGTGCCAACAAGGTTGTGACAACAGGGAAGCAGATTTAAACTAGAAGCAAGGAAGGATTTCCTCTGTGTAGGAGATGTTTGGCACTGGGATGGTCTTCCTTTTTAAAATTTTTATTTTTATTACAACAACAAGAACAAACACACTCTCAGCTACAAATGTATAAAAAGCCAACAAAAACTAAATTCAGAATATATAAAGGAAGCGTGGAGTGATACATCTAAGGCTGCAATCCTATCCACACTTTACTGGGAGTAAGCCCCATTGACTGCAGTGCTACTTACTTCTGAGTAGACATGACTAGGATTGGGCTCTAGATTACTTACACCCTCTACAGTACATTCATAACTGCTCATATTAGAAATTGTGTCTCTTATTCTTATTAATCTCATTAATACTTAATTTCCTCTTATTAGTACTTCTTTTGTTTAATCTCTTTATTATTTATTTTAATCCCCAGCAAAACGTTTTAGGTCGAAAGCCTCCAACTATTCATCAAACCCATAATGCGTTGCCCCAATGTTTCCCTTCTCATGCAGGAAGTCAATGAGTGCTTTCCAGTTATTCATAAACGACTTTACTGACTTCTCTTTAAGTAAAATCCTAAGTTCATCCATTTCCATTGAGTCCAGTATTTTTATCCACTAATCGTCAATTGAAGATACCTCCAGACTTTCCAGTTCCATCCTTTGGTTGCCATCCTAAAGGACAAACCTTCCTTAGGGGGTTGTGGGCTCCCAACACCTGATGCCCTCAAGGACCGCAAACATACACACCTGAAACCTATGGGGAACTGTCCACACCAGAATGGTGCTGAAACCTATGGGAAGCTGTGTGGAGTAAAATTGTACTGAGGCTGTAAGGACCTGTCCAGAGCAAACTGGTGCTGAAAGATTATGGGACTGTCTGGAAGGTTGTGTGAGCTGTCCAGGATATGAGTCCAAATCAGGGGCAGGAGAGGGGGAACTTAGGAAGAACAATGCTAGCCCTACTTTGGACCTATCTAACTAAATCCAAACTTCTATCTAAGGTAAAGGTTTCCCCGCCACCGAATGGTCTAGTCGTGACTGACTGTAGGGGGCGGTGCTCATCTCCGTTTCTAAGCCTGTAGAGCCAGCGTTTGTCCGTGGACAAGTTTCCGTGGTCATGTGGTTGGCATGACTCTACGCTGTAGTGCACGGAATGCCGTTACCTTTCCACCGAAGTGGTCCCTATTTATCTACTTGCATTTTTAGGTGCTTTCGAACTGCTAGGTTGGCAGGAGCTGGGACAAGCGACGGGAGCTCACTCTGTCGCGTGGTCTTGAACTGCCAACCTTCCGGTCAGAAAGCCCAGCAGCAGCGGTTTAACCCGCAGCGCCACCACATCTGTCTTCCCGCCGTGATTATAAAAAGCCAGTCTCTGATCAGAATAATGTCTAGTATTTATATAACTCTTTCCGAGTTATATAAACTCATCATCTGTCATCTTGACGTTGCAACCCTCGACAGTTAGTCGATATCGCTGCCCCCCATACTACAGATTGGGAAGATGAGAAGGGAGCAGATTGCCAAAGGCTACCCAATGCGTTCCCAGCGGCGACAAGCCTCAAGCCGTTTGCAGTTTGCTTTCTTAGCCATGATGCAATGGCAGCTCCCTTCCCGCACATACACACACAGCTGAAATCTGGAGGCTGTCAGCGCAGATGGATGCTGGGCATCCCAGGCCAATTTTGTGCAAGTCCAAAAAGCACTGGAGGTGAACTGCTGCCTAAATGAAACTGTCAGCGGGCGCCGGGATGTGTCCGACAAACAGAGACGTAGCAGAGCAAAAAAGCCCTTAAAACCCGCAATGGTTTAGGCCCTGAGTGCCTTCAGGGACTGCTTCTGCCAAAAGCTCCTCCCCCGGCACTGGGATCATGCTCCACACAACTGCTCTGACCGAGGCATGATTGGCATGCTTGCAAGACGTGGCCCTCTCTGCAAGCCCCAGGAGATTTACGACCAGTGATGTCATGCAGGGGGTACGCGAGTACCGGTTTCTAGGATTACAGCTGGCCCCGCCCATTCGCCCGCCCACTCGTCGACTCCGCCCTCTGCAACGTTTGAATTTCCTGCATGTTTGAGTTGCCTGCATGTTCTCAGAGCCAGGCAGGCAGCGAGCGGAGCCTTTCCTTTCCTTGCCACTGAAAAATGAGTTGCTCTGGGGCTTTAACATGATGCCAGGCCTCCTTAACATGTTCTGGGGGTGCTGTGGAATACTGTTGCAACTGTTGGGTCAGTTTAAAATCATCTGAGGCCTCAAAAAGGGCTTTTTTCATGTCCCTTCCTGCCACGACATCACTTCTGGCGGGCAGGTCCCGACACGTGCCAATCAAAAGTGAGTACCTGTTCTTAAATCATTTAGATGACACCACTGTTTACGACCCCCTCTCATCTAAACTTTAAGGCAGCACTCTCATATGCCCACTTTCTGGGGGTGGGGTGAACATAAGAATGTGAGAAGAGCCCCACTGGATCAGACCAAAGGCCCATCTAGCCCAGCTTTCTACATCTCACAGTGGCCCACCAGGTGCCTCAGGGAGCACATGAGACAACAAGATGCCTGCATCCTGTTGCCTCTCCCTTGTATCCGGCATTCTGAGTAAAACATTAACTTGCAACCCAATCTGGGCCTTAAGAACATAAGAAGAAGAGTGCTGGATCAGACCAAAGGCCCATCTAGTCCAGCTTTCTGCATCTCACAGTGGCCCACCAGGTGCCTCAGGGAGCACATGAGACAACAAGATGCCTGCATCCTGTGGCCACACCCTTGCACCTGGCATGCCGAAGTAGCCTACTACTAACATAAGGAGGTGGCACCACCCATCAGGGTCTATAGCCCACAATGAACTTTTCCTCCAGTAACCTGTCTGATCCAGATGCCTCAGGGAGCACACAAGATCACAAGATGCCTGCATCCTGTTGCCTTTCCCTTGCACCTGGCATTCTGAGGTCGCCTACTTCTAAAACCATGAGGTTGCAATTACCCATCACGGATTGTCAGCCGATCTGTTTATCAACCTGTTCAATCCTCTTTGAAAGGCACCTAGGCCAGATGCCATCGCCACCTCCTGTGGCAAGGAGTTCCACAGCTTAATTACCCACTAGGTAAAAAAGGTATTTCCTTTCCTCTGATCTGCTCTAACTCTCCCAACTCAATTACACACTGGGTAAAGAGATACTTGCTTTTGAATGTTCTGACTCTTGTGCCACTCAATTTTAGTGGATGTCCGCTGGTTCTGGCATTGTGTGAAAGGGAAAGAACATCCCTCTATCCACTCCCTGTATCCAATGTGTAACTTTATATGTCTCAAGCCCAACCTCTCCAGATATCGGAAGGTAGCTTGGAAGTGGTTCATGTTCATCGCAAGCATTTTTGTGACTTGGCCTTTCCGATGAGCATTATTCATTTTTAATCATTCCTACGCATTTATCTATTTATTGCCGTTGACCACTTTGAGACATTTCAGTACAAGGCAGAATTAAACTGGGAAAAGCAGCGAGTTAACACTGACGTTTACAAAAATACTTGACCTGATCATTCCATTATCAGCACAAGAGCGGTGGAAGTTCTAGCAAAATGCACACAAGGCCAAATGAGGCCATTCGTATCACGCCTCGTAGCTCTTTTTTCAAAATGTACTCCACCAGAATGCAGCAGGGGGCTAATTTTACTGGTAAAATTTTCCTCCACTGTTAAAGCTGGCAATGCATGCAGAAAGCTAGCACAGCAGGGACAAAGCTAGGCCAGGACCTAGGTACTTGCCTTCCTGTCTGCGGCCTGAAGAGACACTGTTTCAAGATTGCCCCACACTGCGGTTTTCCTGAACATTTAAAATATAATCTTAAAAAATTCTCTCCCTGAGGAGCTACCTTTCTACATGCACATAATATAGAGCAGCCACTCTAACACACGCTATTCCTGGAGATTTTTTTTCCTCTTCCATGTGACACCACGTCAATCAGCCAAGGGGACCCTGTGCACCACCTCCTTAGACTTGCTTTCAGCATGCACCTAGAGGTCAACACTGATTCCTCGAGTTTCCAGACCAATCCTGAAGGTGTGGCAAACATACTGTAATATATTGTGCAGACTGAGATTTTTTTGATTGCAGATTTCCTTGTGTTTCTCTCCTACGCCCTGTCCTGCTGTTTAGGAACATCTCATGAACACAATAGTCTCCGTTTGTGCAACTAACTCCCTGCTTTCTCCCATTACTTGCTATTAAGTGAATCATTACAATGTGCGATCTCTTAAGTGATAAATACAGCATGTGCTTTCAAGCCACCAATTCTGAGTTCATTAAAAAAAAAAAAGACTTAATTTGCATTCCAGAGAAGGGCTGATAATACGCGTTCTGCTTTTCCCTTCTGCTATCCCAATATGCTTTTTGTGCAAACTCAAAAAAAAATTGATCTGCTCAACTGAGAGCTGTGGGGCATGCAAGCAGACAAGCTATCCATAAAGCAAAATTCATTCTTTAGTGAAGGTGTTGTAGCTTAGCACACACTACACCAAACCACTGTCCTTGTTGTACACTCTGAAGTTATGATCTTCCCCTTCTGGATGAGACACAAAATTCAGGAAGTCTGATACTCCAGTTTCCCACTAGCTAGCTCCCCAGATGTCTCTGGGAACATCACAATTAGGACGTTAATAGTTCACCTTTGCGGCTGTTCCTTCTCCAGAGAATCGTATTCAAAGCTAGACTACTCTTGAACACAGAGGCTTCATGATAATTGTGATAGCCCACAATAGACCTGTGAATCTGTCAAATCCCCTTCGACAGCAATCAAAGCTAGTGGCCCTTTCAACATCTTGCAATATAGGGCCAGAATGGCCTTTGCTGTCCTTAAACTCATAAAGTCAAACTAAGCTGGCTAACATAGCATGATTGCACATGACTATCATCCCTGATTGGTTGAGCTCTAGTTTTTCAGGGATAACGAAATAAAAAACACATAATACTGCTTTCTGCACTGCATTTTTGTACACACACACACACACACACACACACACACACACACACCCTTGAAACCTGCAAAAAAATTTTTTTTTCTCATTTCCTTACCTGATTGTGTAATAATTATGGCTTCAACTGCTACACCACCTACATAATACATATTTAAAGCTATTATAATTTATATTTTTAATTTTTATGTAATTATACAGTATATATTTTATATATCATAATTATGTTATATAGAATTTAACACATTATGATTTTAATTACATATAATTTATAAAATTATATAAATGCATAATTATAAATTGATAAATATAAATTTATAAATATAATTATATTATAAAAATGTGCCCGTGGTATTAAAACACATATTCTGCTTTCTGCATTTTTTCCTAAGGGGGGGGGAAAGAAAACTGAGAACGGAATCCTAACCTGGAATTAGGCTGGCACAGTTAGGCCAGTCAAGTTTGACCAGCACAAGGGATACTATGAAGTATGTTTGGACCACTCTCGGCGTCAGAGAGGCCAGCACACAGACGTGTGCCATCCTCCCTGACTCCAAGAGTGGTCCAAATGCACCTTACAGTGGCCCTTGTGCTCACCAAACTTTGCTGGCCTAACTGTGCCAGCCTCACTCCAGGTTAGGATTGCACTTTAACATTGTTTATTTGTTGTTTGTTGCTTATAACATTGTTTGTTTCACTTTGTAAGCCGCCTTGAGTCCCCTGTACTGGAGAAAAAGGCAGGGTAAAAATCTTTTAATTAATTAGTTGCTGATTGGTTGGGATCATCTCAGCTGATTGGTTGGGATCACCAGGAAGGAGAAAGGGCTATTTAAAATGGTGCTGCAGCAAGAAAGTTGAGGCAGACCTAAAGCTTTGCAAATCTCCTTGAACCCAATGCAAATTAGAGAATCCAGAGACTTCTCTACTTTTCTCAGGTAGTCCCTAGTCTCTGAGGTTTTGTAAGGACAGCTTTGAGATCAGAGCCTCCGTGCTGTTGGGATGCAAACCCGAGGCGGCTGGTTTTGGGCGCTCTGCCAATGATCTAGTCCTATGACAGAGTACCTGGGAGTCGCTTCCTAGAGGGCATAATATATTAATTATGTCTTCTCGGCTCAGAGGGAAGCCTTCCAGGAGATTGGTCTGGAGCCCACAAGAACCGGGGAGAGTACAGATTGTTCTGGATGCTGTCTTGGGGCTCCGAAAAGCTCCCACGCAGCCTGTCCACACTGATTTTGATTCCACATCTGCCATGCCTTGGAGAGAATTCCATGTCTACCTGTAGGGCCAGGGTCCCTCGGGGGGGGGAGGGGTAAAGGTTCTGGTAAAGGTAAAGGTTCCCCCACGACCGAATGGTCTAGTCGTGACCGACTGTAGGGGGCGGTGCTCATCTCCGTTTCAAAGCCTGCAGAGCCGGCGTTTTGTCCGAGGACAAGCTTCCGTGGTCATGTGTCCGGCATGACTATACGCCGTAGCGCACGGAACGCCGTTCCCTTCCCACCGAAGTGGTCCCTATTTATCTACCTGCATTTAGGTGCTTTGGAACTGCTAGGTTGGCAGGAGCTGGGACAAGCAACGGGAGCTCACTCCGTCGCGCTGTCTTGAACTCCCAACCTTCTGGTCAGAAAGCCCAGCAGCAGCGGTTTAACCTGCTGCACCACCACGCCCCTGTTCTGGTACCCAGACCTTTTTTCAAATGGCGGATCCTCCTGGGCCATTGGCCTCAACTTCCTATTAGGGCTACCCTCCATCGATGATCCCCAAACTGGTCACGACCCAACAGAGAACCCTTTAAGGCAGTGATGGCAAACCTATGACACACGTGTCAAAGGTGACACACCACAACGTTTGAGGTGACACACCAGCGTTCACCAACACCTGACAAAAACTGAGCTTATTTAACCCATTTTTCATGTTTGTAATTATTTGATGCTTACTTATATAATACATAGCACCACACATGATAGGACTGTATTTTTTTTGTTTAAATAAATGAATATAAAGAATTGTTTCTCTGTGGTTTGGGGGAGAGGTTGACACACCAGCACGTTTTCTGAAGTTTTGACACATGGAGCCCGAAAGGTTCGCTATCACTGCTTTAAAGGAGATCTTAAAGATCTTCCACGTCTAGGACTCTCGAACCACCCTAGTGAAAGGGTAGTTGGGGGACCACAGCAAGAGGGATCCCCCCAACTACAGAGAGATGACAGTGGATGCACAAGAGATGGCAACAGAGCTTTCCAACAAAGCTCTTTCGGGGAGACAGCTGAGAACAGCCGAGGTTTAAGGCAGTGAGAACAGGGGTACAAGGATATAACAGAACTGGAAAAAGTGAAGAGAGCAATCAAAGTGATTAGGGGGCACCTCCTTTACGAGTAAAGCTTACAGGGTTTGGTGCTCTATCGTCTAGAAAAAGAGGACATGATTGTGGCATACAAAATTATGAAGAGGATGGATAGAGTGGCTAGAGGGATGTTCTTCTCCTCTCGCCGAAGACCAGAACCAGGGGACATCCACTCATGTAGTGTATTGGTTAGTTGGAACAGGCAAAAGGAAATGTGTCTTCACCCAGCCTAAAACTCCTCTCCGCAGAATATGGTGAAGACATCTGATCTAGATGCCTTTAAAAGGGAATTGGACAAATTTATAGCGGAAAAGTCCATCACAGGTGAGAAGCCATGATTGGTATGTGCAACTTCTGGGTTTTAGACGCAGGCCAGCTCAGAATGCCAGGTGCAAGGGAGTGGCCACAGGACGCAGGCATCTTGTGGTTTTGTGTGCTTTCTGAGGCATCTGGTGGGCCAGTGTGAGATGCAGGAAGCTGGACTGGATGGTTCTTTAGCCTGATCCATCAGGGCTCTTCTTATGTTCTTAATTTGTTCTGCTTCTCCACAGCAGGTGTCTTTTTCAGCTCATCTAGGAATGGATATATGACTTTCGCTGAGATGACGACACCACCCCAGTCCTGCCACACAGCCACTCCTCGCTAAAGCCACAGAGATCAGCCATCAACCCCAAGTCACCCCCCTGGAGACATATAACAAAGAAGCACTGCACAGTCTTTGCAAAGAAGAAGACCTGCCGTTTTCCCTCTGCTTGCTTTGCAAAGTCCCGGACACTGAGATGGCGAACCCACGGCACGCCTGTCAAAGGTGGCACGCCACAAAGTTGTGACATCACCATCCAACAACAATGTTGACATCATCCGACAGCAATGGAGTCTCTTGTGCTCATTATTTCACTTTTGTGCTCGTGGGGCATTTCTTTGTATAACGCACAGCACCACACATGACTGGACTCTGTGTGTGTGTGTGTGTGTGTGTGTGTGTGTGTGAGAGAGAGAGAGAGAGAGAGAGAGAGAGAGAGAGAGAGAGAGAGACTGACCAACAGAGTCAGGCATTTTCTGAATTTCTGACATGCTGAGCTCAAAAGATTCACCACCACGGATTCAGGACCGTTTCCGTCAAAAGTTACCCATGAAATCGCGCATCAACCCTCCTGCCAAGGAAGAGGGCACATTCTCCCCTCCCCCGTAACAACACCGTTCCACAAGCAAGCCCTAGCCTTCCCAGCAGCCTCATCCCCACCAGCCCCCTCAATTAGGGTTGTCATTTATTTATTTATTTAAAATCACAGCACCCACATGACAACCAGGCCAAATATGCAGTACGTGTTTTTCCGAGTTGGCGAGAGGGAGAATTTGCAGCAGGGAGGAAGACAGAAGGAGTGCGCTGCCCGGGGAGGGGGAGGGGACCGATGGGTGGAACGTAACAGCAAGGGATAGAGGAAGGATGAAAAGGAATGGAGGCAGCCACGGGCACCGAGAGGCTCTCGCTCGTGGCATCTGCATTGCTGCCATTACTCAGTCACTGGACCAGCTCTTGCTGAAATGGGCAACTGGCAAGAAATCACATGGTGTTTTGTTTTTTTAAAAAAAGACCCTACAGGCCAGTTTCTAAGAACGGGTTGGGGAGAGGAGCGGGTCTCAAATGGACAGATGTGTGCACCTAGAAGGCTCGAGGCTGCCTTGCTCAATGGGAACCATTTGGGGGTGTTCGGTGGGGTTTCGCATGCAATTCCCGGGCAAGTGAGAGACCAAATTGGGAGCAAGCGCTGTAGACGTCGGTCGATGCTTATAAACCTGGGTTCTGCTCTTCTCCCTCCCTCCAATTCTCTCCCCCCCCAAAAAAAGATGGTGCATAAACACAGACTGGGAGCCTGGAGAGAGAGAGAGAGAGAGAGAGAGAGAGAGAGATTCAAGCTCTCGCCGCACAGATCAATACGCACTGCAAGTCAGGACTGCCTGAAGTGGTGCGCATGGACTTGCCCGTAATGGGCATGCCCAGGTTGATCTGATTGTCATGGCTTGAAGCATCTCAGCGCATAACAGAAAAAGGAGTGTGGCAGCCTCGATTCACAATGCAACGTTTCTGGGGGATCTCCTAAGGAGTTTAATTTGGGGGGGGGCGGGTGTTTACCAAAAGACAGTTTCCAGATCTCTAAACATTTCCTCCCCAGAGCCTGTTTACGGGGGGGGGGGTTGTTTCCACCTCTGGGCATGCACCATTGCAGTACCTGTGTCCAGTTTCGCTCCCCAAGGACCCCATCCTCCGGGCAGGCAACAAGGGGCTGACCCCCGGGACATCCTCCGTCGTGGCCAGTGGGGGGATGGTTTTGTGGTGGGCATTGCTCTCGGACGGCGACTTTTTCAGCTTGGCCCGGGCCATCCTCGGAGCTCTCTCCGCCTGCCGCCTCTCTTCCCCCCGACTGCAACTCTCTCACTCATACACGAAAAAAGCCCTGGCTCCAAATGCAGTTCGGTTCAGAGTGCTGGAGGTCCGTACCATCTCCCGTCTCCCAGAGTCAGAGAGAGAGAGACACACACACACGCAAGCCCCCCCTCAAGACAGCGGAAGAGTGGAACGCTCCTGCCCTTGTAGAATTTACCGTGGCGGCAAGGAGGGAGAGCGGTGGCAGGCGCTCGGCTTCGAGCGGGTGCCATGCAGCAGAACGGTGGCAAGAAGAGAAATTGTTTTCCCAGGGCTAAAGGAATTTATGCCAGTGGCACAGATTCAGAACAACTGGGGTGTGTGTGTGTGTGTGTGTGTGTGTGTGTGTGT
>JAJKFI010000127.1:2230755-2251513 GCA_029204185.1 Lerista edwardsae | reverse complement strand
GCAGAGTCCAAACAATCAACCACCAGAAGCAGAGTCCAAACAATCAACCAACAAAAAACCACTGGGCTTGCTTTCTCAGCAAACCTGACAGAGTCCATCTCTTCCAGAAATCTATAGAGGTGGACCATTCATTGGCCAGATGTAATGCCCTCCCCGCCAACATTTTATCCACTAGGTTCAGAAGATCAACACGGGAGGAAAAAGCTTGCGCATGTAAGGTAGGTGTTACTGAATCGCTCCAACACATTTCAGCGTGCATGATAATTCATTTACTTCTGTTAAATCCAATCCTCCTTACCATTCATCCGGTCTGTCTAGACAAGGACAAAATCTGTTGTTTGTGGAGAGGAGTGGATATGGGCTTAACCAAGAAGGTAGCCAAATATATTAATTTAATCATTAAAAAGTGCCGTAAATTATCTGCATTACATCCAGCTACTCCATGTTCTGCATTACATCCAGAGCTCCAGACCCGGCTCTGATTTATAAAATACTCCCTGATGGTTTAGGTGAGTTGCATAGATGTGTGATGGCAAGTGTCATTTTATTGTAGTGTAACTTTTTATCTATCAAGGGACATGGTGGTGCTGCAGGTTAAACTGCTGCTGCTGAGCTTGCTGACCAGAGGTTTGGCAGTTCAAAACCGCGCGACAGAATGAGCTCCCGTCGCTTGTCCCAGCTCCTGCCAACCTAGCAGTTCGAAAGCATGTAAAAAATGCAAATAGATAAATAGGTACCACTTTGGTGGGAAGGTAACGGTGTTCCATGCGCCTTGGCGTATAGTCACAGCGGCCACATGACCACAGAAGCTTGTCCTCGGACAAACGCCGGCTCTACAGGCTTAGAAATGGAGATGAGCATCGCCCCCCTAGAGTCGGTCACAAGTAGACTTTTCGGTCGTGGGGAAACCTTTAACCTTTTATCTATATTTGTATTTCTTTATAAGCCCTTAAAGGTCTTTGCTTTGATTTTGACAATTGCTTTTCTGGTTGTTTTCGACCTGACTGATGCAACTATTCAAGGACGAGAATCGCCGGGAGTTTGTCGGCAACGACAGGCGGGGGGGGGAGCGTTAAAAATGAATGAGGATCAGCTGTGGTTTGAGAGTCAACAAAACAAGCTTGGAGATGCAACACACACACAAACACACACACACTCCTACACCGCCATGATAAACACTGGAACACAATCCATCTCCGTGGCCATGAAACACGAGCAGTTTTTCGACACCTGACAGCAGCCACACAGCGACATTTCCTAAGAGCAAGAGCAAACCTCTGCAAAACCTTTGCAGAACCTTTGCAGAGGTTTTGCTTTTCACATGTGGTAAAGCTCCATGTTTTTTAGCAAGCCTTAGCATGTATATACCACAGTGCCCTCTTTATCCAGGGGGTCAGGACCAGTGATGTCATGCAGGGGGAACGTGGGGGAACTCAGTTCCACTAGTTAAAATTAGGGCTGACTCCGCCCACTTCACTCTCCCTCCTCCCCCCTCCCCATTCCTCTGCAAAGAGCTTTTCTTCTTGGTTGGCCGGCACTCAGAGGGTGAAAGGGAGCGACTCCGGATTCCTAGGGGGGCGAAGGCAGTGATGTCATTCAGGGGGAACGGACCAGAACGGGCGTTCCGGATCCTAACGGGCTCCGTGGCTGGTTCCGGGTTCCCGACAAGTGCCAATCAAAAGTGAGTTCCTGCTCCTAAATCATTTGAATGACACCACTGGTCGGGATCTGCAGATTTAACTCACTGTGGGTGCCCTACCTGTGCTTGGAGGGCGGACCTGTCCCCTTTGGATGCAAACTTACAAAATTAAACATACAAACTTACGCATGGGATGGATAGAGGGATGTTCTTTTCCCTTTCTCGCAACACCAGAAGCAGGGGACATCCACGCAAATTGAGTGTTGGCCGAGTGAGAACGGATAAAAGGAAATACTTTTTTACCCAGCAAGTAATTAATCTGTGGAACTCCTTGCCACAAGAGGTGGCGATGGCATCTGGCCTAGGTGCCTTTCAAAGGGGACTGGACAGATTTCTGGAGGAAAAGTCCATCGCGGGCTATATAGGCCATGATGGGTAGTGCAACCTCCTTACGTTAGAAGGAGGTCTACCTCAGAATGCCAGCTGCAAATGGAGTGGCCACGGGATGCAGGCATCTTGTTGTCTTGTGTGCTCGTTAAGGCACCTGGTGGGCCACTGTGAGATGCAGGAAGCTGGACTAGGTGGGCCTTTGGCCTGATCCAGCGGGGCTGTTCTTATGATCTTAGATGATTCTGTTTTATTTACCTCATATTTACCTCAGAATTTTACCTCAGAAATTTACCTCAGAATGCCTGATACAAGAGAATGGCAACAGGATGCAGGCATCTTGTTGTCTCATGTACCCCCTGAGGCACCTGGTGGGCCACTGTGAGATGCAGGAAGCTGGACTAGATGGGCCTTTGGCCTGATCCAGTAGGCTCTTCTTATGTTCTTATGTAACATGGGAGGATCCCCGTCAGCTTTTTGGGCCGACACTACTCACAGTGCCGTAGACACTACTCATAGACTACTTGTAGGCACTACTCATAGCGTCGGCCTGGGAGTTCAAATGCCGACACTTCCATCACTTTCACAGCAAAGTGACAGTACAGTGCAGCTGACAAAAGCGCTTGTTAAAATTACCACCCTACATTTTAATCATCCTTTGAGACCGCTGACAATTGAGCACAGACCACCTGTTGCTGCAGATACCAAGCCACAAACGTCGGTCGGTTTCTCTAAAAGCCCAGTATACAAATTTGATTTGCTCTAATGAGTCAAAAAAATTTTTTTTTACTTGAGGGCACACTGCCAGGGGAAGCCTCTGAAAGCAGCATTGTGGAAGACTCTCCAAAAATCAGACCAAAGCAACTTCAGCATAACCATCATCATGGCAATTAGGCTAATTAGATGACTGTAAGGACAGCTTCGCCTTTGGCTGATAAGAGTTGATAGAGGGATGTTCTTTTCCCTCTCTCAAAACACCAGGACCAGGGGGCATCCGCTAAAACTGAGGGTTGGGAGAGTTAAAACAGATAGAAGGAAGTACTTTTTCACCCAGCAGGTAGATAATCTGTGGAACTCTTTGCTACAGGAGGAGGTGATGGCATCTGGTCTAGATGCCTTTAAGAGGGGATTGGACAGATTTCTGGAAGAAAAGTCCATCGTGGGCTAGATGCCGTGATGGATTGTGCAACTTCCTTACATTAGTAGTAGGCTACTTCAGAGTACTGGGTGCAAGGGAGTGGCAACATCTTGTTGTCTCCTGGGCTTCCTGAGGCACCTGGTGGGCTGCTGTGAGATACAGGAAGCTGGACTAGATGGGCCTTTGGCCTGATCCAGCAGGGTTCTTCTTATGTTCTTCAAACCTGTAGCCACAGGCAAGTACTTGCATTGGTGGCCACTCACTTGCAGTGAAATCAAGGGCCACTAATGCCGAGAAAAAGTTTGTTTGTCCACAGAATCGTAGAGCTAGAAGAGACCCACAAGGTCGTCTAGTCCAACCCCCCTGCCTGTAGCATGATATCCTCCTAGAGCTGTGGTTCCCAAGACTTTCAGCATCGAGACTCACCTAAACAAAGTTTCATTCTACCAGCTGAAGCCTCTGCAGCTATCATGGTGATTGGGCAGCGGTGTTCCTCACAAGTAGCAGGTTAAGAACATCTTCTTATGGTCTTAAGAAGAGCCCTGCTGGATCAGGCCAAAGGCCCACCTAGTCCAGCTTCCTGCATCTCACAGCAGCTGCACTTATGGCCCACCAGATGCCTCAGGGAGCACACGAGACAACAAGATGCCTGCATCCTGTTGCCACTCCCCTGTATCTGGCATTCAGAGGTGCCATTTCTGAGGTAAAATTCTGAGGTAAATAATAACTTGCAACCTAATCTGGGCCTTAAGAACATCAGAAGAGCCCTGCTGGATCAGGCCAAAGGCCCATCTAGTCCAGCTTCCTGTATCTTACAGTGGCCCACCAGATGCCTCAGGGAGCACACGCGACAACAAGTTGCCTGCATCCTGTTGCCACTCCCCTGTATCTGGCATTCAGAGGTGCCATTTCTGAGGTAAAATTCTGAGGTGAATAATAACTTGAAACCTAATCTGGGCCTTAAGAACATCAGAAGAGCCCTGCTGGATCAGGCCAAAGGCCCACCTAGTCCAGCTTCCTGCATTTCACAGCAGATGCTCTTATGTAGTGACACCCCAAGCACTACAAACTCACTCAAGGCAGGTGCTCCCAAATCCCGGAGATAATTAACTCTTCCCGCCCCAGCTTGCCAGCTGAATCCTGGACGCATTTTCCTGAAACTGTGCCCGATACAAGAGCCGCTTCTGCGTGGTTTAAGGCCCCCATGCGGGAGCCTGTGGAGCTGCCGTTCTGTCCGTTTCTGCACGCTGGTGCCTGCCAAAAAAAACCTTTTACAAAATACACTTCCTCCTTCCAAAACGCTGGATATATTTGCGAAGCCCCCCAGGCTCCGGAAGGAGGACACCGCTCAAAGCCAGGATGGATAAATGCATTTGTAATTGGGATCCACCATCTGGGCTCAGCTAATCACTCCTTTCTAATGGTTATCGGCAGGTGGAGAGGGACACTCCGTCTCTGAAATGCTTTTCCATTGCCACCGTTTTTCCTCTGATAACAACCAAGGGCTGAACGGCCATCTGGAGTCCAAAGAGGAGGGCCTGGCTGTGACGCTGCTTTCTCATCAGAGCGTGTGTGTGTGTATAGCGCGTTTGGACCACTCTCTGAGTCAGGGAGGGTGGCACACGTCTGTGTGCTGGCCTCTCTGACTCCGAGAGTGGTCCACACATACTTGACGGTGTCCCTTGTGCCAGCCAGACTTTGCTTTATTTACCTCATATTTACCTCAGAATTTTACCTCAGAACGCCAGATACAAAGGAGTGGCGTTTGGACCACTCTCGGAGTCGGGGAGGATGGCGCATGTCTGTGTGTTGGCCTCCCTGACTCCGAGAGTGGTCCAAACATACTTGATGGTGACCCTTGTGCTGGCCAGACTTTGCTTTATTTACCTCATACTTACCTCAGAATTTTACCTCAGAATTTTACCTCAGAACACCAGATACAAGGGAGTGGCGTTTGGACCACTCTCTGAGTCGGGGAGGATGGTGCACGTCTGTGTGCTGGCCTCTCTGATGCCGAGAGTGGTCCAAACATACTTTACGGTGTCCCTTGTGCAGGCCAAACTTTGCTGGCCTAACTCCAGGTTAGGATTGCACCCTCAGTCTCCTCTCACCCAACTGTCAAGGGGTCCTCAACACCCTGTTGTGACCCACAACTTAAAAGGCCCCTTCCTTGATACGTACAGTATCACTGTAAGAATTTCTCTGTTTCACAGGGGGAAAACACAGAGAGGGGAGGGAATGCATCCTTCATTATTATTTTCTGCACTACTGATTGAGCAGCATGGGTATCCCTTGGACAAAACTGCGCTTTTATCTTCTCTCTAGGGAGATCGCCTTAATTAATGCCTTTGAACTCACTTCATTCACCTTCTACCATCTCTCTGAAGACTCGCTCCACTAATTTGACCCAAGACAAACTGAGTGAGCCTAAGGAGGGGCTTCAACCCTGGAAAGTTGACTTGATTTAGTTAAAGGTTTTTATTCCCTGCCGGCCATCCCAAGGCAACTCCCAATGCAGAACAGCGCAAAGGATGCATCAGGATAAAAGCCAACGCTACAAGACAACAGCACTGCATTGAACCGTTTCAAAAACCAATTTGCCAAAGAGGAGCCACAAAGGAAAAAAGGCAACAGAGGAGAAATCAAAAATACCCAAAATGCAGGGCAAAGCATAACATAAGAACATAAGAAGAGCCCTGCTGGATCAGGCCAAAGGCCCATCTAGTCCAGCTTCCTGTATCTCACAGTGGCCCACCAGATGCCTCTGGGAGCACATGAGACAACAAGATGCCTGCATCCTGTTGCCACTCTTGCACCCGGTACTCTGAAGTAGCCGACTACTAATGTAAGGAGGTTGCACAATCCATCATTGCCTATAGCCCACGATGGACTTTTCCTCCAGAAATCTATCCAATCCCCTCTTAAAAGCATCCAGACCAGATACCATCACTACCTCCTGTGGCAAAGAGTTCCACAGATTAACTACCCACTGGGTAAAAAAGTGCTTCCTTTTATCTGTTTTAACTCTCCCAACCCTCAGTTTTAGTGGATGCCCCCTGGTCCTGGTGTTGGGAAAGAGAGAAAAGAGCATCCCTCTATTGACTCTATCCTTTCCGTGCATAATTTTGTATGTCTCGATCATGTCCCCCCTCAGGCGCCTTTTTTCTAGGCTGAAGAGCCCCAAACGCTGCAGTCTTTCTTCATAAGGAGTCAAAAATAAAGCCAGCCAACTTTGAAAAGACAACCACCAAAAAGGGGCTGGCAGGAGAGTCAGAACAAACCCAAGTAACTAGATCTTTAACCAGGCATGGAATTCATCTGTGGAACTCCCTGCCATAGGATACTAGGACGGCAACCGACCGAAGCTGGCTTCACAAAAGGATTGTGATGGAGGCAAAGTCCAGCCAAGGCGACAAGTCACGAGGCCTGGAGGCAACCTCCTGGTTTTAAAAGGAGGCTCTCTCAGATTGCCAGGTGGACCAAAACAGTTTGCACACCAAGGAGGTGGCTCTACGGCCAAACCCAGGCACAAACATGCATTGTGGATGCTTTCAGCGCAGAGGCCCCGTGAACTGCTTTGGATACCAGCGGTTGTCCTCAAAGAAAAGTGACGTCAACGCAGAGGTATCCAGCATCCACTCGCCTCTTTGCGGCTGCAGGGAAAGAATCCATAAACATCGCGGATGATGCTTGTGGGTTGTTGTTTTTTTAATGCTCGCAGCCTGTCCCATCGTGATGCTTTCTCAGCATCCGCTCCGTTCGTTTTTTGGACGCTTTCCAGGTCCTGTCGCGGAAGCAGAGGGGAGCGAAACACACACACACACACACACACACACACACACACACAGAGAGAGAGAGAGAGAGAGAGAGAGAGAGAGAGAGAGACCATCTCCACACGTTGACAGAAACCGGACGGAAGGCAGGGAGCCCTGGCAAAGGAGCTGAGCGCTGTCCAGGAAAGCAAAGGACCCTCCACCTCAATCCACAGCATCTGCAGTTCAGAAAGGATCTTTTTTGCTCCCTGCCCCACCCAGATCCTGGACTCCAGCCAGCTGGAGCAGAGAATCCCGGTTCAGGTTTCTGGGAGAACCACATCCCCCCGAAGTCAAAACCACTAGCAGGACCTCACCCACCTCGGAAACCCAACAGAGGCTAGCGTGGTTGTTTTGCTTGTTGTCAAGGTTGTAAACAGGCTCTTGTCTTTCTGGTTCACTTCACTATTGGAAAATGACTGAGGGTGCAATCCTAAACTGAGTTAGGCCAGCATAAGCTAAGCCAGCAAAGTTTGGCCGGCACAAGGGACACCGTAAAGTATGTTTGGACCACTCTCGGAGTCAGAGAGGCCAGCACACAGACGGGCGCCATCCTCCCTGACTCCGAGAGTGGTCCAAACGCACTTTACGGTGGGCTTTCTGCCGGCCAAACTTTGCTGGCTTAGTTTATACTGGCCTACATCCAGTTTAGGATTGCGCTCTGAGAGATAACTCAACTTACCGCTGCATTCTCAAGAAAGCAACAGGCTCTGGCATCACAATGACGGCACTTCAGGCCACAACATCACTTCCAGTGGGTCCCAGACAAATTGTCACTCTAAAAACTGTTTGAGAACCACTGTTGTAGATGTGTATAGGATACATGCCCTTCAAGTCAGGATGAGGCTGACCGACGTAACCCCTGTTGAACACAAGAACATAAGAAGAGCCCTGCTGGATCAGGCCAAAGGCATAACTAGTCCAGCTTTCTGTATGTCACAGTGGCCCACCAGATGCCTCAGAAAGCACACTGGACAACAAGATGCCTGCATCCTGTGGCCACTCCCTTGCACTTCTAGGTCCTGAACTCACCTGAAAACTTCTGGTGCATCCAAGACCATGATAAGGGATCAAGGGTCCAATTGGGGGTCAAGGCCGCCCTATACACATCTATGCAAAAGCAATTTTGAATGTGGAAACCATCCAAAAAGGGTGGCCGGAACCTTGGAAACAGACACCTCCTGCCCAAAAAGCAAAGTTGGGCCATAATGAAATAATTGCCTGTTAATGTCTTTCCCCAAGCCCACTGGGACTTGCGGATGCTAAAAGCATTTTTCATGTGCCTTCCCCAACTTCTCCGATCCCACTGGTGCTCAGAACGGCAATTAGCACACTTGAGGGTTGCCACACTTCACACCAATTACCACCCGCTTGACGAAGACAAGACGGTTCATCCAAACGCCACAGCTCGATTCTGGAGCACGGGGCTCCTCTTCGGAACATGGAAACACACAGTCCATTTGCATCTGTCGACTAACTAGCCCTCTCGGTTCCGAACAAAATCTCCCACACACACACAGCCACAAAATTGGCACTCGTCTGTCATTTGCAAGGGGCCATCAAAATACCCTACAAGGACCTACTAACTGAGCAAGAGGCACATTTTCACGTGGTGTTCCTCTTAGATTTAGCAGGGGGAGAACAATTGTCCCTCTTCACCCCTGCGCAGTGTCTTGTCTAGTGGCTGTTGCTGAGGTGTTCTGCATTTTTTAAAGAATCCAAGAAGAGCCCTGCTTGATCAGACCCAAGGCCCATCTAGTCCAGCTTCCTGCATCTCACAGTGGCCCACCAGATGCCTCAGGGAGCACCAGAGACAACAAGATGCCTGCATCCTGTTGCCACTCCCATGTATCTGGCATTCTGAGGTAAATTTCTGAGGTAAATAAAAC
Organism: Lerista edwardsae; assembly: GCA_029204185.1. Taxonomy (NCBI): domain Eukaryota; kingdom Metazoa; phylum Chordata; class Lepidosauria; order Squamata; family Scincidae; genus Lerista; species Lerista edwardsae. The sequence continues at coordinate 2,242,648 of JAJKFI010000127.1, read as the reverse complement.
CAAATTTGCTATCTTGTCTGCGGGGAGGGAGCTATAGTAACTTGCAACCCAATCTGGGCCTTAAGAACATAGCCCTGCCGGATCAGGCCAAGGGACCCTCTAGGCCAGCTTCCTGCATCTCACAGTGGCCCACCAGATGCCTCGGGGAGGACACAGGACAACAAGATGCCTGCATCCTGTTGCCTCTCCCTTGCCCCTGCCATTCTGATATAGCATACTTCTAAGTAGGCTTCTAAATCAATCAATCAAAAAGTATTTATGTACCGCTTTTCAACATGAAGTTTACAAAGCGGTTTACAGGCAAATAATAATAAAGTTCAATGGCTCCCTGTCCCAAAGGGCTCACAATCTAAATAAATGCGGAACACCCCCAGCAACAGCCACTAGACAAGACACTGAGCAGGGGTGAAGAGGGACAATTGCTCTCCCCTTGCTAAACATAAGAGGAGCACCACTTGGAAAAGTGCCTCTTGCCCAGTTAGCAGGGGAAATAATAACTTGCAACCCTATCTGGGCCTTAAGAACATAAGAAGAGCCCTGCTGGATCAGGTCAAAGGCCCACCTAGTCCAGCTTCCTGCATCTCACAGTGGCCCACCAGATGCCTCAGGGAGCAGATGAGACAACAAGATGCCTGCATCCTGTGGCTACTCCCTTGCACCTGGAATTCTGCTCACAGATTGTGAGCACTTTTGGGACAGGGAGCCATTTAACTCTATAATTACTCTTTGCCTGTAAACCGCTTTGTAAACTTTGCGTTGAAAAGCGGTATACAAATTCTATTTATTGACTGACAAAGAGCATTCGACTCTTTAAAACCTTCAGGCAGTATTATTTTCCCAGAGGAAATTTAATACATACTTTTTAAAAACACAACAGTCCTTTTTTAAATGTGCTTTTTCATAGTACCCCATCCTTTTATTACTACAAAGACTGACATACTGCTTTTTAACAAACAAACAAAAAAGGTTCACAAAGGGGGTTGACATTGCAAAAATAAATGGGGCCCCCTTCCCCAGTGAGAGCACACCGCAAGCAAAGATTCTTCCAAACTGTTGGCATCACAGTTTGGGGGGGGGGAGGAGGGGGAACCCGACATGACATCATTGGAGTTTCGATCACCCTGAATAACTTGAAACCAGAACGAGGAATTAAGCAAGTTAAGTCCCGCAGATTTCTGGCAAGAGGCTACGCTGCCCTCTACTGGCCAACACTGACGCAAAAACCTTCTTGCTTTTGGGGACCCAGTGTACGAAATATGGAATATTTATTACAGAATATGTGATATTACGTATTTATTACATGTGAATATGGAATAGAGAGGGGAGAAAACAATGATAACAAAATAAAAAAACACACACAAAACCATTTTCTGCATTTCTATGGGCGCGATCCTAACCTGGAGTTAGGCCGGTACAGTTAGGCCAGCAAAGTTTGGCCGGCACAAGGGCCACCGTAAAGGGCATTTGGACCACTCTCGGAGTCAGGGAGGATGGTGCACGTCTGTGTGTGTGTGTGAGACTCCAAGAGTGGTCCAAACATACTTTATGGTATCCCTTGTGCTGACCCAACTTTGCTTTACTTACCTCATATTTACCTCAGAATTTTACCTCAGAACGTCAGATACAAGGGAGTGGTGTTTGGACCACTCTCGGAGTCAGGGAGGAGGGCGCACGTCTGTGTGTGAGACTCCAAGAGTGGTCCAAACATACTTGCCGGTGTCCCTTGTGCTGACCCGACTTTGCTTTATTTACCTCATATTTACCTCAGCATTTTACCTCAGAAATTTACCTCAGAATGCCAGGGAGTGGTGTTTGGACCACTCTCGGAGTCAGGGAGGATGGCGCACGTCTGTGTGTGAGATCCCAAGAGTGGTCCAAACATACTTGCCAGTGTCCCTTGTGCCGGCCAAACCTTACTGGCCTAACTGTGCCGGCCTCACTCCCGGATTGCGCCCTCAGTTTTGTAAAACTCAAGTTCTCACGTCGGCTTTCCAACAGCGACCCAATGTCCTTTTTTCTCGTGCCTCGCTACCAGCGTCCGCCAGCGCCCAGCAGCAAGAACAAGGAGCCCAGCCTAAAACGGGGGAAAAAAAAACTCCTCGAGCCTGATGAAATTCACATCCGCAGCCTGGGCAACAGGCCCGGCTGTTCTGGAACACCCTCTGCCGAACAGAACAGGCCCGGCTCGCCAAACGAGGGCCGCATGGCATTCGTTAAAATGTAATTACGCTCCATTCAGCCACAGGGGAAACGGACATCTGTCTCCCCGATTACCGCTGCTGTCAGTTCTCATTCAGTCAGGCCATGATTTCTCACATGCCCAGCACTGGCCACAGAGGCCGAATTATCTCCTGCTCCCAGCTTGATTTCAGATCGATGGGGATTTAAGAGCATTTGGGGTAGAAGCTCTTGACTCCAATGTGTGCTCTGTCGCCCCCTTGTGGCAAGCCCCTTGAGCTGCAGACGTGAAGGCAAAAAGGGGCGGTGCTATCTTTAGGCCCTCCCTCCCCAGAAAGCCAATTAGTTCTTCTCTGCCTCTATTGATTTGTTTAGTCAGGTATTCCTATTCCACCTTCCTACCTCTGAAGAGCAGTAATTCAGCTAGGTCATTTGACAGCCCCATTAAAACAAAATTACTTACTTACTTATTCATTTATTTGTTTGTATCCTTCACACTCTTCGGGGGGGGGGGGGTTGAATCTGGAACTTCCAGGTCTGAGCCTAACACCAGAACTACTACATTTCCCTGGCTAATTACCAGTTGCTATCTGGGAACAAAACACACAGACCCCCAACAAGTCTCATATTTTTCAGAGGCAAAATTGGCAGGGAAGGACAATCAGACTGGACTCTTTTTATTTTCCCTTTCAATTTCTAACTAGCCTTCTCAATTGAGGGAAATCTGTCCTTCGAAAGTCAAGCGTTTTTGTATCAGCACGTCAAGGAATCCGGTCTCTCTTTCTTGACCAGAGGACCAGTTGACCCAGTCGATATGAGGATAATTAAGAACATAAGAAGAGCCCCGCTGGATCAGGCCAATGGCCCCTTTAGTCCAGCTTCCTGTATCTCACAGTGGCCCACCAGATGCCTCAGGGAGCACATAAGACAACAAGATGCTTGCATCCTATTGCCACTCCCTTGCACCTGGCATTCTGAAGTAGCCACCACTAATGTAAGGAGGTTGCCCAACCCATCATGGTCTATAGCCCACGATGGACATTTCCTCCAGAAATCCGTCCAGTCCACTTTTAAAGGCATCTAGGCCAGACACCATCACCACCTCCTGTGGCAAGGAGTTCCATAGCTTAATTACCCCCTGGGTAAAAAAAAAAAAGTATTTCCTTTTATCTGTTTTAACTCTCCCAATCCTCAATTTCAGTGGATGAATCAAAGTCCCCCATGATTACAACCCTGTCTTTCTTGGTCAACTGCCTTTGGCCTGATCCAGCAGGGCTCTTCTTATGTTAAGATGGGTTCATTTCCACCACCACCCCAATTAGTTCTGCTGGATCAAACAGGGGGCGTGAGCCAGACTCACAGCTTACACGCTCCATCACTTTGTCTTAAGATGGGATCCCGCTGTTTAAGCTGAAGGAGACCACCCCACCAAAAATTATCGCAATTATGCGTCATTCCATGTGCCATTCACACCTCGTCAATTTCCTCAACTGCAAAAAGTCTCCCACTTAATCCCAGGCAGACTTCCTTTCTTTTGCTTAATGGGGAATCTCGCTTGCTCCCACACAAAAGCAAAAGGAAAAAAAATGGTTCTCAAAACAGCACGGCTATTTTTCCTTCCTTTTAAAAAGGCAGCCTTTTTCTCCCCAAACCCACTGAGTCAGACATCGCTGGAAGAAGCCGTCCCGACCAGCAATCCGGTAAACGGCAATTAAAAATATATTTTTTAAAATGGATTTTCATGCTAATAAAGGACTCCACCCCCCACTCCCCTCCAAGGAAAAAAGAACACCCAAAACTTCTAGAAACGTCTACTTGGGATAAGAATTCACGGGTGTTTGTCGCAATGAAAACACAGTTTCACCCGTGGGCAGCAAATGCTGTGCATTCGGTACTCAGCTTGAGAGCTCGGTAAAGACTCACAAAAAGGAACCTCTTGACCATTTTTTCCCCCATTGCGTGTGATAATGGCTTCTAAATCAGGCAGGAATCACAATTGCCACTTGTCACCGCTGTCCTGGAGACATGTTTTTAAAAAGTCAAAAGAACACAACAACGGCCTTTGACAGGCATGCGGGGAACTTGGGAGGGGGAGATGGGCTTGAGGCTATGCGCAACTGCGCCCAGCGCCACCTTCCACCACGTTGGACTGAAAGGACTTGAATATGGCTTTTAAGAACATAAGAAGCGCCCTGCTAGATCAGGCCAAAGGCCCCTTTAGTCCAGCTTCCTGTTCCTCACAGCGGCCCACCAGATGCCTCAGAGAGCACACAAGACCACAAGATGCCTGCATCCTATTGCTGCTCCTTTGTATCAGGCATTCTGAGGTAAATTTCTGAGGCAAAATTCTAAGGCAAATAATAACTTGCAACCCAATCCAGGCCTTAAAAACATAAGACGAGGCCTGCTGGATCAGGCCAAAGGCCCATCTAGTCTAGCTTCATGTATCTCACAGTGGCCCACCAGATGCCGCAGGGAGCACATGGGGCAGCAAGATATACCTGCATCCTGTTGCCACTCCCTTGCATCTGGAAGTCAGAGCTAGCCTATTTCTAGGCTAGCGCAGACCCATCATGACTTGAAGCCTATAATGGACCTTCCTCCATCAATCTGTCCAATGCCCTTTTAAAGGCAGCTAGGGCAGATGCCATCAACCCTTCCTAGTGGCAAGGAGTTCCACAGACTAATTCCATGCTGGCTTTAAAAAAAATAGCATTTTTGTTGTTTGCTCTAACAAATTCCCAATTTTGTTGTTTTCCCTCAGGCAGGGAAATACCATAATACATAGCAGGTGTCTCGGTCAGTACTTCTTAATGTTTCTTTTCTAAAGTACTTCTGAGATTAGCTGGTCGCTCATCATGAAGGTCTGGTAGGAATTTTTTTTTCTGTCATCCAAATTGGCCGCAGATGGCAGGGTGTTTTTTTTGTGTGTGTGTGTTTTTGCCAACCCCAGACTGGCAAGGGAAGGACAATGTGTTCAGTTGGTTTCATGACTTAAAAACTGGTCACTTGTGTTTAATAAAGTTAATGGGCAACCCAGTATCCCTGGTATCTATGGATAACTGAAACCATGGATACTGAGGCATGCCTGTATCTAGATGGGCCCTTGGCCTGATCCAGTGGGGCTCTTCTTATGTTATGCCCTATGCTTGCTTTAACTAAAAGATACTCTATGTATGTATTCAGAAATTTTTAAATTTGTAGTTGTTGATCTGTACTGTGTGGCTGTTTTGTTGTGATTGTTTTATTAATCTATTCATACCGTATTTCCCCAAGTATAAGATGCACCTTTTTTCCCAAAAGACCAGGGGCTAAAAATTGGGTGCGTCTTATTCAAGGGGTGTGCCGGGCAGAAATTTTTCAAATTTCTGGCCCCAAAATTAAGGTGCGTCTTATACTTTGGTGCACCTTATACTTGGGAAAATACGGTAATTTTTTAAAAAAAGGATGGCAGCCTAAGAGACTGAACTGCCAATAAGGATTTTTTTTCCAGATTTTCTCACTTGAGAGAGTGCCCTCAGGCCAGCTACTCCCATCTCAGCCTTCCCTACCTGTGATATGGGTACAATTCTGCTTACAGGGTAGCAGGGTTTGTAATAGTGCCCATACCCAACCTATCCAATTTGCATGCTAAAAGAAAAGGTGCTATTTAAATGCCAAGTTTTATTACTGGCTGAGAAAAGGCATCCCCCACTGAATGAATGAATGAATGAATGAATGAATGAATGAATGAATGAATGTTCTAGAGAATGCCTCTTCTAGAGAATGCCTCTTCTAAGATGGTGTCCAGAACATAGCCCACTGCTCTGAATTCATACAAGTCGGCAAGGATGAAATTAACCCCTGCTAACTGGGCAAGAGGCACTTTTTTCAAGTGGTGTCCTCTTATATTTAGCAGGGGGAGAGCAATTGTCCCTCTTCACCCCAGCACAGTGTCTTTCTCGTGGCTGTTGCTGGTGGTGTTCTCCATTCTTTTAGATTGTGAGCCCTTTTGGGACAGGGAGCCATTTAACTTTAATGTTATTATTTGCCTGTAAACCGCTTTGTGAACTTTGTGTTGAAAAGCGGTATATAAATACTAGTATTGATTGATTGATTGATTGATTGATTGATTGATTGATTGATATGTAAACGTATGCAGATTTTCAAAAGCACTTGTGGATTAACTGTAAGGAAATTGGGTGACACAGTTGCAAATTTAAACCTCAAACCTGGAAAAAAAATTCAAGGAGGCTGTGAGCTATGAACACCTGCCCTCCCTCTCCCTAAAAATCCATGTTGCTTCAGGCTTTTGGCATCTGAACCACCACCAGTCATCTCTGTTGCCTTCCCTGACATCTATTTAAAAGGCTCCTCGAGATTTTTCTCTGCAGCTACATTCCCTACAGCTATTTGCCTGCCTGTGTACAACACAGTGATTAGAGTCAGCAAGGATCCATTGTGCACAGCGACCCTCTTAGTTTCCCCTCTCTCTGGGGGAGAGAGAGTCTCAAGGTGACCTTGAAGTTTTCCACATTCTAAATGGCTTTCCTTTTAAGTGGGGAAAGGGAGAAATTGTGAGTTTAAAACCAGTGGCTGTCACACTCAGTAGTACCTGAGGAGGTGCAAAACTGACTAAGGCTACAGTCAAAAGGTCTCTTTCTGGGAAAGCATTAGCCCAATTTCTACTCTGGGTGTTGTGTTTTTCCTCTCTTTTTCAAGCTTTTTCTGTTTACCTTCCATCTCGACAAAAGCAAGTTGCACATCCAATTGGGGCGATAAATCTGGCCTGCGGAGTGAAAAGCAGCTTGACAGGGCAGGGAAGAAAAGGACATGCATTTAGATCTATGTATCTCAAACTGTGGGTCTGGACCCACTTGGTGGGTCGAGACCTGGTGTCAGGTGGGTCACAGAAATCTGGGAGCAGCCATATTGGAAGCTGCAGACCTTACTTTTTTCTACATTCCTTTTTGTGAGTGAACCGTTTGAATTTCCAAGTGAGTTTTTAAAATGTTTTTAGTTCAGTGTTTTAGTTTAGTTTTTGGTTCACCTTTTACATATTTTGTTCTAATTTTGCTTTCTGTCAGGGATGTTCCATGTGCCACTGCGGCAACCCAAGAATGCCGGTTTGCATTCCGGGAGCGTCATTTTATGATGTCACAATGATGGAACATCCTGCTGGATGATGTCACAAGCGGGAAACAGCCCTGACAGAAAGCAAGAGGAGGACAAAACAGTATGTAAAAGCACTGAACTAAAAACAAAATTAACACACAAAAAACAACCCTCACTTGAAAATTCAAACTGTTGATGCTCACAAAAAGGAATAAATCAAGAATAATGACTGCGGTTTCCAATATGGCGACTCCCAGCTTTCTGCAACCCACCTGATACCAAGTAGTTTGACCCACAGTTTGAGAAACACTGCACTAGATATATATTTAGCACTAAAAGACCGACTTCAGGGTTGAAGGCAGTTCCTTGCTACTGCAAAGTTCACCCAAGAATACATCGTGACCCCAAATGAGACCATGAGAAGGTCCAGATGCCCTGTTTGCTAGCCCAAGATTTAGGTTGGCTAGAATTAGGAATAGAAAAAGGTGCCTCAGTGGGGATATGATTGAGGCATACAAAATTATGCATTGGAGGGATAGAGTCGACAGAGGGATGTTCTTTTCCCTCTCTCACAGCACCAGAACTGGGGGACATGCAGTAAAATTGAGTGCTGGGAGAGTGAGAACTGATACAAGGAAATACTTTTTTTTTTTTTACCCAGCAGGTCATTAATCCATGGAACTCCTTGCCACAGGAGGTGGTGATGGCATCTGGCCTAGGTGCCTTCCAAAGGGGATTGGACAGATTTCTGGAGGAAAAATCCATCGTGGGCCATGATGGGTGGTGCAACCTCCTTACATTAGTAGTAGGCCACTTCAGACTGCCAGGTGCAGGGGAATGGCAGCAGGATGCAGGCATCTTGTGGTCTTGTGTGCTCCCCGAGGCACCTGGTGGGCCACTGTGAGAGACAGAAAGCTGGACTAGATGGGCCTTTGGCCTGATCCAGTGGGGGCTCTTCTTATGTTCTTATCTTTAAAAAAAATGCTCAGATGTGCTCTGCAGTAAAGGATACCAGATTGTGCCCCAACTAAATTCGTCTCAAATTAAAGACCGGCATGTGACCGTCCAAACCCAATCCATTTTTGCCCCTAGCCAAGTCTGACACATGGCTCCTAGTTTTCAAGTCACAAAAACAAGAGGGAAAAATATGCGACGGCTCTGTTTAACCTAGAAAAAAAAAGTCGGCAAGGATGAAATTAGAAAAGGGAGTTTGCTTTGCTGTTAAATCCCTAGGGCATCGGTTATGCAACGTCGGCAGAATCCTCACTTCAGAAGAAAGGATGCTAAATCCTTCAGACAGAAGTGGCACATCTTTTTCCCTGGAACAGTGGACATCTCTGCTACCAGTGCAAGGAGAAATTCTCCGCTGATGATTTAAGACCACGACACATCTAATCGGCAGGGCATCCATTATTCTGGTCCCCATCAGATGAGCTTTGAGGTTCTCAGTGCTAATTTTCCTGGCAAGACACGGCCGTTACTTAACTCATGACAAAGATAGTTGGCCCCTAGTTGGCCATTCCTCTAGCTCACTGTGTCAGTACTCGCATTAAGTTCCCACAAACGCCGTAAGAGAAAAATGGCATAGCGTATCAGAGGGATCAAAGTGGTCCAGCCAGACCACTTGTTGTCTCTCACCAAATCTTGGACCACGAATTCAAGGATGAGGTCATAGCTCAGTAACTAACTTGCAGACTGTCCCACGTACAGAAAAACTGTGGGCTCCTGGCTACTCGATGAAGACATAAGAGCTAGATCAGGGCTGTCCCTTGTTTAATATAATGGGCTAAACAGCATTGCTGAGGGCTGGAAGTGACATCATTGAGCAGGGAGTGACGTCATTAAGCAGGAAGTGACGTCGTTGAAGATGGTGGCCAAAAATAAGCACATGGTTCTCATGTACAAACTCATTACTAGGTGCAAATGACAGAAGAGAAAATGTGCAAATCTTGTTCATAATTTCAAGATATGAGAGAGCCCAATTATCACAGGGGTGGAAACATTGCTTTCTGGGGCCACATCTGGCCCACAGGCAGTGATGTCATTCAGGGGGAACGGACCAGAACAGGCGTTCCGGATCCTAATGGGCTCCGTGGCTGGTTCCGGGTTCCCGACAAGTGTCAATCAAAAGTGAGTTCCTGTTCCTAAATCATTTGAATGACACCGCTGCCCACAGGGCTTATGATTGGCACCCCCAGCTAGATGGACGCATCGTCTGGTGCAACAGAAAACCATTTCCCATGATGCTATGTGAACACATGGATCTCGTTTCTGCGGCATGCTGCTGTTGTTGAAATTCCCCCGCCCAAGATTTTGGGACAACCAAACCACTTTCCAAATCAGAAAGGGAAAAAAAGCCTATTCACAACCTTGACGCAAGCAAAACAACCACACAGACCTCCCCCTTTCCAGCATCCCATCTTCCCATATTTTCAACGATGGCTGCGCTAGATGCTAAGCAAGACCACCTGAAATGGGCTCGTGATCTACCTAGCTGAGAGACACCCATAAGAACATAAGAAGAGCCCTGCTGGATCAGGCCAAAGGCCCATCTAGTCCAGCTTCCTGTATCTCACAGCGGCCCACCAGGTGCCTCAGGGAGCACACGAGACCACAAGATGCTTGCATCCTGTTGCCACTCCCTTGCACCTGGTACTCTGAAGTCGCCTACTACTAATGTAAGGAGGTTGCACAACCCATCATGGCCTATAGCCCACAATGGACTTTTCTTCCAGAAATCTGTCCAATCCCCTCTTAAAGGTATCCAGACCAGATGCCATCACCACCTCCTGTGGCAAAGAGTTTCACAGATTACCCGCTGGGTAAAAAAGTACTTCCTTTTATCTGTTTTAACTCTCCCAACCCTCAGTTTTAGCGGATGCCCCCTGGTTCTGGTGTTTTGAGAGAGGGAAAAGAACATCCCTCTATCAACTCTGTTCCTTCTACTGTCTCATCCCCTTTTAAAGGCATCTAGGCCATATGCCATCACCACCTCCTATGGCAAGGAGTTCCACAGATTAATGACCCGCTAGGTTAAAAAAAAGCTAGGTAAAAAAAAGCCTTTTATCTGTTCTCACTCTCCCATGCTTCTCATCCTCCAATGATCTGTCAGGCAAATGTATGGTTATTCCTTCTCCTTTTCAAGTGGCTTTTCCCCCTCCTCCTAAGTATCCAACAATGCAAGGAAGCTAACAGCACATTCATCATGCTAAACAAGCTGAGCAGATGAGTATTTAAAAACATAAATCCAATACAGAATAAAATAGGGTGCTATAAAATTCAAGCTCATTCGCCAGCGTGCAATCAGACATGTAAACGCAGACTAAACGCTTCTTGCTATCCAGGACAGATCCATCTGCAATGTTTAGACCAGGGCTGTGAAATGTAAGGCCTGCGGGGCCAGATGAGGCCCCAGAAGCTCTTTATTCAGCCCCCGTGATAACAGGGCTCTCCCAGAGCCACCCTTTCAGCAGCAGCCCTTCGCCCCCCCTAGGAATCCGGAGTCGCTCCCTTTAACCCTCTGAGTGCCGGCCAACCAAGAAGAAAAGCTCTTTGCAGAGGAATTGGGAGGGGGGAGGAGGGAAAGTGAAGTGGGCGGAGTCAGCCCTAATTTTAACTAGTGGAACTGAGTTCCCCCGCGTTCCCCCTGCATGACATCACTGGACCAGAGGGTGAGAGAGGGTCAAATTTAACACAAGGCTTGGTTGGGATGGGAGCAAAGCAGTGGTGTCATTCAAATGATTTAGGAACAGGAACTCACTTTTGATTGGCACTTGTCGGGAACCCAGAACCCAGGGCACCTCATTAGGATCCGGAACGCCCGTTCTGGTCCGTTCCCCCTGAATGACATCACTGCCTTCGCCCCCCTAGGAATCCGGAGTCACTCCCTTTAACCCTCTGAGTGCCGGCCAACCAAGAAGAAAAGCTCTTTGCAGAGGAATTGGGAGGGGGGAGGAGGGAGAGTGAAGTGGGCGGAGTCAGCCCTAATTTTAACTAGTGGAACTAAGTTCCCCCGCGTTCCCCCCGCATGACATCACTGCGCCCCTTCTGCCGAAGCTCTGGGAAGGGGAGATAGAAGGAGGCCTTGGACTGAAGGCAAGGAACGCTACATGGTAAGGGCCACCTCATGAGAAGAGAAGACTCTTTAGAAAAGACCCTCATGCTGGGAAAGATGGAAGGCGAAAGGAGAAGGGGGCGGCAGAGGAGGAGATGGTTAGATAGTGTCACCAAAGCGATGAACATGAAATTGGGCGAACTCCGGAAGCTCGTGGAGGACAGGGAGGCCTGGCGTGCTGCGGTCCAGGGGGTGGCGAAGAGTCAGACACGACTTAGCGACTGAACAACAACAAGGGATAGACCCAGAAAGATAAAACAGGCAAATGCTGGCAAGGTGCGGGGAGAGCCCAATTATCACATGGGCGGCCTTTTCAGCAGTACCACGACTGTCGAGGTGTCACATTTCACAGAGTCTGTCAAAAACAGGACAATTTGGCCCACATCTTGAAAACATGATCAAGACTTGTACATTTTCTCTTCTGTCATCTGCAGCTAATAGCAATAGCAATAGCAGTAGCAATAATAATAATAATAATAATAATAATAATAATAATAATAATAATAA
>JAJKFI010000127.1:2187501-2226697 GCA_029204185.1 Lerista edwardsae | reverse complement strand
CACACACACACACACACACACACACACACACACACACACACACACACACAATCTCTCATATCTATTTGTAAGGAGCCCCTACTCTCTTTCTTCTATATGGTGTATACCAGGGGTCTCCAAACTATGGCCTGGGACCCAAATCCGACCCGCCACAAGATTTTATCTGGCCCACAGCAACTTAAAATATTTGGCATTTTTACTCATTAGCTATCATTTCCCAGTTTAAGCAAGGCATTGTTTCTTTGTAAATGTCACATTTCTCTTTTGTTCTGAATCACATCGCGCTGTTTACAAAAAGAGATCCAAACTAAACTTATTCATTTGTATTTCATTCATTCATTCATTTATAAAACTGAATTTTTTTCCCAGCCCAGGAAAATAGGTAAAATACACAGCGTGGCCCTTGAGCGGAAAAGTTTGGAGACCCCTGGTTTATATACAAAAATGATGGCCTTCGCAAAGAGGGAAAAAAGAAGACAATTCATTCTTAAGAACATAAGAAGAGCCCTGCAGGATCAGGCCAAAGGCCCATCTAGTCCAGCTTCCTGTATCTCACAGAGGCCCACCAGGTGCCCCAGGGAGGCATGAGACAACAAGATGCTTGCATCCTGTTGCCACTCCCTTGCACCTGGTACTCTGAAATAGCCTATTACTAATGTAAGGAGGTTGCACAATCCACCATGGCCTATAGCCCACAATGGACTTTTCTTCCAGAAATCTGTCCAATCCCCTCTCAAAGGCATATAGGCCAGATCCCATCACCACCTCCTGTGGCAAAGAGTTCCACAGACTAACCACCCACTGGGTAAGAAAGTGCTTCCTTTTATCTGTTTTAACTCTCCCAACCCTCAGTTTTAGTGGATGCCCCCTGGTTCTGGTGTTTTGAGAGAGGGAAAAGAACATCCCTCTATCGACTCTATCCTTGGAATGCCTGGATGTAATTCAAGGGGAAAAGACAAGACCTAGGAAAAGCTCTTTAGCTTCAGAGCCCCAGACCTCTCAATATAGGTTCACGTCTATCAGCATTTCTATGAAGCATCTCTGCTGGTCTATAAAGGGTTGATAAGGGAAAAGAGGCCTCAGGGAGCACAGAAGACCACAAGAGGCCTGCATCCTGTTGCCACTCCCTTGCACCTGGCATTCTGAGTTTGCCCACTTCTACAACGGGGAGGCCGCACATACCCATGGGTGACTTACAGACTTTTCATCTGTCCAGCCTCCTTTCAAAGACACCCTGGCCAGATGCCATCGCCACATCCTGTGGCAAGGAGTTCCGCAGACCAATTACGTGCTGGGTACAGAAATATTTCCATGGACGCCTTGCTTTCCCCCTGCCCAGTCCTCTCCCTTCCTGTCTCCCACTTGATAGGAGGAAAAAAAAAACACACATCAGAGAACAGAGCCAAGCTGCGGGTTGCGATGGAAAGCGTCTAAGCCGGGGGAAGAGAGACTCCCCGCTTCTCCCCTGCACATTCTCCCCTCGCTGCTTTGAAGGGGACAAGGGGCCAGTGAAGATCTCAGCCCCCCAGAATGCTTTGCTCAACACTTCAACGAAGCTGCTGTGCAGCGCCACCATCCTGCAAGAGTCAATTGTCATCGATGATGGAGGGGGGAACAAACTCATATCGTATCATGGGACAGAACATAAGAAGAGCCCTGCTGGATCAGGCCAAAGGCCCATCTAGTCCAGCTTCCTGTATCTCACAGCGGCCCACCAGATGTCCCAGGGAGGCATGAGACAACAAGATGCTTGCATCCTGTGGCCACTCCCTTGCACCCAGTACTCTGAAGTAGCCCACTACTAATGTAAGGAGGTTACAACCCATCACTGCCTATAGCCCACGATGGACTTTTCTTCCAGAAATCCGTCCAATCCCCTCTTAAAGGCATCCAGACCAGATGCCATCACCACCTCCTGTGGCAAGGAGTTCCACAGATTAACTACCCGCTGGGTAAAGAAGTACTTCTTTTTATCTGTTTTAACTCTCCCAACCCTCAGTTTTAGATGAGGCCACAGACGACTGCAAGTCTCATGATCGCGACACCCGTGCATTTCCCCAGAGAGCAACAGTGGTCAGGTCACTTTCACCAACTTCTTTCCGGAGCTCGTTTGCAGCTAAGCAACACTTAATACCCTCTGCTTGGCTATTACTTTGCAGGCACATTAAAAAAAAAACCCAATACATAAATTATGGAAGAAGAAGTTTAAGAATCGCCACCGGTGGATACTCCACACACACACACACACACACACACACACACACACACACACACACACACCCAAAAACCACTTCCCACAAAAGATAATGAGCATTTATCTCCCTTCCCCGCCGGCCCCCTCCCGCAATCTCTCCAAAGATGTATTTGCAATCACTCATCTTATCAGTGATGAGAAATGAGCCTTTCTGTTTGCACACAGCCGAGCATGTCCGCCTGAAGTTAATATATAGCACATGATCTGATACACGAGAGACATTTCGGGCGCATGTGTGATTTCCCAAACCCACCCAAGCGGCAAAGGCAGGATTCAGCAAAACATCCACTGCGACTGCTTTGCAGAACGGAGAGAAACACACACCCCACACAATTGGAGAATGGTGGCAAAATTGTGACCCTTTGATTCAACTTGGCCTCCTTCAGCTTGACAACCAACCAATTACAAATCATATTACAGGTCGAGTACCCCTTAGCTAGACTGCTTGGGACAGGAAGGTGATCTCCGAATTGTCTGGATTTTGGAATAATTGCATAAATATAATGAGAAATATGTTTTTTCATTGTCACCCACAGGGGTGCCTGCTGGCTGGCCTCTTAGACCTTTTTGAACAATGTCTGCACAGCGAACACACCGCAGAGCAGAGAACAGAACTTGCAGCCTGTATGTGGGAATGAGCACAAGACCATGAGCACAAGACCTTCACACCATAGAAAGTTTTTTTTTAAGTCTTGGACAAAAGTATCCAGATTTCGGAATAGTCTGGATTTTGGATGTGTCCGGATAGCGTGCAATCAACCTGCATTTTTTTAAAAGTTATATCCTGCCCTTCTGTCCCCAAAATGGGACTTCTAAAAGTGGTTAGCAATCGTGTTTAAAAGAACGATCCAACAACGTAAGAGCAGTGAGCCAAACTGAGTCAAATCTCCACATCAGAGAGCAGTTCAACAGAACTTAGCCTACTCCAGCAGATAAGCTAACAGAACATTCCTTGGCAAAACAGTCTGCTCACTTTCCTAGGGAAGGCTGGGAGCGGTCGACCGAACCTCAATGGGCAAGGCATTCTGGAGATTCGGGGCCCATACCAACACCAAAGAGGGCCTCCTCTCCAGGAGTACCCATCCCCCCTCCACAGGGGAGGGTGATCAGGCCCAGAACAGGGTCACAGCTCAAAGATGAGAAGGCATACGAGAAGGTTCTTCAACGTCAAACGGGGATGGGGTTTGGACTTTAACCATTCACTACACAGCTCCCTGACTCAAGGAAACTTCTGATAGAAAGAGCTACCTTGGCATAGCAAAGCAGAGTGAGGGGTACACTGCCCTGGGTATATCTTGAGGGGGTGATTTAGAAACTTTCAAAAGGCATTTTGATTTTCATCAGAAACCAAAGTGCCTTTTGGAGACCTCTTAAGGCATCTCCTCAAAGTGTGGTACCGGGTCTTTAAGATGTCATATGGGAGGTGTTAAAAATTGGAGGGGGGTATTAGAAACTTAAGGTGCCAGATGCCTTAGTTATGCCACTGATCTGGAGCAAGAGAACCGGCATGGACTGTGCTCATAGAACTGAAAATCTGAATAGGATTCAGACTGGGAATTGGACCTGTGCCCCTTTAGTTCATAGAACCAGGAAGGAAGGAGGTTTTGGGGAAATGGGAGAAAAAAGGCACCCTATGGGTGAAAAAAGGCACAGAGGCAAAATAAATAAATACATAAATAAACTGGGACCAGAGGGGGAATCCCATTAAAAAATGGCCTATTCTGTACTCACTCTAACACAAAAGCAGGGATTTGGGGATTGAATGGGAAGGGTAATTTGGGGAGAAGATGTGGCATTCCACTTGGGGAAATGGTGGGGGGGGGGCTTTTGGAGAGTGCTCTGCACACCTCATGGGGCTTGGGTCAAAGAATAAGCCGCAGGCCATGGAGAAACATGCAGAATAAAAATAAATTATAAGTGCTCCCCAAAAACACTCAGGGGGAGTATTTGGTTAGAGGGGAGTCTACTGTGATCTACGCCTTCGTGGTCTGGAACATGGTTGGAATTTGGAGTGGCTCCACTTTCCACCCTCTCCGATTAAATATTTGCAGTGCAGGGAGAGGCGGGAGCGCTACCAGATTTTGGGCATCATTTCTGGAAGCTGCCCCTGGGCAAGAAAAAGGGCAGCCGAGCAGGAGGTCGGGCACGGACTCCTTGGAGGGCCTATTCGGGTTGGGGGCGCTCCCGGGGCAGGCGGAAAGGCAGCGATCAGCACCATGGAGAGAGCAGCGCTCGAACGCTGGACGGCAGCGCGCAACACGCCGCGAAAAGGCTCTCGGAACGCGCGTCGGGAGCGTTCAGCACCTTGGAGAGCGCAGTGCGCAGCCCGCTCCGCCGGCCGGGAAGGGCTGCGCGTAAAAGGAGCCTCTCCAAAAGCGCCCGCGGGCGCGCCTTCTCCGAACCTGCGAGCCCAAGTCCGGCGGCCAGAGCCGCGCTCTTTACGCCCGCCTGCGCGCAGCGCGCCGGCTCCCCGCGCCCTTGGGTCGTCCGCGCTCTTACCTGTCGTCGTTCTGGAAGCTCTGATCCCCCAAGAGCAAGTCCCGGAACCGGTAGCGCGGCGGCAAGGGGAGCACCTCGGAGTCCAGCTCGCTCATCGTCAAGGAGGCGATGTCCAGGATGACCCCGCTCTTGTTGCCGCCGGCGGTGCCGCCGCCGCCGCCGCCTCCTCCGCAGCCGCCCGGCGAGGACTTGAGCCTGCGAGGGAGAGAGGGGCGAAGGAGGTGGGTGGACGGCGCCAGGCTGGAGGCTGCCCTCTTCCCCGCTCCTGCCTGATGGGAGCCACCCTCGGAGGAGGAGGCGGCGGCACGCGAGCGAGCGCCGGCTGTCCAGGCGCCTCCTCCGCCGGCCCGGCACCCTCCCCGCTCCAGCTCGGGTTATTTCCGCGCGGGGCCGTGCGAACGCGGCTGGCTCGGTGCGTGCCGCGCTTCGGGCTCGGAACGACCTCCTCTGCCTCCTCACTGGAGCCCCCCCTCTCCCCACATCAGGACTTCCTGAGCCCTTCCCGGCTTCCCGTCATTCAGTCTCTCCTCCCTCTTTTTTTTGGGGGGGGGGGCGCAGGCGGGGAGGGGAGAATATAAACTCACCCTCCTCCTCCTCCTCGCCAAGCAGGGGAGAAGCTTGGCTTTTGGGGAAGAGCCTCCTGTCCCGTGCTAGCAGGCGCACGAGAGAGGGCAGACATCGCGAAATTAAAGGGAGGGGGGCAAGGCAGAGCTTTGGGGAGGGGGACCCTCCTGGCTGCAGGGAAGGGGAATAGGGAGGACGTGGTGTAGCTCATTTTGGAGTGTGGGATGGTCACACACACACACACACACACACACACACAGCGGCTGCCTTGATCGGCAAGCAGGCAGGGAAATCGAATTGGGTGTCTGTCGGAACTTCAGGAGGCAGAGACACCATTCTCGCCTTCAGCCCGTTCCAAGCACTGACTCAGCCATGCTGCGAATCCGAATTCAATCCGGTTTCATTCTCAGTCCACGATGCTGGAAATCTACCCCCCCCACACACACACACACAGATTGATTGATTGATTGAGAGGGGGGGGGAGAGAAGTGGGGCAACCCTGGAAGGATTAAAACAACACAGGCAACCTTCAGAGACCCC
Organism: Lerista edwardsae; assembly: GCA_029204185.1. NCBI lineage: Eukaryota > Metazoa > Chordata > Lepidosauria > Squamata > Scincidae > Lerista > Lerista edwardsae. Next base: position 2,220,840 of record JAJKFI010000127.1, on the reverse strand, counting down.
TCCCCAAAAGATGTTAAAGGGGGATGTTAAAGGGGGGGAATGCAAGAAGAAGTGAAGACTCTGGAGGCAGGGAAAGGAGGACTGACAGCCCAATGCAGTGTTTGCTCAGAAGTAAGCCCCATTGTGTTCAGGGGTGGGTGGGCTTGCCCCCTGGTAAGCATGCGTAAGATTGCAGCCTTAGAGCCCAATCCTATGCATGCAGGGGCGTAGCTAAAGAAGTGCAGGGGGGTGCAACTGCACCAGGCAATAAGCTTTTTTTGGGGGGGGGAATAAGCTGAGCTTGACACTAGTGGCCAAAATGGCGAAAACCTTGGTCTGTATGAATAATACCATCATGTTATATATCATTGGAAAGGGAATTTAATGCAGAAGGCAAGGAAACAAACCAGAGTGTAGTATCTTTACTCTATCAAAAGGTATGGACCAAAAATAAAAACCCAACAGAAAACTGTGGTGTCACTTTCTGTTGTGCTGTCACTTGGGGGGGGCAACACTTTTTATTTGGCACAGCTCCATTCTTTTGAAGCTGAGGTGTCACGCCTTTTGCGGTTACCCTATTTCCTATGGTACTTAATTCTAGCAGCTTCACAGTTGCTTAACCTTTTCACCTCTGACAGGTTTCTCGGCTAGACACGTGTAATATAAGCCACAATCTGGGTTGGGGGAAGAGCACTTATATTACTGGGAAAGTCAGTTGTGGTTGACAAGCGAAGCGTACTTTCTTATCTGATCTTGGCAGGGCGTGAGTCAAGCCGAACCGCACTGCTTCGGTGACAAAACAGGTGGGGTGTCTGTTTTTGCGAGGCTGCTGTTAGAGGCAAGGCTTTCAGTTTTAACTTTGGACCATCTTTTCTGGCCCACCTCAGGTGTCGTGGCTCGAATGCCCAAGTAGGTCTGGTGAGATATCAGAAGGACCCTGCAGGATAATGCCCAAAGTCCACCTAAGCCAGAATCCTCCTTCCCTCAGCGGCCCATCAGCCGCCTCTAGGAAGCCCAAAGGCAAGTGGCACGAGAAGGTACTGTGTAAGGGGATTGGACAGATTTATGGAGGAAAACTCCATCACAGGTTACAAGGCATGATGGGCATATCCAGTCTGAGATTAGCTGGTCGCTCATCATGAGGGCCGGGTAGGAATTTTTTTCTGTCATCCAAATTGGCCAAGTATGGATGGCAGGTTTTTTTTTGCCTACTCCAGACCGGCGAAGGAGGGATGGGTGTTCAGTAGGTTACATGATTTACATTGTTAAACCCCAACCTCAGTCTGGTGTCTTCCTTGGGGGTGGTACAAGGGTGATAGTCTACTTTAAAAAGCCAGATGCAGGGGAGTGGCAGCAGGATACAAGTATCTGGTTGTCTCATGTGCTCCATGAGGCATCTGGTGGGCCGCTGTGAGATACAGGAAGCTGGACCAAATGGGCCTGTGGCCTGATCCAGCAAGGCTTTTTCTTATGTTCTCTTAACATCAGAAGAGCCCTGCTGAATCAGGCCAAAGGCCCATCCACTCCAGCTTCCTGTATCTCACAGTGGCCCACCAGGTGCCTCAGGGAGCACACGAGGCAACAAGACGCCTGCATCCTGTGGCCACTCCCTTGCATCTGGCATTCTGAAGTAGCCTACTATTAATGTAAGGACGTTGCACAACCCATCATGGCCTATATAGCCCACGATGGACTTTTTCAACTGCAAGAGTGATTTGCTTTGTTTTTCCTGAAGTGGGCCAACACCTGCCAAACAGACATTCTGGATAGTAGGCTGCAGCTCAGTAGTTTAAAAGCCTCCTTTTTCATGTACACCACCCCAAATTCAATCACCCAGGAAGATCTGGAAAACGACCCTGCCGGAAAGCCTGGAGAGCAATAGCCCCTCGGCACAAATTAGGCGGTTTGTGCCTTGTACGTTGTAGGCATCTAAATCTGAGAAATGTGCTATCAAGAGCCAAGAATGAGGGGCAACTCATCCATGGATTTCTTGCAATTATCGTCACAGATGTGAAGCAGTGGAACTCCTTGCCACAGGATGCGGTGACGGCACCCGGACTAGATGCCTTGATGAAGGAAAAGTCCACCACAAGCGACAAGCCATGATCGCAAGTGGCCAGCCAAGCTACTTTTAGGACCTCCTGGTCCTGGAAGTAGGTTGTCTCTGAATGCCAGACGCAAGGGAGCGGCAACAGGATACAGCATTCTTGTGTGCTCTGAGGCATCTGTTGGGCCACTGTGAAATGCAGGAAGCTGGACAGGATGAGCCTGTGGCCTGATCCAGCAGGGCCCTTATGCACCACTTTTCCACCAAAATAGTTCACAAGACAGTTTATGGTACCAACATAAATTTAGGGTGCAATCCTAACCCATCTTCCAGCCCTGGCATAGCACTGCCAATGGGGCATGTGCTTCATCCTGCAGTGGAGCAGTAGTCATGGAGGCCTCCTCAAGGTAAAGGTAATGTTTGTTCCTTTACCTTGCTCCTGGAGAGTGGGTTAGGATTGGGTCCTTAATAAATGTCCGCAAAATGGCCAGAGCTGGTGGGCAGCCAACATTTTCTTCCGTGGCTCAGGAACCTAGAAAGCTGCAAGTTCCTCTGGTTCATGCCCATGTGACCTACAGTGTTTTCGATCCCGGTTCATCCCAGCTGCCCAAGGTAACACTAGGACAACACCTGCCCCAATCTGGAGGTGGAATGGATGGGACCCAGGGTGCCATCCTCACCTGGAGTGAGGCCGGCACAGTTAGGCCAGCCTAGTTTGGCCGGCACAAGGGCCACCATAAAATATGTTTGGACCACTTTTTGAGAGGCCAGCACACAGACGTGCACCATCCTCCCCGACTCCGAGAGTGGTCCAAACGCCACTCCCTTGTATCTGGCATTCTGAGGTAAATTTCTGAGGTAAAATTCTGAGGTAAGTATGAGGTAAATAAAACAAAGTCTGGCCAGCACAAGGGACACTGTAAAGTATATTTGGACCACTCTTGGAATCAGAGAAGCCAGCACACAGACGTACACCTTCCTCCCCGACTCCGAGAGTGGCCCAAACATGCTTTACAGTGGTCCTTGTGCCAGCCAAACTTTGCTGGCCTGACTGCGCCGGTGTAACTCCAGGTGAGGATTGTGCCCTTCTCCAAGCAAAGGAAGTGCTCACCCATTGCCCTGAAGCTCCCTTTTCACACCACATATATTTTGCTGGATCCAAGCCATGCTCTTTCCAAATAAAAGGGAATACTGCTGAAATGCTCTGAGCAGCCCCGGCTTCTGCAGAGAGGGAGCCAGACAGGCTCCAGAGAAGTGCTCCAAAGCTGTTTTTTCCCCCCTCTGTTTTCCTTCACCCAAGCGCCTTCTAAGGTAACCCACCCAGAGCCAAAGTCAATGCACTCTCCTAAAACTGCAGTTCCCACACTGGCTGAGCAGCGAAGGGCTTCGGACATTTCTGCTGAATGCTGAGCTGTGGCGTCACAGGAAGCCGCTCCTCAGCACTCTGGGAGTTCAAGGTTTTGCCCACCTCGCAGTCTTGTCTACTACAGACAGAAGATTTGCCCTACTACAGGGCAGAAGATTTACTTGAGAGGGTTAATGCCTCCGTTTGCCTGAAGATAAGAGCTGAAGATCTGAAGGTCGCCAGTTCGGGACAGCCCGAAGTCTCTGCGAGCGGCAGACCTCGTTAACTGCGGCTGATTAACAGCTGAGCTTCGGCTGCCTTGTGTGAGGGGGAGTTGTGCCGAAGTTCAGCCGCTTCTCTGGTGGGAGCAGGGAAGCCGCTTATCAGCCAGCAAGAAGACAAACGGGTGGCCAGAAAGAAGGACTAAATCCAGAAAGATCCATCTGTATGTGTGCAGTTCTTGAAAGATAGAACATTCCTGTATAAATTGTAAAAACCTTCGGGTTTCTGAATAAAGTCTGCCCATGTAAACCGCCTTGAGTTATAGTCACTAGAGAAATCTGGTGACCTAAGAAAGGCGGTATATAAATCCAAGTATTATTATTATTATTATTATTATTATTATTACTGTGGCTTCATTCAATTCCCCCTTGAGTGATTGCTCGAGAACTACTTTTTCTTCCCATGAAGCTAGTTTTATCCACGCAACCTGCAAGCGTTTAGAATAAACTCTCGGCTCAGTCTCCTCACCAAGGTCCTCTGACGACTGACTCTTTTGATTAGTTGGCCTTCCCTGCCCGACATTTGAGGTAGCACAACAATAAAGCCCAAACCGGCATTTTAGAAGGGAAGGGATCACATTCAAGCAACCAGAAAATACTGAATTAACATAAAAACATCAGAAGAACACTGCTGGATCAGGCCAAGGGCCCATCTCATACAGCTTCCTGCACCTCACAGTGGCCCACCAGGTGTCTCTTGGGGGCACACAAGACCCCTTCCCCCTGCTGCCACCCCCTAGCACCTGGCATTCAGAGATGAGCTACCTCTAAAACCCAGAGGTGGCATACAGTCATTAAGGGTGCAATGCTAACCTGGAGTTAGACCGGCACAGTTTGGCCAACGAAGTTTGGCCATAAAGCGTGTTTGGACCACTCTTGGAGTCGGGGAGGATGGCGCACGTCTGTGTGCTGGCCTCTCTGACTCCGAGAGTGGTCCAAACATACTTGACGGTGTCCCTTGTGCTGGCCAGACTTTGCTTTATTTACCTCATATTTGCCTCAGAATTGTACCTCAGAAATTTACCCCAGAATGCCAGATACAAGGGAATGGCGTTTGGACCACTCTCCGAGTCAGGGAGCATGGCGCACTTCTGTGTGCTGGCCTCTCTGTCTCCGAGAGTGGCCCAAACATACGGTACGTTAGGCTGGCACAGTTAGGCCAGCAAAGTTTGGCTGGCACAAGGACCACCGTGAAGCGCGTTTCGGCCACTCTCAGAGCCAGGGGAGATGGTGAATGTCTGTGTGCTGGCCTCTGACTCCGAGAGAGGTCCAAACTTGCTTTACGGTGTCTCTTGTGCCGGCCAAACTCTGCAGGCCTAACTGTGAAGGCCTAACTCCAGGTTAGGATTGCGCCCTCAATCGCATCCAAATGCGGAGCCAGCAAAGACTTGCCCCGCTCCAGCCGGCAGCCAAACTTGTGCAGTAACTCACCCAGTCACAAACTGGCACGCTTGCAAGGTTGGCCAACCACTCAGAAACTTAGGACATGACCAGACGCCACAGGTGAAGGATCAGCAGCTACAACTCTGTAAACACGACTTCTGCCTCGCCACAAAAGGATGAACCAGTCAGACTATAGAGAATGCGCCCGCCAGCTTGTCTCCGCTAACAGATACTAACCTCATCAGTTTCCGAGCGATATCATCCCTCCTGGAATAACGTCTCACCGTCATCTTGGGCACGAGCATATTGGCGCTGAAGGATGGCATTGTTCTCTCGGCAAAACACCTGTTTGCCGAGCCGCTCAGCGCCGGAGGAACCGCGAGCCCAGGGGCTCCCCAAAACACCCCACCGTAAAAATCAAGACTCGCCTGTTTCCTTCCCACTTTCTTTCATTTCGAAAGGAATGGAGGAAAAAATATATGTGTGTGTGTCTGCAGCCTGCCTTTTCTCTGCAATCGCCCACTCAGCTCTCTCTCCAAGGTTGGGGAGACAGAATCGCAGCAAGGAGCCGCCACGCGCATGCCGGGGGGGAAAGACGACAGGGAAGGAGAGAAGCGAGCCGGCTCACATGCGCAGAGGCGCTGAGTGACGCCCGTCTCGGCTGCGCTCCGTGGTCCACCTTGCAGCTGCACGTGGCCAGCTAATGAGGCAAGGAGCCTTCTTGGCTCTGGGCGGGCGGCCAAAAAAGCCCTGCAAGGAGCGGCTAGGCCTCCTCCCTCCTTGCCTGTGCCCACAAGCATTTCTAAACGGTGGGAACACAGCCAGGGAACACTCCGGCTACAAGAGCCGAACAATCATGCTGAACACATCCATAGCTCTGCTTGGCCGACTCCCGACAACTGTTGCTTACGTGGAGCTCCCCAGTCTGAGCCGCTTCTCTGAATGAGTACCTGCTCGGCACTGCCCCTGCTGCCTTTCGGAGATTACCTTCCTGACCCGGAGCTGTGGGGCCCAATGCAAAACGTTTCTGCAGGGCCCCCACCCCCTCAGGCCTCTCTACTCCCCAGGGTGGGCAGCAGTGGCAAGGCACTCGGCAACAGCATCACCTGCCAACTGCTTCCGGGTGAGGGGATTTCAAGTCAGGCGGACCCAAGCGGGAGATGCTCCCTGAGGCGTCTGGTGGGCCACTGTGAGAGACAGGAAGCTGGACTAGATGGGCCTTGGCCTGATCCAGCAGGGCTCTTCTGATGTTCTTAAGGCCCGGATTGGGTTGCATGCTATTATATCTCCCTCCCCACAGACAGGATAGCCGTTCTATTTACTTCATATTTACCTCAGAAGTTTACCTCAGAATGCCAGGTGCAAGGGAAAGGCAACTGGATGCAGGCATCTTGTGGCCTCGTGTGCTCCCTGAGGCATGCGGTGGGCCACTGTGAGATGCAAGAAGCTGGACTAGGTGGGCCGTGGCCTGATCCAGAAGGCCCATCTAGTCCAGCTTCCTGGATCTCACAGTGGCCCACCAGATGTCTCAGGGAGCACACAAGGCAATCAGATACTTGTATCTCACTGCCACTCCCTTGCATCTGGCATTCTGAGGTAAATTTCTGAAGGAAAATTCTGAGATAAATATGAGGTAAGTAAAACAGAACTTGCTATCCTGTCTGTGGGAAGGGAGCAATATTAACTTGCAACTCAGCCTGGGCCTTAAGAACACAAGGAGAGCCCTGCTGGATCAGGCTAAAGGCCCATCTAGTCCAGATTCCTGTCTCTCACAGCGGCCCACCAGATGCCTCAGGAAGCACACAAGACAACTGCATCCTGTTGCCACTGCCTTGCATCTGGCCAATGGACAGAAGTCTCATTTCTGCTGCTGAATCTAAATTCTTCATATATAAAGACTTGCCAGCTTTATCAGCCCTCTGCAAATGGCACCGTATTAAGATTGCAAGGAACTACCTTGAACTAGCTCAAGGAGGGTTTTCACAATTAGAAGAGGTTTGTTTGGCAAGCAGATGCAGAAAAGGGGGAAACAAATAAGACACACCACCTTTCTTGAAGATGCATCTTCTGCACTGTCAAACCTTTCTTCCTTTAGCAGCATTTTCGGGGCCTTTAAGCCAATTAGCCAAGCTCGGTAATTGCCAGAACAGGACATTGGGTCAAAACCGAAGCATGGAAATAAAGGTGGCTTTTAACAGGGAAGCACATTTCACCCAGTGGGAGGAAGCTGGGTGCTGGAAGGCGAGAAGGCATTAGCTACGGTGGGTGGGGAAGCTTGGGAGCGAGATCTGAGCAAAGAGAGCATGTCACAGAGTGCCAGAGAGCTAAGCTGCGCATTTGTAAAATGCAAGCAATTAAGGGCACAATCCTAACATGCACAGTTAGGCTAGCAAAGTTCGGCCAGCTCAAGGGCCACTGTAAAGTATGTTTGGACCACTCTCGGAGTCAGAGAGGCCAGCACACAGACGTGCACCATCCTCCTCGACTCCCAGAGTGGTCCAAACGCCACTCCTTTGTATCTGGCGTTCTGAGGTAAATTTCTGAGGTAAAATTCTGAGGTAAGTATGAGGTAAACAAAGTAAAATCTGGCCAGCACAAGGGACACCATAAAGCATGTTTGGACCATTCTTGGAGTCAGAGAGGCCAGCACACAGACGTGCGCCATCCTCCCTGACTCCCAGAGCGGTCCAAACGCACTTTACCATTTTACATACTTTATGGTGGCCCTTGTGCCGGCCAAACTTCGCTGGCCTAACTTGTACCGGCCTAACTCCAGATTCGGATTGCGCCCTTAGTCCCATAAAGCTCGGGGGGTCCTGACTGAGTGCCATTTTTAAAAGTGGGTCCTGGTGTTAAAATGTTTGGGAACCACTATTTTAGAAGCTGGATCTGACCCGGAGTGTAGAAAGCTGCTGGCGACAAGAGTCAGGCCCTTGAGCCACCCATATCAGCACTGTCAACAAGGACAGGCAGCAGCTCTCCATGTTTGAGATCAGGGGTCTTTTTTTTCTGGACTCTGCTCTGGAGATGTCCAGCCTGGAGCTGGAGACTTCTCACGCAAAGCAGATGTCCTTCTCCCAAGTCGCAGCCCCTCCCCATTGGCTAGAGTTTAGCAGCCGCCCCAGCTACAAGGCAACTGAACCCCAGCAATGTGTTTTGGATCCTGAGAAACTTAAGTCTTGTGAACTTTAGCTGCCCTGGTGGTGTTCCAATGTTGCCTGTTTCCCTAGGCATCTTGCTAATCCCATGTGGGAACTGTTTCTGGAAGTCAAATGTCCACTCAGGAAGGGAGCCAATGGGTGCAATCCTAACCTGGAGTTAGGCCAGCAAAGTTTGGCCTGCACGAGGGACACCTTAAAGTGTGTTTGGACCACTCTCGGAGTCAGAGAGGCCAGAACACAGACGTGCGCCATCCTCCCCGACTCCGAGAGTGGTCCACTCCCTTGTATCTGGCGTTCTGAGGTAAATTTCTGAGGTAAAATTCTGAGGTAAGTATGAGGGAAATAAAGCAAAGTTTGGCCTGCACAAGGGATACCTTAAAGTGTGTTTGGCCACTCTCTGAATCAGAGGGGTCACCACACAGACGTACGCCATCCCCCCTGACTTTGAGAGTGGTCCAAACGTGCTTTATGGTGCCCCTTGTGCCAGGCAAAGATTGCTGGCCTAACTATGCCGGCCTAACTCCAGGGTAGAATTGCGCTCTCTCTCAAGGGATGGGAGATTATCCCCTGACATAAGACAGGATATCCTGTCTTATCCCCTAAGACAGGATGCCGGCGATTTTCCAGTAAGCAGCTCTTGTCCAGGGACAAAAACAACAATGCCAGGCTTCAACATAATTTGGAATCATGTTCATTAGGTCATGCCTTGGCTGAGAAACCCTTGGCATGCACAGCCTATTACAAAAGTAGGCAAAAAAAATAACCAAAAGACACAGGTGTAGAATGGGAGAAACCTGGCTTGGCAGCACAACATGTGAGAGAGATCTTGGAGTTGCGGTGGACCCCAAGATGAACCTGAGCCAACTGTGTGTTGTGGCTGCAAAGAAGGCGAATGCAATCTTGGCCTGCATTCATAGAACCGTAGCTTCCAAGTTGGGAGAAGTTTGGTTCTGCTTTACTCCGCATTGGTGCAGCCTCACCTGGAATACTGTGTTTAATTCTGGGCACCGCAGTTCAAGAAGGATGCAGCCAAACTGGAGCAGGCTCAGAGAAGAGCAACGGAGATGATCAGGGGGCTGGAAAACAAGTCCTATGAGGAAAGGTGGAGGGAACTTGGTGTGTTGGCCTGGAGAAGAGAAGGCTGAGAGGGGAGATGATAGCACTCAAATATAAAATCTCTGAAGGGCTGTCATAAAGAAGGAGCAAATTGTTCTCATCTGCCTTTGACAGTCTAACTAGGTCCAATGGGGACAAACTGCACAAGAGGAGACTCCGGCTGGACATCTTGAAGAATTTCTTGACAAAAAGGGCGGTTTGACAGTGGAACAGATTGCCACTGGAGGGAAGTGGCGGATTCTCCCTCCCTGGAGACCTTCAAGCAGAGGCTCGACAGGCACCTGCTGGAGATGCTCTAGGGGGATTTCCTGCTACAGGTTGGGGGTTGGACTAGATGACCTCCCAGGTCCCTTCCAACTCTATGATATGCTTTTAGAGATGCTGTACAGATGTCTGCTTAATAGCTCCAATGCCGGAATTGCATCAATATCCCCCAGGGCACAATCCTAACCATCTTTCCAAGGGCAATGCTGCTCCAGGGCAAAGGAACAAACCTTCCCTTACCTTGAGGAGGCCTCCGTGACTACTACTCCACTGCAGGATGCAGCACATACCCCATTGGCACAGCTAGGTCAGTGCTGGAAAATTGGTTAGGATTGCGCCCCCAGTCGCCGGCCCTTTTGCCGGTTCTCCCTTTCCTGCCAGAGCTCCTTCTCTAAAGAAAATTTACAACGGCTTTATTTAGCACGGTAATCCATCTTCAACCAGAAGCAAAACTCAGTCTTGCAGGGCAGATATAATTATGATTTAGACTATTTATACACTGCTTTTTCGACAACAAAAAGGTTTCTCGAAGGGGTTACCAAGAAAGTCAAGCAACTCCATGGCTCCCAGACCCCAAAAGGGTTCACAAGGTAAAAAGACGCAGAAGAAATCCCAGCAAACAACCACTAGAAAAGACATCGTGCTGCGGTGAAGAGGAATAGTGACTCTTCTGCTAAATATAAGAGGTTCGTCAGCTGAAAAAGGGCCTTTTTGCCCAGTTAGTAGATATAATATCTGTTGGTTAACGACCCTCTTCAGAACCCTCCCTCTCTCAGAATCATTTTCAGAGAAATTCCAGGGATCAGAAAATACAAAGAAGTTTAGACTCAGGCTCACTGCGTAATCCTGGGACACCCTGCTCCTATTATTCTTATTAAGAATTTTTATCCTTATTCCAATTCAGTATCCGCGGTTTCAGTTATCCGCAGATACCACGGATAATGGGACACCTATTAAAAAGACAGGGAAACATGAAACAAATCTCTTTTTTTACCTGGTTGCAGCAAAACCACTGATGTTCCCCTCTCTTTAAAAAGGCATCCCCAGTACCCACGGTTTCAGGTATCCACACTGGGGTCCCCAAAAGAACCCCAGGGGATACCGGGGCATGCTTATACCACTTTTCAACAGGAGTCGTTCACAAAGCCGTTTACGTAGTAAAAGAAATAAGTGACTAGGAAATTCAATCATCTAATATAAGACAAGCCAAGTAGCCAAGAGAAAGAAAGCTGTTTTTACCCCTTGTAATGGTTACTGACCTGTGGAACTCCCTGCCTCAGGATGTGCACAGTATATTCTCTGCAGTTTTTTACTCAGTAGTACTGTTGGCACCGGTTATTGGTTTGGGGGTGGGGGGGGAAACTGAGGCAGGGAATTGTTCGTGCACAAAGGTGGGATGTATTCACCAAGAATTTGTCCAGTTTGCACGCTTGGGGAAGGGACACTTATTCTCCTGCAGAGCAAGTGCCTGTGGAAGGTGAATAAACTACTCTCGCGAAGACAGCTTTGATCGTAGCCAATACATTATTTGTGCTATAAATAGCAGGTTGTATAAATAGCCTCCTGAATTCTCTCTCCCCCAACATACACTGGAACCTTAGGAGACACAGCCAAAGATTGGCGTAGGGGTACCCCTGCCTTGTTCCCGATTAAGAAACGGCAACCAAAAAGTAAAATACCTTGACACAGTTTGCAAATCCAACCTTCCTGCCCGGTTTGGTCTTGCAAATTCCTTTGGGCTTGGCCAGAGACCACCAGCAGACCCCCCTAGACGGGCGCAAGGACGGGCGTCAACTCTTCTGAAACCCGAATCAATTTTTTCCCCGCTTCTCTCCCCCTCCCTTCAAGCTCTGGCTATTTTGATGAGATCTCTTCTTTCCTGCAGATCGCTTGTCAACTCCGCAATGCCAGCGTTCCCTTACATGGGCAGGAGAGGGAATTTGACAGTTCCCAGGACAAGAGCAGCTCTGCATGCAAACCCTGAGGAGGTTTCCTATGCAAAAAGAAGGGAGGAGGTGGCCAATCTGCCCTGCCCCGAACAACAAATGCAAATTCCAGGCACCAGCTCAGGAGAAAGCTGTCTTGCTAACAAACCCACCAGGAGACTTTCTGCAGGCACAAATCCCAAGTGAGGGTCACCCAGTATTTGGGAAGTAGTGTTGACTTTCAATTTTACTTGCAAAAATAAATGATTCATCCCATCCTTTCTCAAATGTTTTTGTGTGCCTGAGGTGAATCGCAGAATACTGTACATTTGTAAAACAAAAAAAAATATTGAGAAGTGGTGGCTTTAGACTGCCCTGCCCGTGAAGCTCAATCAATCAATCACTAGTATTTATATACCGCTTTTCAACACAGAGTTCACAAGCTGCCTTGGGCATTTGCTTTGGCATGGGAAAGGTGGGGTAGAAAGTCTTCAAAATAAATAAATAACATAGTTCTTTTCCCTCTCTCAAAACACTAGAACCAGGGGGCATCCGCTAAAACTGAGGGTTGGGAGAGTTAAAACAGATAAAAGGAAGTACTTTTTTTACCCAGCGGGTGGTTAGTCTGTGGAACTCTTTGTCACAGGAGGTGGTGATGGCATCTGGCCTAGATGCCTTTAAGAGGGGTTTGGACGGATTTCTGGAAGAAAAGTCCATCGTGGGCTACAGGCCATGATGGGTTGTGCAATGTCCTTACATTAGTAGTCGGCTACTTCAGAGTACCAGGTGCAAGGCAGTGGCAACAGGATGCAAGCATCTTGTTGTCTACTGAGCTCCCTGAGGCACCTAGTGTGCCACTGTGAGATACAGGAAGCTGGACTAGATGGGCCTTTGGCCTGATCCAGCAGGGCTCTTCTTATGTTCTTATAAGTTTTCACCTGCAGATGTTTTCAGCCCAAGGCAGCTCTAACAACACACACACACACACACACACACACACACACACAGAGAGTTTATATTTTAAAAAAGTATATCCCGCCTTTCCAAACAACATCAAGGAGGCTTGATATCAATGAAAAACAAACAAAATACATCCCTAAAACAAACGTACAGCGTAACACAACGCAGCCACCCATGGTGAGAAAAGTAAAAATAGGTGATCATAATAACCCTGTTTAATAGGCAAGAGGCACTTTTTCAAGTGGTCTTCCTCTGATATTTAGCAGGGAAAGAGCAATTGTCCCTCTTCACCCCTGCGCAGTGTCTTGTCTAGTGGCTGTTGCTGGGGGTATTCTGCAATTTTTTTTTGTTTAGATTGTGAGCCCTTTTGGGACAGGAAGCCAGGTAACTTTATAATTACTAATATTAATATTAAAGCTGGAGGAGGCATATGCCCATCACAGCTTGTCACCTGCGAGGGATTTCCCTCTATCAAAGTGTCCAATCCTCTTTTAAAGACATCTAGACCAGGTGGCATCACCACATCATGTGGCAAGGAGTCCCACAGAGTGATTACACACTGGGCCAAGAAATATTTTCTTTCATCTGTTCCGATTCTCCGGCCACTCAATGTTGTGCTCGAGGGGAAAAGGACATCCCTCTATCCACTTTGTCCATCCCATGCATAATGTATACATCTCAATGGCAATTCAAAAAAAGGGGAGGTGGCTCAAGCCAAGGAGCTCACAAGTCATTGCAGAATGCCCTAACTAAGGGCACAATCCTAATCTGGAGTTATGCCAGCACAGTTAGGCCAGCAAAATTCGGCTGGCATCAGGGCCAGCGTAAACCGCATTTGGAGCACTCTCGGAGTCAGGGAGGATGGCGTACGTCTGTGTGTTGGCCTCTCTGACTCCGAGAGTGGTCCAAACATGCTTGACGGTGTCCCTTGAGCTGGCCAGACTTTGCTTTATTTACCTCATATTTACCTCAGAATTTTACCTCAGAAATTTACCTCAGAACGCCAGATACAATGGAGTGGTGTTTGAACACTCTCGGAGTCGGGGAGGATGGCACACGTCTGTGTGCTGGCCTCTGTAACTCCGAGAGTGGTCCAAACGTGTTTGACGGTGTCCCTTGAGCTGGCCAGACTTTGCTTTATTTACCTCATATTTACCTCAGAATTTTACCTCAGAAATTTACCTAAGAACGCCAGATCCAATGGAGTGGTGTTTGAACCACTCTCGGAGTCGGGGAGGATGGCACACGTCTGTGTGCTGGCCTCTGTGACTCCAAGAGTGGTCCAAACATATTTTACAGTGTCCCTTGTGCCAGCCAAACTTTGCTGGCCTAACTGTGCCAGCCTAACTCCAGGTTAGGATTACACTCTTAGGAGGTCAGAAGCAACCTCTGCAAACCTCTGAGACACAGGCTGAAGCCGGGAACCAAGGCTCACCATCAAGAGAAAGGCAACCTTTCAGTCTTGAAGCAAGAATGCTTGCAAGGCAGGAACAAGGTTTAAAAACTAATTCACAGCACAATCAGTAGACGCTGCCCATCTCATGATGGCCTGTACCAAAGTCCATCCTTGCGGGGGTCTGTAGGTTGGAGATAGGCAAGGAACAGGCAAGATTAGGCAGGAAGGGAACGGAGATTCGGGCCGGGAGGAGATAAGATTGCAAGGTTTGCCCGACCTTTTGCTCTGCTCAGCTGGGACTCCAAGGCCACCTGACCCTCGGAACCAGGGCAGAGAGGGAGCTCTCTGCAACGATCTCACCACGGTCAACTCAAAACCGGAGCCTCGGACCAGCAAGCTTGGAAAGACAAACAGACCGAATGCCAAAGGGCAGTTTTCAGGACACACACACACACACACACACACACACACACACACACACACACACAGAGAGAGAGAGAGAGAGAGAGAGAGAGAGAGAGAGAGAGAGCGCTTTCCAAGGCCATAATGGTGTTGAAGATGTAGTAATGGGCACCTTGCATTGTCTTCCTGCATTGGCCGCCTCCACCTTTAGATATGGGGCCGGCCCACCCACGAGGCAAACTGAGGCCATTGCCTCAGGAGGTGGACTGGAGAACAGCGCCACTCATCCTCTTCATCTGCTCGTCATAGAATCATAGGGGTTTGGAGATGGAACAGTGATTTGGGACCTTCCCGGCTGGCAACTTGCCTCTGCTGCGAATTCTCCCTACCCAGCCTTAGGGCAAGCCTCAGGGCACAACCCTAACCTGGAGTTAGGCCGGCACAGTTAGGCCAGCAAAGTTTGGCCGGCACAAGGGACACCGTAAAGTCACTGTAAGGTTTGGACCACTCTCTGAGTCAGAGGGGCCAGCGCACAGACGTGCGCCATCCTCCCTGACTACGAGAGTGGTCCAAACGCCACTCCCTTGTATCTGGCACTCTGAGGTAAATTTCTGAGGTAAAATTCTGAGGTAAATATGAGGTAAATAAAGCAAAGTCTGGCCGGCACAAGGGACACTGTAAAATACGTTTGGACCACTTTCGGAGTCAAGGAGGCCAGCACACAGATGTTCACTGTCCTCCCCGACTCCGAGAGTGGTCCAAACGCCACTCCCTTGTATCTGGCATTCTGAGGTAAATTTCTGAGGTAAAATTCTCAGTTAAGTATGAGGTAAATAAAGCAAAGCCTGGCCAGCACAAGGGACACCATAAAGTCACTGTAAGGTTTGGACCACTCTCAGAGTCAGAGAGGCCAGCATGCAGACGTGCGCCATCCTCCCTCACTCCAACAGTGATCCAAATGTGCTTTACGGTGGCCCTTGTGCCAGTCTTCCCCATCTGTACAATGGGCAATAATAGCTTAGCAAGGTGGCTGCTAAGACAGCATCAAGAACGTACGTGAAACCCTTTGCGCACTTAGGAAATGCTTTGTTGCGACTGCTATTATTATAGTTCTCACTGGTGTGGAATTTTGTTAGGTGGTACACAATTTGTTTGTTTAGCTGTTCCAGAGCTAGCTCCAATTTGGATTTGTGCTAAGTGCTTCTTGTATATTTTTATGGATTTTTGCTTCCGTAAAAAACAGATTGCTCCAATTGGACTGAAAGGTAGCAGATAAATGTTTTTAATAGATTACCCATGCAAGCATAAACACACACCCAGGGATTCTTGCCCCATATTTATGCTCCCCCAGAAGGGCTAACAATGTGGCTTACATCACAATGACCAATTTAAAAATATAAGAATATACAAGTGTAAAACAGAAAACCATGTTTAAAAATCCCTATGACAATTCAAACAATATAAGCCACAAATGAACCAACAGAGAGCTCGAGAAAAACAAACAATACAAGGAAGGAATGAACCAAGCCAAAATGCCAGTCTGAACAAAAACGATTTTCGATGGGGACAGCAGAAAAAAAACTAACAAGCTTCAAGGCTTCAAAAACAGGCTTCAAGGGCAATAGAATTCAGTAGTTTGGGGGCTGTGACCAAGGAGACAAGGATCAACCCATGGCTGTTGTTGCACCGGGTGACACCCACAAAGGGGTGACACCACTAGCCACCACTAACTCTAAGAGTGGTCCAAACATACTTTACAGTGTCCCTTGTGCTGGCCAAACTTTGCTGGCCTAACTGTGCCGGCCTAACTCCAGGTTAGCTAACTAGCCACCAAAATTTTGGACACCTTTTGGAAGGTATGAATAATACCATCGTGTTATATCTCATCGGAAAGGTAACGTCACGCAGAATGTCCTGGAACAAACCACGCTGAACTGCCTGTATTCTATCAAAAGGAATGGCCAATGGACCAGAAAGCACAACTGCCTTATGTCACAAAAAGGGAACTCTTTTAACTCAAAACTGACCAATGGGTCTTAAGAACACAAGAAGAGCCCCACTGGATCCGGCCAAAGGCCCATCTACTCCAGCTTCCTGTATCTCACAGTGGCCCACCAAATGCCTCAGGGAACACCTGAGACAACAAGATGCCTGCATCCTGTGGCCACTCCCTTGCACCTGGCAGTCTGAGGTAAAATTCTGAGGTAAAATTCTGAGGCAAATAATAACTTGGAAGCCAATCTGGCCCTTAAGAACACAAGAAGAGCCCCACTGGATCTGGCCAAAGGCCCATCTAGTCCAGCTTCCTGTATCTCCCAGTGGCCCACCAGGTGGGCCTTGAAAAGGGGCCTCTTGCCCAGTTAGCAGGGGGTTAACAGGCATCAATGGAACATCCATGTACAGAAGCAGTCTACCCTCCAAATTATGACAGATGCCCGAGGCGGCCTAACCAGAGGACAAGAAGTGGGGCTGCGATCCTGGGCACGCTTTCAGTGGGGGTAAGCCTTGCTGGACGCCATGAGGCTTACTCCCAAGTAAGTCTGCACAGGCAAGCTCAAGGACGCGACACCGTTAAAAATAAAGGCACAGGGCAGATTTACCTCTGCGAGCTGCTGCCGTCGTCGAACACGAACGTCTGGTTGGTGTAGCATTCCGGGCAGGATCCGGGCCTCTGCAGCTGCTGGGCGGTTTGTCTGTAGACCCCTGACAACTCCGGACTCTCTCCTGGACAAGGCATCTCCAAGCTGACAGGCTTCACGAATGGGGCTCCCCAAGCAGGGCACGTCGCCTCTACTCACGAGGAGGCTCCCTCCGGCAGCACCCGCGCGCCGTCTCCCCGCAGATCTGCTTGCCCATCTGAGCCACTGCGGTCGCCAACATCCCGAAATTCCAAAACCAGCAGTTTCTTTGTCAGTTTCTCCCCACAGTAGACGCGGCAGTGCCTGGGGCAATACTTTGGATCATGGCAAACGGACCTCCGTCCCTTCCCTTGCAGAGGTGGATCCCCACTCCTTGAAGGCAAGGGGAAAAAAATAACAATAAATCAACAAGTCTGGAAGCAGTTGGGATTCTCCTGGGTAACGGGGGTTAATTTTGCCCTTGGCGTCCTGCTGAACAGAGGGGAGGAAGGTCTCCCATCCTTTTGGTCGCCCATCCTTTGGAGCAACCTCCTAGCACAGTCACAGCCCGTTCCCAGAAGCAGCACCCACAGAAAGGCACCCTCTAAATGTCAATTTCTGGTTCCAACAAAATTTTCTCCAGTCTTTTTTTTTTTTTCCCCTGGACTGAGCTCTTTGTGTCGTCTTCGAGCGTGTGAACGAAGAGGGCCGGTTGGGCGGCGTTCGGGCGCCACCTGCAGGCCGCGTCGAGAAGTGCAGCCGTTCTTTCTGAATGGAAAGGCCAGGTGAGACCTTCCGGCGTTTAATGAGCCTCGTGCGAAGGTGCTCAGTTTGGCGCGCCTGGGCGAGGGCGCATTAATGCGCGCCTGTGCAATGCAATGCAATGCAATGATGTGGTAGAGCACAAAGCAAATTCCCTTGCAAACTGACTGCCTTTGCTGTCCTGACCTTCGTATGTTTACCAAATTAAAAAATGGTCCCCAAATAGAGGGTATTCGAGAATACAAATATCGAGACATACAAAATTATGCACGGAAGGGAAAGAGTCGATAGAGGGATGTTCTTTTCCCTCTCTCAAAACACCAGAACCAGGGGGCATCTGCTAAAACCGAGGGGTGGGAGAGTTAAAACAGATAAAAGGAAGTACTTTTTTACCCAGCGGGTAGTTAATCTGTGGAACTCCTTGCCACAGGAGGTGGTGATGGCATCTGATCTGGATGCCTTTAAGAGAGGATTGGACGGATTTCTGGAGGAAAGGTCCATCGTGGGCTATAGGCAATGATGGATTGTGCAACCTCCTTACATTAGTAGTCGGCTACTTCAGAGTACCGGGTGCAAGGGAGTGGCAACAGGATGCAAGCATCTTGTTGTCTCCTGTGCTTCCTGAGGCATCTGGTGGGCCGCTGTGAGATACAGGAAGCTGGACTAGATGGGCCTTTGGCCTGATCCAGCAGGGCTCTTCTTATGTTTATAAACACCACCGGGCCACTTTGTTGCTCTTATTTGCTCTCATAAACTCGTTCTTGTTTATTTTTCCCCCGCTCTCTGCCTTGGAAGGAACCTCCGCGTCTCAGATTTGCTCTGGAGACCGGCCCGACTCCCGAGATTGGGTCTAAACAGCCCTGGCCTGCAACCGGATTAAATGTGACTCCGTATTAGCCAAGCCAGAGAGGCGACAAAGCCACGAGAGGCGGCGTGAAGCCACACGGGGTTGCGTTTCCTAATCGTTAGACGGGGTGTCGAGGGGGCGCCCCAAAAACAACGTCCTACCCAATGAAAACGAAGGCGGAGGGCTTGTGTCCGGTTTGGAATCATGGCGGGGCGTGGGCGGAAATCCTGCGCGCGTTAACCCGGAGTAAGTCCGGGGTAGGCCCCGTTTCCGGGGCTGGGATCGCAGCCGCGGCTCGGCAGGCAGACCTGGAGCGGCCGGCTCGGAAAGAGGCCAACTGGCACGCTGGCCTAAGGTCGCCCGAGGCGCTCTGCCGCGGAGGCTGCGCCCCGGAACGAGCCCCCTCGCAGGCCACGGGGCTTCCTCGCGAGCAGGGGCGCTGGAAGCAGCGCTGCGCACCCGCGGAAGGGGGCCGAGCGCCGGAGCCCGGCGCGCCTGCAGCCGCGGAGTTCTGGCGAAGGTGCCGGCGCGCGTTAAGTCTCCGCGGGGGCCTGGGCTCTCCTGGGCGCGGAACCGGCTCCTCCCAACGCGCCGCGGCCCCAGCTCGCCGTCCCCTCCGCAGAGGCGGAGAACCGCGCCCCCTTCCCGACAGCCCCGCTTGGAACGGGCGCGCCCGGCGCTCTTTACGCGGCTGCAGGGCGAGGCTGGCGAGGCGAGCGCCTGTTGTCTTCGCTGGGCCTTGCTGGGGGTCGTGCAGAGCTCCTGGGGGTGGGTCGCTGGCGCGCGCCGGTGTGGCGCTGCAGGACTATCCCGGTGTGAATAGCTGGAGGGAACTTGAGCCTTCCAGATATAATATCGCCTGGACGCTGGTGGATCCCTTGGTCTTGCCTTTCAGATGTGGGGAGGGGAGTGATCCCGGGAGGGTGAAGATCCACTTGTGGGTCTCCCCCCCTCCCCCCCGTGGCTTTTCCTTGCTTTGCTCATAGCCCCAACCCCTCCTGAGCCAGTGGCGCATAGGGGTCAACGGGCACAGATGTGCCTACTTGCCCAGGTCTACTCGGATGTAAGCCCCCTTCGAGTTCATGGGGACTTACTCCCAGGTAAGCGGGAATCGCAGTGGGTCCCAAACCTTTTAGCCCCGGGACCCGTTTTTTCAAAAGGACCTTCTAGTGGGGACCCACCTAACTTTCATAAACTAAAAAAAAAAAAAAAGTGTCGCCTTACCGCTGTTTCAGTTATCCGTAGATACGGGGATGCCCATTAAAAAGAACGTGGAACAAATCGCTTTTTAGTACCTTGCTGCAGCCAAACCACTGGTATTCCCCTGTCTTTAAAAAGGAGTCCCCAGTATCCACTGTTTCAGGTATTCGTGGAGGGGTTGGGAACAAAACCCCAGCAGGTACTACGGCATGCCTGTATCTGAGGGTGCAGTCGTACCCTGGAGTTAGGCCGGCACAGTTATGCAAGCAACATTTACACTGTAAAGGATGTTTGGACCACTCTCAGAGTCAAGGAGACCAGCACACAGATGTGCACCATTCTCCCTGACTCTGAGAGTGGTCCAAACGTGCTTTACGGTGGCCCTTGTGCTGGCTAAACTTTGCTGGCCTGTGTTGGCCTAACTCCAGGTTAGGCTTGCCCCAGTGGTGCCATCCATTCCAGCAACGTTTAGGAACAGGTACTCACTTTTGATTGGCACTTGTCGGGGTCCGCCCACCAGAAGTGAGGTCATAAGCTGGAAGTGAGGTCATAAGCTGGAAGTGAGGTCATAAGCCGGAAGTGAGGTCATGATTGTTGCCATGGATGTGATCGTGTTTGTAATTAGCTTGTGGTTAGTGTTGATTTAACTTCTATTCTATTGCTTTGCTTTCTAGAGATGTGTGTATACATATTTTGCTTCAACTGTTCCCTGGTTAAATAGCAGGGGCCAGCTTCGAGTGGGCGGGGCCAGCTCAACTTCTAGGAACTGGTACTCATGTAGTGGTGCGTAGTGGGTGCATGACATCACTGGCTTGCCCCCTGAAACACCAAATTGTGGTGGCTTGTGTTTTTATTCAGGTATTTTCACACCAAAAAAGCAGCGTGGGGGGTTGTTGTTGTTGTTTTGCATGTTTAACAAAAAACACCACCGCCTAATTATCACTTGGGTGTGTTGTAACTATTGATGAGTGGTGTCTGCTTGGCAATTGTGGCACGACTGGCCTCACCCTGCTGCTTTTTCCCCTGGCCGGGAAGATTCTGTTCTTGTGGTCTGGCTTGAATGGGCCACCAGAAGTGCTATGCCTTCTGCTTGAACACAGTGTTTTAGTGTGGCTCGGTGTGCCTTTGACTCATTGTAATGTTCATGGGGGGATTTGATAGATTTTATTGTGGTGACATATTGGGGTGTTGTTTTCTGAATAGTGTTTGTTGTTGAGAGCGGCCCGCAGTGTCATTTTAACCGTGGACAGACGGGGTGTGAATTTCTGACGTAAAATAATTAGGAGCTACAGTTGGGTTGCTTGGAAAGCTGTAATTTAGGGCGCAATCCTGACCTGGAGTTAGGCCGGCATAGTTAGGCCAGCAACATTTGGCCGGCACAATGGACACTATAAAGTGTGTTTGGGCCACTCTTGAGTCAGGGAGGATGGCACACGTCTGTGTGCTGGCCTGATTCCAAGAGTGGTCCAAACATACTTCAAAGGTAAAGGTAAAGGTTTCCCCACGACCAAGTGGTCTAGTCGTGACCAACTGTAGGGGGTGGTGCTCATCTCCGTTTCTAAGCCTGTAGAGCCGGCATTTTGTCCGAGGACAAGCTTCCGTGGTCATGTGGCCGGCATGACTCTACGCCGTAGCGCACGGAATGCCGTTCCCTTCCCACCGAAGTGGTCCCTATTTATCTCCTTGCATTTAGGTGCTTTCGAACTGCTAGGTTGGCAGGAGCTGGGACAAGCAACGGGAGCTCACTCTGTTGTGCAGTCTCAAACTCCCAACCTTGCGGTCAGAAAGCCCAGCAACAGCGGATTAACTCGCTGCGCCACCACGTCCCTACTTTATACTGTCCTAATCTTGCTTTCTGTCAGGGGTGTTTCATGATTGTACAATTGATGGAAAGGTCCATCGTGGGGTATAGGCCATGATGGGATGTGCAACCTCCTTATGTTAGTAATAGGCTACTTCAGTCCACGTGGGACGTGGTGGCGCAGCGAGTTAATCCGCTGTTGCTGGGCTTTCAACCGCAAGGTTGGGAGTTCGAGACTGCGTGACGGAGTGAGCTCCCGTCGCTTGTCCCAGCTCCTGCCAACCTAGCAGTTCGAAAGCACCTAAAATGCAAGTAGATAAATAGGGACCACTTCGGTGGGAAGGTAACGGCGTTCCGTGCGCTACGGCGTAGAGTCATGCTGGCCACCATGATCGGACAAAAACGCCGGCTCACAGGCTTTGAAACGGAGATGAGCACCGCCCCCTACAGTCGGTCACGACTAGACCATTCGGTCGTGGGGAAACCTTTACCTTTACTTCAGTCCAAGAATGCAAATTTGCATTTCAGGAGTGTGTTTTGATTATGTGACAGTGACAGCACTTCCTGCCTGATGATGTCACTTCCTGCCACAACGTCACTTCCAGGTTAATGACGTCACTTCCAGTGAGTCCCGACATGAGTGCCATTCTAAAAAGTGGCTCTCAGTCTGAAAAAGTTTGAATACCACTGATATAGGTGATACAGTGTCAGAAGATGCAGCCGCAATGTTATTTCGAATTGGAAAAGGAATCAAA
The DNA here is from genome assembly GCA_029204185.1 of Lerista edwardsae. Lineage (NCBI taxonomy): Eukaryota > Metazoa > Chordata > Lepidosauria > Squamata > Scincidae > Lerista > Lerista edwardsae. The sequence continues at coordinate 2,198,598 of JAJKFI010000127.1, read as the reverse complement.
TTTTAATACTTGGGAAATGAAGGCCAAAATGCGACGTCTTGTGTTTTGCCTGCGTTTTTCAACCAAAAGAAGCACCCCTGCTCATCGGACAGCTTTGTCTAGCATGGCCTCTCTTCCTGGCCGAGGTCACCTTCCGCCATCACAGAACTGGCGATTTCAAGATTTGAACCGAGCGCATAACTCGGGTGTTAAGTTCCCTTCCAAGCAAGCTGCCGAGACTTCTGTGCATGGAAGCGTTTCATCCACAGTGTATTCGGATGCTCTGGGGAGCATTGCAGAGATTGACAGATGTCCCGTAACAATATTGATGTGCACAGCTGGCAGTGTTCTCCTTTTCTCGCCACACATCAGTGCCTCCGCTGACGGTTCCAGCAGCGCCGGGGGGGGGAGCGGTTTGTTTGTGTGTTTTGAGGCTGTCAACACCTTGTACCCTTGGCTTTTCAGTTCTGGCTTCCAAGCAGCTCAGTCCCAGCGGGAAGATCCACTGACAAGCGCTTTCCAGCGGGAATGAGCCAAGAGGAGGGCGTCTCGCGGGAAGCATGCCCGCCTCCGAACAAACGCAGCGCTCTTGAAAGGCAGAGGAGGTGAGTCATCTGTCCTCGGGCAACCTTTCCCAGTTCTAGCCCTGTGAAACTCCGTGTCCGACACGTAGAATTAGACGTCGTATCTGGGAGAGCTGGAGCTAACTACAGCACCTCCCCCTCCCCCCCGCTATCCGCAGAAAATCCACAAAAATTGAGTGTTGGGAGAGTTAGAACGGATAAAAGGACTTGCTTTATTACCCAGCGGGTCAATCATCTGTGGAACTCCTTGCCACAGGAGGTGGTGATGGCATCTGGCGTAGGTGCCTTTCGAAGGAGATCGGACAGATTTCTGGAGGAAACGTCCATCGTGGGCTATAGGCCAGGATGGGTGGTGCAACCTCCTTACGTTAGTAGTAGGCTACTTTAGAATGCCAGATGCAGGGGAGTGGCAACAGGATGCAGGCATCTTGTTGTCCTGTGTGCTCCGAGGCATCTGGTGGGCCACTGTGAGATGCAGGAAGCTGGACTAGACAGGCCCTTGGCCTGATCCAGCAGGGATTGTCTTGATGTTCTTAACCCAGAGAGGAGAGGTTGAACTAGGGACAGCAGCAGTGATGTCATTCAGGGGGAACGGACCAGAACAGGCGTTCCGGATCCTAACGGGCTCCGTGGCTGCTTCCGGGCTTTGTTTTTTCTTCAACATTTGAATTTGAACTTAAAAGTGAGTTCCTGTTCCTAAATCATTTGAATGACACCACTGGACAGCAGCTTTGCTTTTAGCAGTGTTCAGAACAATCTAGATACACTCCAGATGTTTTCGTGGTGTTCCTGCGGATTAAAATATACTATGGTATACTAAAATATACTATACTAAAATATACTAAAATATACTAAAGTATACTAATTTTATACTATACTAATTTATATACTAAAGTATATATACTAAAGTATATATTTAAAGTATATATTTAAATATATACTAAAGTATATATTTAAAGTATAAATACTAAAGTATTTATAAAGTATACTAATTTTAGTATACTAATTTTATACTAAAATATACTAAAGTATACTATGGTATACTAAAATATACTAAAATATACTATATTTATTTATTATACATAAATATACTATGGATAATAGCAAGTACTGACTGGCCAGTCTCTGTGATGTCCTATTTCTGCTGCCTGTTAGGAAAAGAATCACCCTGAGCTGCGAGCGCCTCCGAAAACTGCTGCCTGCGTTTGACGGACGGCAGGATGACATGGCCTCCATCCTGGAGATGACTGTGGAATACTTGCAGCTTGCCCAGGAACACCTCCCGAAACGTCCACAATCCAGCGTAAGTCCTTATCTATGCTTCCCATGGGCGGAGCCACGCTGCAGCCAATCTTGCTGCGCCCTCCATTGGTTGCCTCTGGCCCCTCCCCTGATTCCGCACCAACTCACCTTGCTTGCTCTTTGGCTCCTCCCACTGCCGCTTGCTCAACCCGGTGATTGCGTTATGCATCTCTGTGCACTGAAGCAGGTCAGGGCTGCTCCCTGCCCTGTCCCGTTCACCAGCTACCCGTGTGTTGGCGCAGGAAAGCACCCCCCCCGGGTTGTACACGCATCTCAAGCGCATGTGTGGTGCATGCAGATTTTCAAGTGGCTGTGAGTTCCTCTGTCCCTTCTGCCGCGCTGCCGTTAATCGCTGTGTTTTGTCCCTTTGCAGTTGCCAGGTTTACCTGCATCAGCAGAGCAGTGTTCAGGACCAAATGCAACCCTGTTTCCTGCCTCTGTTACACAGCCAATTCCAGGAGATGTTTCAGAGAGTACCCGAAACGCTCAGATCCCAATCAGGTTAATGCAAGTCCGTTTTTGTTGTTCCGTGCCCACCCATCTGAGAGTGCTCATTGGGTCATAACTGAGGGGATGGGGAGTCATAGCTTTGTGACAGAACACATGTGGAAGTTCCAGATTCGGTACCCAGCATCTCCAAGTAAGGCTGGGGAAAGACCCTGGCGGTCACACTGGGCATTTCCGTTCAGCACAGATGAAGAAGTGGTCCAAGTCCATAGAAGACGGTTTTCTGCAGCCCACAATTCTTAATTCCTAAACTAGCATTCTCGCCTTCAAGCTTGGCCACTTAATCAAAGCCGAGTCGCAATCTCTTGCTTGCTTGCTTGGTGCAAAAACGCAGTATTGGTGTAAATGATCGTCTCAGCAGTCCCCAAACTGTGGGTCCCGACCCGATTTTTCAGAGAGCAGAGCCGCTCGCTGCCTTGCAAAGAGCCAAGCTCCTGCAGTTTGCAAGATAGCTAATTCCCCTGCAAAGAGTTCAGCTCCTGCAGTTTGCAAGGATGTGTGAAGACAGGAAGATAAAAGTTTGAGCTTTTTTTCTGGTTATTACGCCTTGTAAATAAATCTTTTTATATCCTTTTTTTTTCCCAGTCTTGTAAACCTAGGTGGGTCCAAATAGAGTTTTGTTCTAAAAAAAAGTGGGTCCTGGTGCTAAAGTTTGGGTACCACTGGTTTATCTCCCTGCAGAGAATTCCAGCGGTCCAGATCTGTGCAAGTATGTCCCAAAGTGGTGGAAGTAGTTGCAGTGGAACAAAGGATTATGGCGGCCGAAGGAACCAGGCTCTTAGAGGCAGGTGGGTTCAGGTGCTTTAGCAGCCCCCCCAGTCCTCTTGGGAATGGGGGTCTGTGGCAGGGATAGAACAGAAATTGCCGGCACAAGGTGGAGCTGCGTACCTCCACCGAGCATGCATTCCACATGGAAATGCCCCTCTGTACTCCAACCGCATGTTAAGAGAATGGCCCCATCTCCCCCAGCAACTCCCCCCCCGGGTAGTCACAGATAGACTGCCCCTGAACCGGGAAGTTCTCCCTAGCTCTCCAAGCTCGTGCCCATTGATAGAGCTCTCTCTTCTTCCATGAGTTTGTCAAACCCTGTTTTACGGCCTCTACGGAACATGATGTTCTTTGTAGACCATTAAATAGTAGTGCCGCCTCTGTGAAAGGCCTCCTCATTATGATATGATTTCATATTCAGCTGGTGTTCGTGTATCATTGTACATGCTCCTGTATTACATAATTGTTCTTATATATTTAACGGCCGTTACTTGTTTCATTGTTGTGTTGTACACTGCTTTGAGCTTCGGGAAAAGTAGCACGCTGGGCCTTTTGGGCATCTGGGGAAAATCTGTTCCAGGACACACACCCAGTGATGTCATGCAGGGGGAACGCGGGGGAACTCAGTTCCACTAGTTAAAATTAGGGCTGACTCCGCCCACTTCACTCTCCCTCCTCCCCCCTCCCAATTCCTCTGCAAAGAGCTTTTCTTCTTGGTTGGCCGGCACTCAGAGGGTTAAAGGGAGCGACTCCGGATTCCCAGGGGGGAGAAGGCAGTGATGTCATTCAGGGGGAACGGACCAGAACGGGCGTTCCGGATCCTAACGGGCTCCGTGGCTGGTTCCGGGTTCCCGACAAGTGCCAATCAAAAGTGAGTTCCTGTTCCTAAATCATTTGAATGACACCACTGCACACACCCCACAGATGCTGAATTAATATTTAGTCTCTTAAAGGGCTTCTAAACTAGTTAATCTAATTCCTTAAATAGTGCAGCCCCGCTTTAAAAATCTGGCTGACAACTAAAGCAGGGCAAGGCTGTGGTTTAATTCCAGCATATAAAAGCAGCAGCTTAATGTTGCTGCTTTTATACGAACACAGGTTACGTACAGCGCTGATTCACACCAAGTTGAAATCCTGCGGTCCGAATAGCTTAGTCGGTCTGCCCCGATTGCCGGCAACTCCGCCCAGTGTCAGAATCTCTCCCAGCCCCTAGAAGCCATGCCAGGGATGAAACCGAGCAGTTGCTCTACCCACTGAGCATGCTGGCTTTCCCAAAGACGTTGGGAACTCTTTGTTTTGTTCCCCTTTAGCCTTTAGGGGAACGTGGTGGCGCAGCGAGTTAATCCGCTGTTGCTGGGCTTTCAACCGCAAGGTTGGGAGTTCGAGACTGCGTGACGGAGTGAGCTCCCGTCGCTTGTCCCAGCTCCTGCCAACCGAGCAGTTCGAAAGCACCTAAAAAACGCAAGTAGATAAATAGGGACCACATCGGTGGGAAGGGAACGGCGTTCCGTGCGCTACATGATCGGACACAAACGCCGGCTCTACAGGCTTTGAAACGGAGATGAGCACCACCCCCTACAGTGGGTCACGACTAGACCATTCGGTCGTGGGGAAACCTTTACCTTTAGTCTTTAAGACCTCTCACAGGGAAAAAAAATCCCTTCCCCTGCTTTCGTTATTTTTGGAAACACTGCAGATCGAGGAGCAACTGTGTCCGGGGTGATCGCAGACGGAGAGCCTGCGACGTTTCCCCTCGACGCCAGCGGCCCTGCCGGTCTCCCCAAGCCTCCGGAAGACCCCATTGCCTTGCTGCGCGAAATGGAGGAACCCTCCCCTCTGCTGAGCTCAACCTCACAGAGGTGGCTAACTCGCCTGTTCGTCCCATCTGGACCTCCTTCCGGAAAGGACTTCTTGGCGGATGGTTTAAAGAGTGTGCCCCCTAGTGGACTGAGCTGGTATGTCTCCAGGTGGTTCCCTGCCTGCCTTTGACCTGCTTGGCTTGCTTTGTCCTTTTGCCCAAGGATCAAATCTCTGGGATAAATTCACCAGGTTCCGAGAAGGGCAACAAGGACGATCAGCGGGCTGGAGAACATTTCTTATGAGGAAAGGTTGAGGGAACTGGGTGAGGGAACTGCGTAGGCTTAGTTTGGAGAGGCTGAGAAAGGGGTGTGATAGCACTCTTCAAATACCTGAAGGGTTGTCCTGTGAGAGAACCACGGGGCATTTACTGAAATTGAGTGTTGGGAGAGTTAAAACAGATAAAAGGAAATACTTTTTTTTACCCAGCGGGTAATTAAGCTACGGAACTCCTTGCCACAAGAGGTGGTGATGGCATCTGGCCTAGATGACTTTCAAAGGGGACTGGATGGATTTCTGGAGGAAAAGTCCATCGTGGGCTATAGGTCATGATGGGTTGGGCAACCTCCTTACGTTAGCAGTAGGCTACTTCAGAATGCCAGGTGCAAGGGAGTGGCCACAGGATGCAGGCATCTTGTTGTCTACTGAATTCCCTGAGGCACTTGGTGGGCTATTGTGAGAGACAGGAGGCTGGACTAGATGGGCCTTTGGCCTGATCCAGTGGGGCTCTTCTTATGTTCTTAGGCAATACTGTTTTATTTACCTCAGAATTTTACCTCAGAAATTTTACCTCAGAATGCCAGGTGCAAGGGAGTGGCAACAGGATGCAGGCATCTTGTTGTCTACTGAACTTCCTGAGGCACCTGGTGGGCCACTGTGAGATACAGGAGACTGAACTAGATGGGCCTTTGGCCTGATCCAGTGGGGCTCTTCCTATGTTCTTAACTACTTTCTTGACTGAAGAGCCCCAAACTCTTAACCTACCAGCATCCCTAGAAGTGAATCCCCACATCTTTCTCCTGGGGGAAAAAAACTAACCTGACTGTCATCTGAACCCACTTCCAGGTCATGTTCAGAACCTCGACCACAAGAGGAGATGTTGCATTCAGAAGTTAAGCTGTGGAAAGATGACACAGGTAACTCCGTTGGCAGGTAATGCAAATGGAACCAGATTTCTCGGACGTAGGGCCATAAAAAGCTAGTCTGGAGCGTTCTGTGTGGCCAGAAGGATTACTATCAAAATGGATACCTTTCTCAAGTATAACACTCGCGTTAGAGGTGGGAGGAAGTGGTGATTACAAAATAAAGACATCTAACGCCACTTTCTTTACTGCTCATTTTTACAAAGAAAACCCCCAAAACCTGGATGAAAATCACTCCATTTTATTAGGTTTTTATTTATTGTTTAATGGGGGCTGCCTGGGTAATGACAGTGCCTGCACCTTCTGACATGATACCTCTATCTCAGTCAGTGGGTCAGGACCCACCAGTGGGTCGTGAAGGACCTAAAGCAGCCATGTTGAAAATATGGGAGGATCGGATGCTGAAAAGAGGGAGGGCTGTGTGGTTGTTTTGCTTGTGTCAAGGTTGTAAATAGGCTTTTTTTCTTTCTGATTCACTCTGCTATTGGAAAATGGCTGAGAAATAACCCAGCTTATTGCTGCATTCTCAGGAAAGCAGAAGGCTCTGGCGTCCCAATGACGGCACTTCCGGCCATGACCTCACTTCCGGTGGGTCCTGGACAGATTGTCATTCTACAAAGCGGGTCCCGGCGCTAAAAAGCTTGAGAACCACTGACCTATCCCATACACTTTTAAAGTGATTATAATTTACAATTGCAATGCACATTTTGACTAAAACCACATAACACCGCTTCCTTGCTTTTCTACCTTTTTGGAACAGGCCGACATCCGTGGGGGAAAAAAATGAAACCGTTTTCTCCCATCTCTGCTTACGTGTCGTTGAGTAAAGGTTTTTGTCTTTGCAGAATTCCAACTGGAGGTGGAAGGGACACCGCCTTCCGGAACAAATGGGGCCCTGCTCCAGCCAGAATTGGTGCCCTGGATGTCGGAACAGGAAATGCTCCTTCCAGAACTTGACCCGGCCACGATTCCTGGCTCGCCAATGCTCTTTGAGGACCAGCCCAGCTCGGCTTGGGATAGCAAGAGCAGCCTCCATTACCTGACGGCGCCGGAGGAGATGGAGACCGGTTTCCTAAAGATGAATGGGCTTTTAGCCCTCGACAAAGAATCAGAGCTGTAATTCCTGAGCCGCCTTCCCCTTTTAGGCATTCCGAAAAGACACACGATACGGTCAATTTGAAAACGCAGGCAGGGCCTAATGACGTATTACAGTGGGCCGGATCCTCCAGATTTGAATATCTGTGGATGCCTAGCCTGTGGTTGGAGGGTTTAGGAGAGTTCAGAAAGCCCCTTGGTCGCAACTAGAAGGCACATCCTGTTTGGTGGCATGAACCAGCTTCTAGGTGGCCTTCTAACAAGGTTGGGAGCTTTGTGCAAACTCTGGAGGGTTTGTTAAATTGTTGCAGCTCTATGCCAATTCCCAGGGGAAAATGTCAATATCCTGTGTGCATGTGTCCTGGAATAGATTTCTGTGGATACTAAGGGCCCGCTGTACGTACTCTTCGAGATTTCCCTGTCTGTACAAAGCCCAAGCTGGGCTCATTTTCTCTGAAGGCGGGCCATATGGGATGCAGGGCAATCTTCAAACTCGGCAGCCTGGTGAAATCTAGGGTAGACAGTACCATGTGGTTGTTTCTGAATGCTTGTAGGGTTCTAAACTCTGGGTCCGTGAGGAAAAAAAAAACGCTTGAAGTATTCATTTTGCTTTGCGGTTTAGTGTTGGGATGTTTTTATTTCATTAAAAAAAATAGTTAATTTGTATTGACTGTGGAAATGTCTTTGTTGGGAACGGCAGACTGCTTTTTCCGCCTCCCTGCCTGCGCTATGACAATGTCCTGCCGGATGCAGTTTGGGTAAAAACAAAATGGCCGTCCTTTGCCTACGGCGTCGGCCATTTTGGTACCCTGTGAGGGACACCATGTCAGGAAGCAGCCAGGTTAAAATAAGTGGCTGGGCCTTGAAACCTTTCCAGTTGAGAGTTGCGTTTCCTCCCTACCTAAAAAAAAACTCAATAGTGACTGGGGAGGGGGTGTCTGTAAATGAAACAGGCTATATGAATACCCCTCACTCTAGACAGTTCCTCAGTTTGAGCCAGGCGGCAAAGGCAGGGATGAGAGACAAACCTGTGAAGGAATGATTGCTAGGTAACAGCCCGGTGGTGGGCTGTAGCCAGGTAATGTAGAAGTAACAGGTGATGAAGTGGTACCCGTTCCTAGGCAACCATTGGAGGACTATACCACCTTCTTCCCGCTGACTTTGCCACCTCAGCCAGGGAATAGCATCTTTGAATGTTTACATTCAAACAAAAAAAAAAAACACCTCTACACACAAGTGTTACTCAACACCCATCCTCCTGTTCTAATTTTTTTTTTAACTTGTAGAGTTTTTCACATTGGGGAATATTCCAAAAGCATTCCCCCCCCTTGTAGACCACAAGGGGCAAGCAAGTCCGTTCCCCCAGTGTAGTCTCGCATTCATGTGTGGGGCAGGGCTGCGGGAAGATTATGATTGGGGGAGTCACATAAAATGGGCGCCGGACAGTTGCAGCCACGAAAACGGCAGGTTCTACATCCCCCAAATGATCTCAGGGGAGTCTCTGTGAGCGGCAGACCTTGCAAACTGCAGCTGATTAAAAGCTGAGTTCCAGCTGCCTCGTGGGAGGAGGAGTGTGCTGAAGTCATCCGCGTGTCTGGTGAGAGCAGGGAAGCCTCTTATCAGCAAGCAGAAGACAGACAGGTGGCTAAGAAAGAAGGCTAAATCCAGAAAGAAAGATCTGTATGAGTGTTCTTGAAAGGTAGAACATTTCTGTAAATCGTAAAAACCTTCAGGTTTGTGAATAAAAGTCTATGTAAACTGCCTTGAGTCATTAGAGAAATCTAGTAATCTTAAGAAAGGCGGTATATAAATACATGTATTATTATTATTTATGGGGATTTTTTTCCTAATAACAGCAAGAAGGAAATCTGCCACCGAGCTCGTAAGCGCTGTAGACCGATCGCCCAGAAGGCAGGACAAGGGGTCAATAGAGGTATCGGGGGAAAAGACGGCATTGGTGCGAGGAACTTATCACGCAAGGACTGATCAGCAGGGCAGTGGCATAGGGTGTGGGCCACGGTGTCTGGTTCCAGGCCGCCAAAATGGCAAAACCTGCTATCACGAGGGATGTTTAGAAATCTACCTGCGCGAAGGGCAGAAGGGAAGATATTAAGTCTGGCGAGCATGAATGCTCGCCTCTTGCAGGGATTAATCAGTTCTCTAAAATAATTAGAAGGACGGCCGAGTGAAGGGGGCAACCCAAAAAACTGGGGAGAACAAATAGGATTAATGTTGGAGGGTAACTGTTGGGTTTCAAGTTCCCAGAGCTTAGATTTGATGAGTGAGTGAGCGAGTGTTTGTTTTTACAAGCAATCAGAATGGACCCCAAAGCTAAGGTCATCTTCGACTTGGAGTATTCCTTAGAGCAGTGGCTTTTGAACTTTTCAGCACCGGGACCCATTTTTTTAGAATGACAATCTGTCCGGGACCCACCAGATGTGATGTCAGAAAAGCAAGGAAGCGGTGTTATGTGGTTTTAGTCAAAATGTGCGTTGCAATTGTAAATTATAATCACTTTAAAAGTGTATGGGATAGGTCAGTGGTTCTCAAGCTTTTTAGCGCCGGGACCCACTTTGTAGAATGACAATCTGTCCGGGACCCACCGGAAGTGATGTCACGGCCGGAAGTGCCGTCGTCGTGACGCCAGAGGCTGTCGCTTTCCTGAAAACGCAGCAATCAGTTGGGTTATTTCGTGGCCGTTTTCCAATAGCCAAGTGGATCAGAAAGAAAAGCTTATTTATAACCTTGACACCAGCAAAACAAGCATATCCCTCCCCCATGTTTTCAGTATAGCTGCTCTAGATGCTTTTTGACCCACCAGAAATTGGCTCGCGGCCCCGCTGGTGGGTCTCGACCGACCCATTTGGGAACAAGTCCTTAGTGTATTAAAGACCCTCTGCCCGCCTGATCAACTTGGCAGACACATTGAAACGCATGCCAGCTGTGCAGCCAAAAACATGCTGTGCATTCAAGGGGTGTAGGGAGAGTGTTCTTTTTTTAACCCTCCGGTTAAAAGGCTCAGGAGTGCCAGTGAATAAAAAGTGTGGGAGAGAAAAGCAAACAAGTTTGTTTTTTTTTAACCTCCACTGAGTCAATTATTTCTGTTCCAGATAGAATCCAGCTGCCGTTTTTGAGGTTTCAATTGCCGGCAGCTGTGGATGCGATGAGAGACCGGGGTGTGCAAGACAAGGTTGCGGTGATGGGGTGCACAACTATTTGCCCTGCCAGAAACAGTGATCCAACCACCGGCAAGACCACAACTGATTTATTACAGAAACATTGGAATTGATACTGTTCGAAAAGTGACTTGACTAAGGTCATCCAACACACCAGTGGCAAAGCTGGGATAGAGCCTACATTGCCTTCCCCTGTCAGGACTGCACACATCAGTTTCCCCTTCCAAACAAGTGTCATAGTGTTGCATTTACCATCCCCCCCAACCAATACGCCCAAGCAAAAGCCTTCAGTTCAAACAAGACATGCCCTAATCACCGTCTCAAGCTTCCAGAACCTTCCCCTGCCTTCTGCTACCACACCCTAGTCCTAGCTGAGCATCCCACCTAATCAGAGTCCAGAATGGGCTCGTTTTATCTGCCCCGGAGCCACCGAGAGGTTTCCAGGTTGCACGGAGCCGTTCCGAGCGCTGCCACACCTCCGCCGGGGTGACGGGTCTGCGTGTTGCCGAAACGCCTGCCAGGAGAAACAAAGACAATGGATTTAATGTTGTGAAAGATACTGGTACTGCCTGAAGCCAAGCAGGAGAATCCGTGGTCTATTTTTGGATGGTCACAGACGTGCGCCATCCTCCCTGACTCTGAGAGTGGTCCAAACGCCACTCCCTTGTATCTGGCGTTCTGAGGTAA
>JAJKFI010000127.1:2174475-2185299 GCA_029204185.1 Lerista edwardsae | reverse complement strand
TATTATTATTATTATTATTATTATTATTATTATTATTATTATTATTAATTCACATATACACAGTCAAAATGATAAAAAGATCACAAATATCACAGACTGGTCTTTTTATTGGCAATTCAAGCTCTGACCAAGAGCCTAAGAGTTGTCCAAATAGCTGCGTTAAGATGTATGATGTTCCCAACAGCGTAGTTTTTTGTGGGTCAGACATTCTTATATCATTGATCTTCAAAGTTTCTAGATGTTTTTGTAAATTTTTCGAAATAGATCCAAGTGCACTGATGACAATTGGCACTACTTTGGATCATACTACTACTATTACTACTACTACTATTACTACTACTATACTTTTTTTACTTATAAAAGCTTTTAGTTGCTGATGTGCTGGCTAGCATTTTTAACGTTTAATTTTAGCACGACAGCAACCAAAAGTATAACAACAAACAACAACAACAACAACAACACTTATTAACTTAAAAAAGCTTTTAGTTGCTGACATGCTGGCTGGCTTTTTTAATCCTAACTGTGGCCTTGTTTGTTGTTTAAATTTTAAGTTTTAAATTTTTAATGGTTTTAATGTGACTGGTTTAATTTTTTTTTAATTGTTATCTGATCGTATTGTTTATAATTTTAATATTGTAAGCCGCCTTGGTGTGCCCCGATATGGGGACAGAAAGGAGGGGTACACATTGCAATTAATACTAATAAGCAATATATATATAAATAAATAAGCAATATATAAATAATAATAATTACTATTTATAACCTGCTTAATGAAGCTTAAAGTTTAAATTGGGGGCTCCGTACTGGAACTCTGGGGTGTCTTTTTCTCTTAAGAGGGAATTATGATGGCGTAGCAGAGAAAGAAACCTCAGCTGATTCTGGATCATACAGCAGAGAAAGAAATTTCAGCGTGGGAAGGAGGGAAGACATTAAATAGTACGCATTCTTGTTTTTTTCCTGCAGGAAAAATGAAATTATGACCATAAGTTTTCTTCTCTGTGGGCGCAATCCTAAACTGAGTTAGGCCGGCATACGCTAAGACAGCAAAGTTTGGCCAGCACAAGGGCCACCATCAAGTATGTTTGGACCACTCTCGGAGTCAGAGAGGCCGGCACACAGACGGGCGCCATCCTCCCTGACTCCGAGAGTGGTCCAAACACCACTCCCTTGTATCTGGCGTTCTTAGGTAAATTTCTGAGGTAAAATCCTGAGGTAAATATGAGGTAAATAAAGCAATGTCTGGCCAGCACAAGGGACACCGTAAAGTATGTTTGGACCACTCTCCGAGACAGAGAGACCAGCATACAGACCTGCATCATCCTCCCCGACTCCGAGAATGGTCCAAAAACACTTTATGATGGCCCTTGTGAGGGCCAAACTTTGCTGGCTTAGTTTATGCCAGCCTAACTCCAGTTTAGGATTGCACTCTGTGGCTCAGAGATCTTTTTTTAAAAAAATTATTTATTTTGAGAGGTTGATCTTCCACCGATCTTCCACTGTTACCTGAATGTAGCGGAGAATAGCCATCGGACCCGCCGACGGCATAAAGGTACCCATCCAACACTGCCAAGCCCAGGCCTCTCCGCCGACGGTTCATGGGTGCTACTTTGCGCCATCTGTTCAGCAGTGGATCATACCTGGAGGCAACGAGATGTCACATGAGCATACACAAACGTCAAAAAAAATCAGCTTTTTGGTGTATGTTATGTATTAGACCAGTGGTTCCCAAACTGTGGGTCGGGACCCACCAACGGGTTGAGAGCCAATTTCAAGTGGGTTGCGAAGCACCTAGGGCAGTATGCACCTGAAAATATGGGATGCTGGAAAGTGGGAGGGCTGTGTGGTTGTGTTGCTTGTGTCAAGGTTGTGGCAATCTGGGCCTTAAGAACATCAGAAGACCTCTGCTGGATCAGGCCAAAGGCCCATCTAGTCCAGCTTCCTGCATCTCACAGTGGGCCACCAGATGCTTCGGAGAGCACACAAGACCACAAGATGTCTGCATCCTATGACCATTCCCTTGCACCTTGCATTCTGAAGTAGCCTACATCTAAAGTAAGGAGGTTGCACAAGCCATCATGGCCTATAGCCCACGATGGACTTTTCCTCCAGGAATCTGTCCAATCCCTTTGAAAGGCACCTAGGCCAGATACCATCACCATCTCCTGTGGCAAGGAGTTCCACAGATGAATGACCGGCTGAGTAAAAAAGTATTTCCAACTCTCCCAATACACAATTTTAGTGGATGTCCTGTTGTTCTGGTGTTGTGAGAGAAGGAAAAGAACATCCCTGTATCCACTGGATCCATCCCATGCATAATTTTGTACATCTCAGAGTATGTCTGGACACTGTAAAGTATGTTTGGACCACTCCGGGAGGCCAGCACACAGACGTGCACCATCCTCCCTGACTCCGAGAGTGGTCCAAACGCCACTCCCTTGTATCTGGCATTCTGAGGTAAATTTCTGAGGTAAAATTCTGAGGTAAATAAAGCAAAGTCTGCCCAGCACAAGGGACAGCGTAAAGTATGTTTGGACCACTCTCGGAGTCAGAGAGGCCGGAACACAGACGTGCGCCATCCCCCCTGACTCAGAGAGTGTTCCAGACGCACTTTACGGTGGCCCTGGTGCTGGCCAAACTGTTTTGGCCTAACTCCAGGTTAGGATTGTGCTCTCAATCATGTCCTCCTTCAGGCGCTTTTTTTCTAAACAGCCCCAAATGCTGCAGTCGTTCATCATAAGGGTCATGACACACAGGTCGAAGGATATTGCTTTAAATCGTTCCACTTGCTGATGGCCACCAGGGCTAATAGCCATCATAGTGGCACGCCGGCCACCACATCCGTCCCACACAGCCTACCTCTCCACTGTGCTGAGGCACAGCAGTCCATCATGGCCGCCAACACAGTAGAGATAGCCTCCAAGCTCAGCCACGGCCACATCTCGCTTGGGCTCACTGAGTGGCGCCACGTCCCGCTTCCACTCATTGGTGTCCGGTTTGTACCTGAGGTGGCAGAAAAGGAAGATGAAGAAACGGTTCCCGCATTCAAGGTCTGCTGAATGCAGCAAAACCTTGGCGCTCCATGTAAGGAGGAAACCTGCAGAGCTCCGGACAAGCAAGTCGGGTGAGATCGCAGCCCAAAATTACACACTGACCGAAATTAAACACAGGCCAAGAACCTAAGACTGGTTCTTATATCACCAAGCGCTGGGCTAAGTCGCTGAGCCAAGTGAACTTTCTGGGACGGCCGACCGGCTCTCAGGAGCAAGCCACCGCTGGAAATGTGACATGACACATTTCTGATGCTCTCTCAATTAAGAAGGTATTTTTAGATGCGGAATGCCAACCCGCCTTGCACATGTCCGGCGGAATGAGCGGTGAACTCTGAGCCGCCTTGAGCGAGGAAATGTGGCAGGAACCAGCTGTCGAAGAAGCCCATCAGAGCCGGGGGACAGCCGTAAAACGGGGTGTGCCAAGGGGAGACTCTTGGGCAGAAAGGGAGGTCTCTGGATTGCAAGCGGCATGCCTCTCTGCAAGGGTGAGGGCCTGTATATTATTACAAAACAAGACCGTGAGCTTCGGAGTGAGGTCTTCACCACGGTGGAATGCTAGCGGGTCAGCTCGGTGCGTGGTGTTTTGGGCAGCTCTGCATGCTCAGCAAAGAATTGAGCAGGTCCAGGCAGAGGCGTAACAAGGTTGAAACCTGGGGAAACACCTGCCCAGGGCGGCTAAGCCGAGGGGGTGCAGGACCACCTCGTGCTGCTTCGGGTTCTCCCAGAGGAGGGGATGTTTGCCGCAGCGGCTTTGCAGCCCATTTCCTCCGCTCAGTAGCACAGCTTCAAGGAGGAACCCTCCAGAGCATGCACGAAGTCGCCAGCACCTCCGGAGAAGAAGAACCAGGAACCAGGAGACTCAGCCAGAGAGGCGCCCAGTTTCTCCGGCTGCCACTGGGGCCAAGGGTGTGTGTGGCTTCTCTCTGCATGGAGAGAAGCCACACACCCCTCATGCAGTGATGTCATTCAGGGGGAACGGACCAGAACGGGCGTTCCGGATCCTAACGGGCTCCGTGGCTCGTTCCGGGTTCCCGACAAGTGCCAATCAAAAGTGAGTTCCTGTTCCTAAATCATTTGAATGACACCACTGCCCTCATGGTGTCACGTGACGTCATGACATTGCGTGCCGCGGGCGCGGTCTCACCTTGGTACGCCTCTGTATTTCGTAGGCGCAGATCCAAGGAAACGCATGGGGAGGCTGGAGCTCCCGTCGGGCGCACGCCTAAAGTGCTCCGGATATGCGCCTAAGGTGCGCCAGCCTCACCCTTCCAGCGCAACCTAGGATTGTGCTCGGAAATAAGCACACTGACGCCGGCTTGCTCAGAATTGACTGGAGTTAGGGAGTCTGTCGCTGACAAGCTTGACCTCGTTTCCTTAACGAGTGGCTGGATTTGCACATATTCCTTGCGCAGATATTTTGGGTTCTTCAGGCACCTGCTGCCAGCCATGCGCCGGCTTTTCCCCTCTGGGCATCACCCTGTGAGCCAAGCCATTGCCTGCGACATGTTCTCGGCTGGCTGCGAAGGTTTCATTCCAGCCTTCCAATTGGCGTGACCTCAAAAGCAGCCCAGTTAGAAAAATGCAAACTTCCATGACACAAATAACACAGAAGGAAATCAGAAATTGTAGCCAGACCCCAGAAAGGGGGGGGGGAGCCAACCCTTAATTGCCAAGAACTGAAGGAACAGAACTAATAAGAGCCGGCCAGAAATGGATCTTATAAAAGGAAAGAAATAGCTTTATTTCCAAGTACCAAGTGTCCGACTGCCATTGCAAGACACATCGCACAGATATTTAAATATAGCCTTGGTCAGCCTTTCAGACTCAACGACCCGGACTTCTGCCAAACGTTTTGCAATTGCGGTACAGGCAGAAATGAAAGAAGTGCATCTCATTAGTTTCTGTCCAGGTCTGCAGAAGAAATAGCTGCTACATTGGAGACTTGGAAGAAGGTTCTACCTGGGACATCGGAGTCGGGGGAATACTTTATGAAGATTGGAGAGTAGTTAACTGCTTGGTTAACTGAGATCTGTTTTGTTAACTGAGAACTGCTCTGTTCCAGCGCGCAATCCTAAACTGGAGTTAGGCCGGTGTAAGCTAAGCCAGCAAAGTTTGGCCGGCATAAGGGACACTGTAAAGTATGTTTGGACCACTCTCAGAGGCAGGGATGATGGCTCATGTCTGTGTGCTGGCCTCTTTGATTCCGAGAGTGGTCCAAACGTACTTGACGGTGTCCCTTGTGCTGGCCAGACTTTGCTTTATTTACCTCATACTTACCTCAGAATTTTACCTCAGAAATTTACCTCAGAATGCCAGTTACAAGGGAAGTGGTGTTTGGACCACTCTCGGAGTTGGGGAGGATAGCTCACGTCTGTGTGCTGGCCTCTCTGACTCCAAGAGTGGTCCAAACGTACTTTGCGGTGGCCAAACTTTGCGGTGGCCAAACTTTGCTGGCTTAGTTTACGCCGGCCTAACTCCAGTTTAGGATTGCGCTCTTACTCTCATCTCTGCCATGACCTCACCAGGTGGTCAAAATGGCTAGTCCAGCCATTTTCAGCTACTGTGCTGTGGCACATTGGTGTGTTGCAAATGGTCTGCAGTTGTGTCTTGGGAATTTGGCAAAAGGTCACTTATTAATAGGGCCATCAGGGAGATGAGCATCTCCCCCCCCAGCAGCATTCCCCCCCCCAAAAGTGGGCTTCAGGCCTCAACAGAGATCTGAACCCCTGCCCCATGAAAACATTCCATTCATTGTTCCACAACATCGTTCAAGCAGGCCTTTGGTGGCGACGCACTCAGACTTGCCACACTGCTGAACGATGCTGCCATCTGGGCTTTCGTCAGGCCAGATATTTATGGCTCCCAAATCCCCTGCTTCTGGAAACTCAAACCTATTTGCATCACCCTGCTTCGGGCATTGCTATTTTACGGCCCTTCAACAACCACCTCGATCCCCGTCTCATATTTCTGATTGAGGAGTCCAGGCAGGGTGATTCAGAACTGCCGAATTCTAAGGACTTGGCACTTCCAAACAACCTTACTGAGCGCTGATGGGCAGTGGTACTCGTTACAGACATACTTCATCCACTTGTGTTGTGGGGGATGAAGTCCATCAATGGTGGAGTTTGAAGAATGAAGCAGGCAGGAGCTTGAATTTTTGTAGCTAGCAAAGAGGCATGTTGTTTGCTTCGGTGGAACTGATGACTTTTCAAACTGACTAACATAACTGGAGTTTTTCTTATTCCGCTATGCTGATTGTGCATTCATTAATATAATAGTAGCTTTAAAATACGCCTCCTCTCTCCGATATTTTTTTCCACAGAAGGAAAATCATGTTGGAGTTTGAAGAATGAGGCAGGCAGGAGTTTGAACTTTTGTAGCTAGCAAAGAGGCATGTTGTTTGCTTTGGTGGAACTGCTACCAAAACTGCTAACCCCTGCTAACTGGACAAGAGGCACTTTTTCCAGTGGTGTTCCTCTTATATTTAGCAGGGGGAGAGTAACTGTCCCTCTTCACCCCTGTGCAGTCTTTCTAGTGGCTGTTGCTGGTGGTCTGCCTTTTTTCAGATTGTGAGCCCTTTTGGGACAGGGAGCCATTTAACTTTATTATTACTATTTGCCTGTAAACCGCTTTGTGAACTTCGTGTTGAAAAGCGGTATATAAGTACCTGTTGATTGATTGATTGATTCATTGATTGATTGATTGATTGATGATATTTCAGACAGACTAGCGTAACTGTTGGCTTATTCCACTATGCTCTGATTGTACGGTTCTAAATAAAATGGCTTAAAATATGGCTTCGCTTCTGATTGATTTCCTTCTTCACACACAAACAACTATTTGCAAACAACAATAGCAAGATCTTCTTTGGGGAAGCAGCCAGACCATGAAATAAAATTTAACATTTTTTTTAAATTGACCAAATCTAGACAGGCCTTTCTCTTATCCCAGTTGTCCCCAAGCTTTTTCAACTGGTGGCTCCCTTGACATACTGGGCCAGTGATGTCATGCAGGGGGTACACGAGTACCGGTTTCTAGGATTACAGCTGGCCCCGCCCATTCCCCCGCCCACTCATCGACTCCACCCCCTGCAACGTTTGAATTTCCTGCACGTTTGAGTTGGCTGCATGTTCTCAGAGCCAGGAAGGCAGGCAGGCAGTGAGCGGAGCCTTGCCTTGCCTTGCCTTGCCACTGAAAAAATGAGCTGCTCTGGGGTTTTGGAACTGTTGGGTCACTTTAACATGATGCCAGGCCTCCTTAACATGTTCTGGGGGTGCTGTGGAATACTGTTGCAACTGTTGGGTCAGTTTAAAATTGTCTGAGGCCTCAAAAAGGGCTTTTTTCATGTCACTTCCTGCCACGACCTCACTTCCGGCTTATGACGTCACTTCCGGTGGGCGGGTCCCGACACGTGCCAATCAAAAGTGAGTACCTGTTGTTAAATCATTTAGATGACACCACTGTATTGGGCCGTTGGCCGCGGCTCCCCATTAGGGCTACAACCTCATACATTGTATATGCAGCAGCGTTTTCGCGTGGTTTCCCTGGCTGGTTTCCGTGGCCCCAAGGAGCCACGGCCCACAACTTGGGAACAACTGCTCTGTCCCCAATCCATCTTGAACTTCTCACAAAGAGTAAGCACCACCTGCAGACCACCGAAGGAAGCTACCAAGTTTAACAGGAAGTTCAATGAGCCACTTCCTGTTTGACCACCTTTGCCAAATCTCGGCCACAGCTGAAAGCTGCCCGCCGGCAGGTTCTGCCCCGCTGTTTCCCCTCTAGTTATGGATTTACCTCTCGACACTGCTGAGGCACACCACCCCATCGTGGCCGCCCACCAAGTAGATGGAGCCGTTGAGGGAAGCCACGCCCACGCCACTCCGATGCCTCGAGGCGGAGCCCAGCACCTTCCACTCATGGTCCAGGGGGCTGTAACGCTCCACGCCGCTGACGTTCCCGTTGGCGCTCAAACCGCCGACTGCCGCAAGAGAAGACAAGAGATTGGATCAGCGGAGCCAAACGGTTTGGAAGTCTAGTTTTTAATCATACCAGGTGAGCCAGGAAAGCTCTGCGTTCAGTTAGCTGGTTTGCTTTGTAAACTTACAGAACTCAGTTTACCACTGAGTAAAATAACACCATTTCCGAACACCTCTGTGATCTGGCTAATAAGTTGCTACGTGAGAACAAAGAGCTTCCTCCTGGCCACCGTCTGCTTAATGATGTCACTTCCTGCCTAATGATGTCACTGCTGGCCTTCAGCGGCTGCCATGAATGCTATTCGGGCCACTATATGACAGGAGTTTGACACCCCTGGGCTAGACCTTACCTGTTCCCATTGGAAGCTGGGGAAAGATGGCAACAGAGCCGTGCTTTTCAAACAGTAGTCCTGGGGTACCCAAGGGGGTCTTGTCTCCATCGTCTCAGTGACCAGGGAGCCGTTCTTGGCCTGGCCTGAACCCCATTGGAAGTGGAGACGGCTGCCCCAGTAATAGCACAAGCTTCAGATGTGAAGGCTGAAGGCTGAAGTGATTCTTCAGAAGAGGCACAGGTTGAGCCAGGAGGTTTGCAGAGCGATGGAGAGATCCAAAAGGAGGGAGCCGCTGCTGTCCACGTGAATGCACGAACTCACCAACTGCAGGAGGGGGGGGCTTTAACCTGTGGAACTCCTTGCGACAGGAGGTGTTGGTGACCTCCGGCCCACACGCCTTTAAAAAGAGGATTGGGCAAATGGACGGAGGAGAAGTCCATCACGGGTTACAAGCCCTGATGGGTACGTACATGTCGCTTGACATGTACTAGAGTTACTGGTTTTTAGAAGTAGGCTAGCTCAGAATTTCAGGCGCAAGGGAGAGGCAACAGGATGCAGGCATCTTTCTGTCTCGTGTGCTCCCTGAGGCATCTGGTGGGTCGCTGTGAGATCCAGGAAGCTGGACTAGATGGGCCCCTTTTGGCCTGATCCAGCAGGGCTCTTCTTAAGATAGCAAATTTGGTTTTGTTTACCTCAGAAATTTACCTCAGAATGCCGGATGCAGGGGAGTGGCAACAGGATGCAGGCATCTTGTTGACTTGTGTGCTCCCTGAGGCATCTGGTGGGCCACTGTGAGATACAGGAAGCTGGACTAGATGGACCCCCTTTGGCCTGATCCAGCAGGGCTCTTCTTATATTCTGATTTTATTTCAAGCACTTATTGGAAAGTTTTGACTTTCTGGCACAGCAAGAAGCTGTCTCGGGAACCAGAAGAACCGCTGCAGAGAATGGATTGCCACCTTTTTTTCCTCCTCTCCCCCTTGCTCTCTCTCTTTATAAAGCAGTAATAAATTTCCTCATTAGCGGCTCCACTTCCAGAGACAGGTGTGAACTTTTCCCCAGTGATTGACAGCCTGCCAACCTGCAAAGCATCTTTTCCCCAAGGACCCAAGGGAGTGTTATCACCTGCCATTAGGAAGAAAAAAGCCCTGCCTAGCTATGGAGAAGAGAAAAGGGGGAGGGGAGCTCTTTAATTGGTGGGTAGGTTGGATCCTTAATCACACTGATTCAAGGACAGACCGACGTTCACCTACATGCAAAATTGTGAACCCTCTCGGGATGTTTTATTAGCAGGTGATGAATTTGCCTTTCTCAGCAGGCTACGAATTGGCATCCAAGAAGACGTTTTAGAAACCATCTCCAGCTTTTGAGGTTTATTGTATAAGCATCCTTAGTTTGCAAAGGCGCTGGGATTAAAGCACATGAAGAGGGGGGATAAAAATACTTCGGAAGCATGTGCAGAGCTGGAAGATGTTGCTGAGCGAGCAGGAAAGTGAACTGAGTTTCCGAGGGGAGAAAAAAGGGATTGGATTTTGGAGTTAAATGAGAACGTGCATTTAAAAAAAAAAATCTTCAGGGTTACAGGTTATGCTGCACCAAATCAAACCAAATCAAGGCATGAATAATGGCAGTAAGATCTGGCACGGTGAGACAAGCTTGCGATTGTACCACCGAATGAACACATAGCTATAGACAAAGATGAATATAAAAATGCAGGAGTCCTGCAGGTTCAAGCCAAAATGGCCCATCTAGTCCAGCTTCCTGTATCTCATTGTAGCCCAGCATAAGAACATAAGAACATAGGAAGAGCCCCACTGGATCAGGCCAAAGGGCCATCTAGTCCAGCTTCCTGCATCTCGCAGCGGCCCACCAGATGCCTCAGGGAACACACGAGACAACTAGATACATGCATCTCGTTGCCACTCCCCTGCATCTGACACTCCGAGGTAGCCTGACTCTAAAGTAAGGAGGTTGCACTAGCCATCATGGCCTGTAGCCTGTGATGGACTTTTCCTCCAGAAATCTGTCCAGTCCCCTTTGAAAGGCATCTAGGCCAGATGCCGTCACCACCGCCTGCGGCAAGGAGTTCCACAGATCAATTACCTGCTGGGTAAAAAAGTATTTCCTTTTATCTGTACTCACTCTCCCAACACTCAATTTTAATGGATGTCCCTTACAGTGAGAGAGGGAAAAGAACATCCCTCTATACTAGCCACTTTATCCATCCCGTGCATAATTTTGTATTATCCGGATCCGATAGGACAGATTTCTGGAAGAAAAGTCCATCGTGGGCTATAGGCCCTGATGGGTGGTGCAACCTCCTTACATTAGTAGTAGGCTACTTCGGAATGCCAGGCGCAAGGGAGTGGCAACGGGATGCAAGCATCTTGTCATCTTGTGTGCTCCCTGAGGCATCTGGTGGGCCTCTGTGAGAGTCAGGAAGCTGGACTAGATGGACCTTTGACC
>JAJKFI010000127.1:2163040-2174465 GCA_029204185.1 Lerista edwardsae | reverse complement strand
TGGCAACAGGACACAGGTGTCTTGTTGTGTGTTCCCTGAGGCATCTGGTGGGCCACTGTGAGATGCAGGAAGCTGGACTAGATGCGCCTTTGACCTGATCCAGCAGGGCTCTTCTTATGTTCTTAACATTTGCTTCTTGGACTAGATGTGGACCCCAAAAGCTGTGGCTTCAGCAAGAATGAAATTCTGGATTCTCATTGGAGAATCTCCCAACACAAGCCCCGCTAAATCATGCCCAAACCCAGAAGAGTGCGGATTTCCCAATATCAAGGTCTAACCTTTGCACTGGAGTCTACAGAGGAGGCCAGATGAATCATGCCCTCTCTCCTTTCTCCTTCGCCGCCACCTGTTTCGGGAGAAACACGAACCCCCTCCCCTTTACTACGGCTTGAATTGCAAGCGATGAAGAAACCTCCCTTACCGCAAGAACAATTATTCTAAGCCTTTTACAAGAGACGGTATAAAAAGCTGCTCCCAGTTCTATTTTTATACAGTCACACATATTCTGTAAAATAAGACCTGCTTGCCTTATACAACATGTTTTGCCCTACCAAAAAAAAGAAAGAAAGAAAAATACCCTCTTTAAAAAACACACACACACATCTGGGGTTACAGCCGTGCAAAATGGACGGGTGACCTTCCCTCTAACGCAAAAGCTGAAGGTATTTTATTAAGGAGCATTGATGTCCTGGAATCCTGCAGGCAAACTCCCACATGGCAGTGTGGGGAAGGAGATCAATATATTGCCTAGGTGCAGTGGGGTGGGGTGGTGGTGGGGGGAACAGCCCTAGATGCCAGGCTGCCGTGTGTGTGTGTGTGTGTGTGTGTGTGTCCAAGAGCACTCACCTTTGTGAGACATCCCATTATAATCCCCATGCTTTTCTGGGGAGTTAAACTATTAGAAGGGCCGTGGTGGCGCAGTGGGTTAAACCGCTGATGCTGGGCTTTCTGACCGGAAGGTTGGGAGTTCAAGACCGCACGACGGAGTGAGCTCCCGTTGCTTGTCCCAGCTCCTGCCAACCTAGCAGTTCGAAAGCACCTGAATGCAAGTAGATAAACAGGGACCACTTCGGTGGGAAGGGAACGGCGTTCCATGCGCTACGGCGTAGAGTCATGCCGGCCACATGACCACCGAAGCTTGTCCTTGGACAAAACGCCATTCGTTCGTGGGGAAACCTTTACCTTTAAGCTATTAGAATTGCTATTTTGCAACGTGCTCCCAGAAAAATGACCAGTATTTCCTTGCGCTGGCCAAACTTTGCTGGCCTAACTGTGCCAGCTTAACTCCAGGTTAGGACTGCACCCTAAGGGCATCTTGCTGACACTAGCCCACCTATATCACCTGCCTAGCACACTTTTTAGCACCTTGTGCAGGGCTGAAAATGTATAATTATAATGTGACTTTTGAATAAAAATGCGTGACACCAATTTCTCCGCTTCTGCACTTGGAAAACACTGAAAAGTGGGGGGGGGGGAATTAAACCATTTTTCCCCACTTCTATCAGAGAGAAAAGTATACATGTCAAACATCCCCAGCCAAAGAACACCAGAAAGGACCAGATGTACTTACTAGCATAGAGATGCTCAACTTGCTGGTCAGCTGGGGAACTGGAATCCTTGGCTCTTTGGCTACACAGTTCTCTCTTGGGTCGGATCCACTCCCTGCCATGGCAAGAAGACACACACACACACACACACACACACACACACACAATTATTTCATCCTTGAGAACATCTCTACTTCCAAAACTAGCAAACCAACTTCTATCCTGTCCTGGAGATCTTAAGACGGCCAACTTGGAAAGAGCTTCTGGATTAATGCCATGCCGCGCCAGAACTTGATTTTCAAACCGTCTAAAATCTCAACGAGAGTAAGCCTCGGTAAGAATGTGAAGGTATTTTAAAGGCTTTTGCGGACAACGGACTCCTTGATTTTTGGAAGAGGCCAAAGAGGGCGATTTAGAAAGCAGCTTCATGTCTTGAGGACACCCAAACGAGCTGTTTGAAGGGGTTAGGGAGGTATCAAAACAGAGCAAAGAGCCGCAGAAACAAACAGTTAAGGAACTCCACTTTTTATTACATGAAGCAGTTGAATTTTCCTTTCCTGGTTAACTGGCCATAATTTTTGATAGGATAAAGTCAATCCTCTTAATATGTTATCTGTGAATTGGCTTCTCTGCAAGGGGCAGAATTGCTATTTTCCTCGTTATCCGCGCCTCTGTCCTTGTTATCCACTATGCAGAGACCTTCCAAAGGCTGGAGGGACCTTCAGAATGGCACCTGCGACCAAAATGGCTGGCAGAAACATCCACCAGTCATGTTTAAGGGGTCCACGCGGGTACTCTGCAGCATTCAGAGATCTTTGGCATGTCCTGCTGCACTCTGCTGGCTTCCCAGGGGTCTCTGCTAGATTCCTCAGATGGCAGAGAAGGTACCCCCTTCAACCTAACCCCATTGATCCCATTGGATCAATGGTTCGTTATCCGCGATTCGCTATCCGCGAGGATGTCCAAGAATCTAACCCTAGCAGATAACGAAGACTGACTGTATTTGGTTGATAACAAAATACGAGTAATAAACTGTTCGACCGTTATCAAAAGGAATCGCTGGTTTAGAGGACACATCAAGTTTTGCAGACATCTTTGGCTTGAGTCAATGGCCCACAGGGAGTCACCTTCCCAGCTTGTCAGACTCAACAGGGCCATGCGACACCCAGAGCGCAATCCTTACCTGGAGTTAGGCCGGCACAGTTAGGCCAGCAGGGTTTGGCCGGCACAAGGGACACCATAAAGTATGTTTGGACCACTCTTAGGATCAGAGAAGCCAGAACACAGACATGCGCCGTCCTCTCTGACTCCGAGAGTGGTCCAAATGTGCTTTGCAGTGTCCCTTGTGCTGGCCAAACTTTGCTTTATTTACCTCATATTTACCTCAGAATTTTACCTCAGAAATTTACCTCAGAACGCCAGATACAAGGGAGTGGCATTTGGACCACTCTTGGAATTGGGGAGGATGGCGCACATCTGTGTGCTGGCCTCTCTGACTCCAAGAGTGGTCCAAACATGCTTTACGGCGGCCCTTGGGCCAGCCAAACTTTGCTGACCTAACTGTGCCGGCCTAACTGTGCCGGTTAGGATTGCGCTCTCAAACACTGAAGAACCCCTGGTCCTTAACGGCTGAAAGAGCTACGATCTGTGAGGCATGTAGCATTCTTTGCCTGCTGCTCTCTCCCACTAAGATCTCATGCGCCCCCTCCAGAGAAGAACCATCACCCCAAAGTTTGAGAAGTAACGCGATTCATCTCACTCACCCTCTCTCCTCATAGATGCCCATCCTTGCACGGCAGAGATGGTCCTTGCCCCAACAGAGAAAGAAAGACTGGCCTGCCTGATTTAGCGGCAAAGCCATCCACTTATATGCAAACTCTAAAGCCAAAAATAGGAATGCCAGACATAGCTCTGAGCGGGAGGGGGGGGGGAATGGCAGTCCTGTGAAATTCCACCCAAGGCATTGTCCCCGTCCCTAACCGCAAGACTTGCTCAGCATCACAAGACACCCGATACCCAGCAGAAAGCATCTGTTGCAACTTGGAGGGCAACTTCACCAGGGACAGTGGAGATCATTGGAACAAGCTCCGGATCTCCCAGAGGTTATCTAAGAACCACTTCTGAGCAGTGATGTCATGCAGGGGGTACGCGGGGGTACGCGAGTACCGGTTCCTAGGATTATGGCTGGCCCTGCCCATTCGCCCGCCCACTCGTCGACTCTGCCCCCTGCAACATTTGAATTTCCTGCACGTTTGAGTTGCCTGCATGTTCTCAGAGCCAGGCAGGCAGGCAGGCGCAAGTGGAGCCTTGCCTTGCCTTGCCACTGAAAAATGAGCTGCTCTGGGGTTTTGGAACTGTTGGGTCACTTTAACATGATGCCAGGCCTCCTTAACATGTTCTGGGGGTGCTGTGGAATACTGTTGCAACTGTTGGGTCAGTTTAAAATTGTCTGAGGCCTCAAAAAGGGTTTTTTTCATGTCACTTCCTGCCACGACCTCACTTCCGGCTTATGACATCACTTCTGGTGGGCGGGTCCCAACACGTGCCAATCAAAAGTGAGTACCTGTTCTTAAATCATTTAGATGACACCACTGCTCCTGAGCCTGCCGTCTCACCCAGGACCACCCCATCCACTAGGTCAGTGTTACTCCAACTGTGGTTCGGGACCCACTTGGTGGGTCACGACCTGATGTCAGGTGGGTCGCCGAAAGCTGGGAGCCGCCATCTTGGAAACGACAGACCTTCCTCCTGCTATATTCCTTTTGTGAGTGGTAACAGTTTCAACTTTCAAGTGAGTGCCTCAAACTGTGGGTCAGGACCCCCTTGGTGGGTCGCGACCTGATGTCAGGTCAGGTCCCTAACTGGCACCTAACCCCACTGATCCCACAGGATCAATGTCAAGCGGGTCGCAGGAAGCTGGGAGCAGCCATCTTGGAAGCTGCAAACCTGACTCTTGCTATATTCTTTTTGTGAGTGTGACCAGCGTGAATTTTTAAGTGAGGGTGTTTCGGTTTTACTTCAGTGCTTTTACATCCTATTTTCTCCTCATCCTGCTTTCTGTCAGAGATGTTTCATGGTGGCAAAATGGCTGCAGTCCAAGAATGCCAGTTTGCATTTGAGGAGTGTCATTTGATGATGGAGTTATAATAAACATGGAGAAGAAATGACGTCATATTCTTGAAACTTCCGGTCTAGTCTAACAATATGGCCGACGCAATGGGTCTGGTCCCATGGTCTGGTCTAACAATATGGCCGACGCAACTCCATGGGTCTAACAATATGGCTGACTAATTATGCAGAATTAAACCTTGGAATTGCATATTAACTCATAATTGGGTTACCAATGATGTTTCTCCATGATCACACGTTGTTATTTTGGTAAGTTTTTACTTCAGGAGTAAACGATTCAGTCCTAAACACTACACGCAAAGCAATCTGAAATGCTTGGAATCAGCATTTTGAGTATAAAAACATGGCCGCTAAGCCCGCCCCCTCTGGTCTCACTTCTTTCCTATCTAACTGCATGGGCAGGGCCACCCCCTGCATTTGATGATGTGACCATGACAGCACTTCCTGCTTGATGATGTCACTTCCTGACACAACATCACTTCCAGGTTAATGACATCACTTCCGGTGGGTCCCGACAGGTGTGCCATTCTAAAAAGTGGGTCCCGGTGTAAAAAGTTTGAATACCACTGTTTTAGAGGTCATGGTAGGCATTTTCTGACTGGCATAGGCTGTATTCCAGCGAACTGGTTGGAAGGAAACGTTTTCAGACCTTGCCCTGAACAGATGCAAGGGCAGGCAGGGGGGGAAATGCAGCTTCTGAAGTCCCATAATTAAATTTGGAGATAATTGGTCATCTACGAGGTGACCCGATGACGAGATTCGGTCACTACGGCAATTGGGACTCGCCTCTCAAGGGGCGCTTGATCAGATGTCTGCCAGAGGGCAATAAAAACAACCTCTCCAAGCAAGGCCGTGCCCAATCACCGTTGCGTAACTCTGCACCACACAGGGGCCATAAATACAGTTACGTTTCAATCGCCCTGCTGGTTGGGGGATTTTTAGTTCCTATTTTAAACACGCAATCCAGCGCCCCACCCCTTTCAATGTTGAGACAGTGGTCCTCAAACATTTTAGCGCCGGGCCCCACTTTTTGGGATGACAATCTGCCGAGGCCGAGGGGAAGTGATGTCACAGTGGGAAGTGACATCATCGCGCAGG
Organism: Lerista edwardsae; assembly: GCA_029204185.1. Taxonomy (NCBI): domain Eukaryota; kingdom Metazoa; phylum Chordata; class Lepidosauria; order Squamata; family Scincidae; genus Lerista; species Lerista edwardsae. The sequence continues at coordinate 2,168,691 of JAJKFI010000127.1, read as the reverse complement.
GAATGTGACCAAACCAAATCAAATTTGTGTGACCAAACCAAACCAAATCAAAACCGATCAGTTCAGGAGGCACATTAAAAGTTTACTATCGGGTTCAAAAATTATTTCAAAGAAAGAAGAACCTTCCTAACCCGCGCAATCAGTGGCTGATCTGTTTTAAGACATTCCCCAAACGTTTATTATTTATTTGGAGAATTTATACCCCGCCTTTCCCATACCAGCCAAGGCAGTTAGAAGAACAAACATAACAAGACACCTTAAATTTGTGAACATCCATACCCCTGCTAACTGGGCAAGGGGCATTTTTCCAAGTGGTGTTCCTCTTATATTTAGCAGCGGGAGAGCAATTGTCCCTCTTCACCCCTGCGCAGTGTCTTTTCTAGTGGCTGATGCTGGTGGTGTGCATTTTTTAAAGATTGTGAGCCCTTTTGGGTCAGGGAGCCAGTTAACTTTGTTGTTGTTTTTGGCCTGCAAACCGCTTTGTGAACTTTGTGTTGAAAAGCGGTCCATAAAGATCGATTGATGCCAGTTGCCAAGTTATACTTAACAACTTCCCACAGGCTGCAATCCTATCCACATTGACCCAGGATTAAGCCCCTTTGAGCATCATTGTTAAAGGCACAGACCTTGTTAAAAGCAGCCTGTGACGTTTCCCCAAATGCAGTCACATGCCATGGTAGCATCAAGCCTCACGTATGAAAAAATTAAGTACACATTGAAATAAACGGGGGCCCGCTTACAGCTTGAGAAACGCCGGGTTAAGATATATCCTCCCTTCTGGGTGGCCGGCGTTGTTGTTCAGTTGTCAGCATTCCAACCCCTTTGGCCCAGGGGCTGCTACTGGGACTTTGGGTGTCCCCGTCGCCACCCTGCATGAGTGGCCGAAGTGGCCCAAAAGCAGCTGTTGGAAAGTTTAGATGGCTTTGGCGGCGGCTGGCACGAAGCTGAGCTGTGCACCTGTGAGAAAAGGGATCTCTTCCACATTCCAGCATTCCTTGCAGGCCAATAACATCCCCCTCAGTTTTCTTCTTGCTGCAAAACATGGCTGCGAATCAAGCACAGCAGCTGTGACTCTTTCCCCTTGGGGGATGCCTGCGGGCAGCCTGAACCTCTAAGCCTCACCTGGCCCCTGAGGTCGTTCAGCGCAGATGGTACAGTCCAGATCTCTAGACTGTTCCACTTCAGACTGCAGGGTGCAACATCCCGTTTTAGAAAGCTTCTCTTTGCAACAAAGCCAGCCAGCCAGCCAAATTTTTCTTACAGCGATTCCCGAACTTTGGAGAACCAGGACCCACTTTTTAACGCGACGTGATCACGACTCACCTGTTTTTATAAGACTTGGAAAAAACTCCTTGTGTGAACTCCTTGCCGAAGGAAATACTTTTTGGCCCAGTGGGTCAGTAATCTGTGGAACTCCTTGCTACAGGAGGTGGTGATGGCATCTGGCCTACCTGCCTTGAAAAGGGGACTGGACAGATTTCTGGAGGAAAAGTCCATTGTGGGTTAGAGGCCATAATGGGTGGTGCAACGTCCTTATATTAGTAGTAGGCTACTCCAGAATGCCAGGTGCATGGGAGTGGCAACAGGATGCAGGCATCTTGTTTTGTGTGCTCAGTGGCCCACAGGTGCCTCAGGAAGCACACGAGACCACAAGATGCCTGCATCCTGTTGCCACTCCCTTGCACCTGGCATTCTGAGGTAGTCTACTATTAAAGAGGCTGCACAACCCATTGTGGCCTACAGCCCACAATGGGAAATCTGTCCAGAAATCTGTCCAATCCCTTTTAAAAGGTGTCTAAGCCAGATGCCATCGCCACCTCCTGTGGCAAAGAGTTCCACAGATTAATTACCTGCTGGGTTAAAAAAAGTATTTCCCATTTTGAGCTTTGTTGTGTGGACATCCCACAAGTTGCAATTTCCTTGCAAACAAAAATGTTTCCTTGCGAACAAAACTTGGACACAAAAATGTGTTTGCAGTTTGGTTAAAAATTCAGACTGCACAGATAAGGAGTATTGCAAAAAATAAGAATGTGGCAGCTTAATAATGCTTGAGCAAGCGGATTTTGGCCCTACGATATGAATACTGCAGGTTTAATGGGTGGCGGGAACTCCCAAGGCTGTGCCAGAAATAGTTCAAAATTAATTAATTAAAAATTAATTCAAAACTAATTCTGAATTAGTTTGCAAGTCTGCTCTGCAATGCAATACTGACCCCTGCTGGACACATTGAGCACAGCGCTTCAGAATATGAAAAACAGAGCAAAAATAGTGTGTTTAGGGTATTTCAAGCTGCTACCAAAGGAAGCAAGCCCTGACTAGAGACTCATGCCACAGACACATCAGGCGGACTCGGAGGGCAAGTCATTTCACCTCATTGTTGCATTGCTGTAAGGCTTCACTCTCATTTCAGAGTCATAGCCCAGCCCAGTGCATCAACTCATGAGATACTGCAACAGGCAAACTCCTCTGAAGGGTAGGGTGAGTTTCTGCTTGCCTGCATAAAGAGAAGCGGAATGATTCAAGCACACCAAATGCAGAAGGGATGGCAAAATTGCCTGCCGCCAGAAGGGGCAGATTGAAATGAGGGTTTACCAGAACAGGACATCATGCAGAGATGAGAGGCAACCTCCTTGATACATGAATGTTTCATAGGAGACTTTAAACTGAATAGCTATCGTTTCACTTATTTTCGGCTTCTATATTGTTTTTTGAATGGCCAATTCACTCATGTTTTTTTAAAGACGACATACAACTCAGAGGAGTTTAACGTGACATTTGAAAGTGTATGAGCTTGAGGGTGCAATCCTAACCTGGAGTTAGGTCGGCACAGTTAGGCCAGCACAAGGGCCACTGTAAAGCGCGTTTGGATCACTTCCCAAGTTGGGGAGGATGGCACACATTTGTGTGCTGGCCTCTGACTCCAAGCGTGGTCCAAACGCGCTTTACAGTGTCCCTTGTGCCAGCCAAACTTTACTTGCCTAACTGTCCCAGCCAGGTTACAATTGCGCCCAGTAACGTAGGGATAAAACTACCTGCAAAAGGATAGAATAAGAACATAAGAGCCCTGCTGGATCAGGCCAAAGTCCCACCTAGCCCATCTTCCTGTATCTCACAGTGGCCCACCAGGTGCCTCAGGGAGCACAAGAGACCACAAGATGCCTGCATCCTGTTGCCACTCCTTTGTGTCTGACGTTCTGAGGTAAATTTCTGAGGTAAAATTCTGAGGTAAATAATAACTTGCAACCCAATCTGGGCCTTAAGAACATAAGAAGAGCCCTGCTGGATCAGGCCAAGGGTCCATCTAGTCCAGCTTCCTGAATCTTACAGTGGCCCACCAGGTGCCTCAGGGAGCACACGAGACCACAAGAGGCCTGCATCCTGTTGCCACTCCCTTGCACCTGGCATTCTGAAGTAGCCTACTTCTAAGGAGGTTGCACCACCTATCATGGCCTGTAGCCTGCGGTGGACTTTTCCTTCAGAAATCTGTCCAACGTAGAATCTCCATATACACTTGAAATTCTAGATGTGTTAAGAAAAATGTATGGGAGGAGACGTATGAACAAAGAGCTTATAGACCTTTTTTACTGCTCTCTCAAAGGGTCACAGGACAAGTTACAGGATAGCCTTGAACGACAATCACGGAATGATTCATGTTTTCATTATGCATACATTTCAAGCTTCTCCACAGTTAAGGGACAAAACAGTTTTCCTTTCTGGGGATGCTTGGGGATATGCCCAGAAGCACCAATCTGTTGGAAATACATGGAAAACGGCAGTTTCGATGGAGTCTGGGAGCCATTAAGCAATGGAACGAACAGCACTGAACGGGAAATTCCAGTTCAAGGAGGACGCCTGGACCGTTATTGTTACTGGGGTCTTGGAAACGACAGACTGGCAGAAAACATGATGGGGGGAAATTCCAAGATTGGGGGACGAAGAGCTAGATTGAATGATTTAATTACACACTTTGGGTGCTGGGGAGCATGAAATACTTCTGGGCCTCTGCTTCAGCCCATTTCTGGCTGCAGTTATTAAACCCTCCCTCCAACTCTCTCTTTTTGGGTACAACATGATCTAAACCAGGGTAAGTAAAGGCAGAACTCTTAGGCAAAATGCCCCCTTTAGCCCACGAAGATGACCAACAGCGTCCAGGCCAACACACAGGAACCAAGCCAATGAGCGAACCGGAGGATACGAACACTTTTTGCCGTGTGCTCTGGACGAGGCGGACGAGGGCCATGTTCTGTCGGACTTGCAGAGGCTGGTCTGCGTAGCCGCAAAGGCCAATGGCGACGGGGGGTGCACAATGTGGACTAGCAACATGGTAAGCAGACGTGTTAAGCAGAGGCACTCCCTTCTCTTTAGCGTGGCACATTCAATCTGCCCCCCCCTTGAAATTACTCCAAGGGGGTGCCGTATAGCTCATCACCACGAAGCAAACACGTGATCCAGGGATGCCGTTTTGGGGGTTTGCCTAATTGCTCAGCCCTAGCCAGGGAAAATGTCACCCTTGGGTTTCCTAACCCCCCCCCCCCGCACCTCCTTTTATCATTCTTCCTGGATCCAACGGGTTTGCTTTCACCCACAGTTGCCAAGCTGAAGAGAGAAGCTGCCCAGAGGTGGTGACTAGCAGAGGTGGGTAAAAGGAGCCTTTGCCTCTCGCCAATCTCACACGCAGAAGCTACAGCCTGAAAGCCAATGACCTGTGGGTGCGCACTGCAAATGAGGGCAGACCCCGAAGGTGGGGGGTACGAGCCTCATGGACGCCAATGAGGGGTGTGGGGCCAGGGGGCTGCCTCGCTGACCTGCGATCAACATGCCGCTCCCGAGAGTTGTAAACGCACACCCCCCTTTGGACACACACTGGAGCGTCTGGGTCAGCACAACATACTTCCCCCCCACCGAACCAGGAAAAAAAAAAAAATCAATCGCCGCCACAGGCTGCAAAGAGGCACGCGCCGGCCGTCAACTAAGCCAGCCACAGTCCAAAACGAATCTCAGGCTCGTCCCAGAAGCCCCCTGGAGGACAAAAGGCCTCCCGACACCATCTCCGCGTTCCTACCCCGTGGCAAAGTTCAAACAGACCACCGAGCCGAGTTCTGCTTCCTCAGGTCTTTGTTTCTCTCGCCGCCCCCCCGCCCCGCTCCGACGCCACAGTCCAGCCGGTTCCTGCCGCGACGTCCCGCCGCGACTCTCATTCCGCCCCCTCCACGGCGGTGGTGGCGACGGCCCGGACGTAGTACGGCCCCTCGCGCAGGTACTCCCGCAGCCTCAGGTAGTGCTGGTTGCCGAAGATCTGGGCGGTGGTCTTGGCGCCGGCCAGGGCCTTCACCAGCTCGTACTTGGCCTCCTTGGAGACTTTGTCGGGCTCCACCGACCTGTCCACGATGTACTCCACGAAGCCGGGGCTGGCGATCATCCGCTGCTGGGCCCAGGGCTGGTTGGCGACGGCCTAGAGCAGCCGGACAGGAAAGGGAGTGCTTGAGGCTCAAATGGAACAGACATGCCCCCCCCAAAAAAGTGACTGGTGTTCAACGGCGCTCCGAGCCCAATCCTAGCCAGCTTTCCGGTGCGGAGGCTGCCAGGCCAACAGGGCCCTCAACTGGCTGCAGCACATTGGATTATGCTGATGCAGCCAGGCCAACAGGGTG
>JAJKFI010000127.1:2149524-2163030 GCA_029204185.1 Lerista edwardsae | reverse complement strand
GGAAAGCTGGACAGGACTGGGCCCTCAACCGGCTGCAGCACATTGGACTGTGCACAGCGGGCCCTCGGTATCCGCGGCAGGTTCCAGGACCTCTCTCACACGGATATGGACTCCGCGGATAATGAGATCAGCGGGAGGCCCGTGCCGGCCAACGGGAAGTGCCTTTCAGAAGCATCTGGAACATCGTGTGTGACCGCCACACACTTCAGAAGACCTCCTGGGCGCAATTAAAAGGCACTTCCAAGATACAGGGATCTTGTGCGCTCCCTGAAGCATCTGGCGAGACACACGAGGAATAGGATGCTGGACTACATGGGCCTGTGGCCTGACCCAGCAGGGCTCCTCTGACGTTCTCCTCAAGATTCTGGTCTTCCCCAAACCCAGTATTTTCTGCAGGCGAAGCAGATGCTGCACTGAGCTCTGGGCCCTCCCTGGAGAACACTTACGGTGAAGACCCTCAAAGCGCCGCAGTGGAGGTCCGGGAAGGGCTGGGTGCTGATGCTCCGGAACAGCTCCAAGGTCTGGCTGGCGAGATGCGAGAACCAGGACTCCGTCATGCCGAGGAGGTCTTCCGTCTGCTGGTCCAGCTGCGTGCAAGACAGAGGGGCAAGACAGTCGGCAAACAGGAAGCTCATCGAGCTGGTGCTGGGAAGTATAGCGCCACTGCCAGGCGCTTCCTTCCAAACCGGCTGCTTTGCAAGACATTAAGGCACCAGCTTGAGGGTTTGTTCTAGCAAAGCTGTGACAAACATCTGAACAAACATGCACTGCTGGGTTTGTAAACTGTTGTTGTTTTCTTGGCCTGACCGAGGTTTGCTCCTTGCCGCCTCCGTGCGCCTGTTTCCAGACTGGTCGCCGTGAGCCACCGCAACCCAACAATGCCGTGGTTTTGGAATATTTTTCCCATTCTACGGCTTCCGGGTTTAAGGCAGGGATGGCAAACCTTCTGGGCTCCGTGCGCCAAGCTTTTGGACAACGCTTAACTGGATTCTGAGGGCGTGCCGCCCCCATCTCCCGAACAAAAGAGAAACAGCTCTTGGCATTCGTTTATTCAAACAAACAAAAAAATGCAGTCCAATCGTGTGCGTGTTATAAAGAAACATCAAATAGTTGCAAAAAATAATGATGGAAAAAAACGAGTAAAATCAACTCCGTTTTGGTCAGGGGTGGGTGAACATTGGTGCGCCACCCCAAACGTTGTGGTGTGTCACCTTTCACATGCATGTCATAGGTCCGCCATCACTGGTTTAGGGTCTTTTCAACTGTTTAATAGGGACGTGGTGGCACAGCGAGTTAATCCGCTGTTGCTGGGCTTTCGACCGCAAGGTTGGGAGTTCGAGACTGCATGACGGAGTGAGCTCCCGTTGCTTGTCCCAGCTCCTGCCAACCTAGCAGTTCGAAAGCACCTAAAATGCAAGTAGATAAACAGGGACCACTTCGGTGGGAAGGTAACGGCGTTCCGTGGAGTCATGCCGGCCACATGACCACAGAAGCATGTCCCTGGACAAAAATGCTGGCTCTACAGGTTTTGAAATGGAGATGAGCACCGCCCCCTACAGTCGGTCACGACTAGACCATTCGGTCGTGGGGAAACTTTTACCTTTACAACTGTTTAATGGTTACCTGAGCTGGGCATTTTAAGAGCATCGAGAAATGGGCAAGCAATAACAGACGCACGTGTTTGTCTTCAGTGCTACGGCTCTGGGGTTTGCCCGAGCTGGAAAACACAAAGGTTTTGCCCACAAACAGGACGTGTTACAGCACCTTTGAAGCACTTGTTTTTGTTTGCTTTGTTTGGAAGATGGATGCGCGAGCGCTAGCCAGTTGGATTTGGAACAGCCACTTTCTCTACTATAGCACTGCTCAAATTGTGGGTCGGGATTGCTGCTGGATTCGGGTGATTCTGCACATCATCCAGGTGATGGAACGATCAAATGCCCGATTGCCTGAAGCCCTGAGGCTAAACAAAAATCGAAATTGCGGCTCACTGCCCTGAAAGAGCTCAGCTCCTGCAGTTTGCAAGGCCTGTGTCAATAGAGGGAGATAAAACGGCTCATAAAACCGTATCACGATACTTGGGAGACTGCCCCCAGGGGTTGAGGGGTGATGTCCCCTCTTGGCCACCAGCAACCTCCAGTGGCCCAGAAGGCATTCCCTTAGCTCAGGGGTCAGGGAACTTTTTTACCTTTTACCCCAAAATATATTTAGATACGCCGACGTTACCCCCTCCCCCCCCCGCCAGAACAAAAAGAAAAAAATGACATATTGGAACCCATTGCTTTTTATTTGATCAATTAATGAGCTTAATTAATGCTATGTAAATATGAAGTTGTAAAGGGTTTGGGAGAGTTAGGAAAGTTCTTTAAATATTTGTTAATCTTACTCTTATTGTAAATACCTAACCTGCTTAGTTAGATTTGATTTTGCCATATGGGGTGTTAAAATGTTCTTCCTTGATGAACATTCCTTTTGGGCCCCGGTGATAAAAAGTTTGAGAGCCATTGTACTGGATTAAAGAAAAACACTTTTAAGGTCAATCAATCAATCAATCAACAGGTACTTATATACCGCTTTTCAACACAAAGTTCACAAAGCGGTTTACAGGCAAATAGTAATAATAAAGTTAAATGGCTCCCTGTCCCAAAAGGGCTCACAATCTAAAAAAAGGCAGACCACCAGCAACAGCCACTAGAAAGACTGCGCAGGGGTGAAGAGGGACAGTTACTCTCCCCCTGCTAAATATAAGAGGAAAGTAAGATAAAGGGGCAGAAAGTAAGATAAAGGGGCAGCCTCCAAAGACTTATTTCAGAATTTAAAAGATTTGTTTGCAACTCTGGATCAAACCAAAAAATGATAGCAGTAGCCATTTTTTTGTGTAGATATCTGTTTCATGCACTTGTCAAACAGGAAGTACCTCATTTTTACATCACAAGGAGTGCGCATGTAGGTAAGGAGGTTCAGTTCGCCTCTTACAAACTTCTCAATGTAAAAAATTAGATCCTCTCCACTTTAAATATTAACAGGATCAATGGGAGCAAAACAAATACATCTATTGCCCGATTAGGCCAGCGAAAGTGGGCGGAGCAAAACAAACAAATCAAAACAAAACGGAGCCAGCCAACCATGGAACCAGAACAGGGGTAATGGACGGTTGCGCTGCCAAGACACAGCCGGGCATGCATATAGATTCATATGCATGCCCGGCTGTGTCTCAGCAGCGCGACCGTCCATTACCCCCAGGAATTTCATTTTTACCCCATTTGGGGTAATTTACCCCTGTTCCCAGACCACTGCCTTAGCCCAATCAGTAGTGTAGCACAGCGTCAAGACTGGAATCAGCTAACCCCTGCTCCCAACACATGAGGCACACCACGGAAAACCAAAAATCTGAGGAAGCAGAACTGAGTTCTTTTCTCTGGGTTTGTTTGGTTTTTTTACCCAAGTTCGTCAATGACAGGTGAAGTCTGGGTCACGTCACTAAGCCACACAAGCCTTGAGGGTGGTTTGTTTGCTTTTTGCAAATAAAATATTTTCTTTCTTTCTAGATCACCTTTTTAAAGCGTCTTGTAAAGCGCGGTAGGTCCCAACAGTGTCATTTTTAAAAACTGGGTCCGGGAGTTAAAGTGAGAACCCCTGCTCTGCTTTGAGAACGATCAACCTCTCCTTCGGTGGGCTTCAGAGACTGCATGAAGTTCACAAATAAACTCTTCCCATGGGGATAAAATTCTATCCTTTAAAACCCTCATTTCTTTGCAACAGTGGTATTCACACGTTTTAGACCAGGACCCACTTTTTAGAACGGCACTCATGTCGGGACCCACCGGAAGTGATGTCATTAACGTGGAAGGGATGTTGTGGCAGGAAGTGACATCATCAAGCAGGAAGTGCTGTCATTGTAACACAATAAAATGACACTTGTGAAATGCAAACTGGCATTCTCGGACTGCAGCAATTGTACAACCATGAAACGTCCCTGACAAAAAGCAAGAGGACAAAATAGGATGTAAAAAGCACTGAACTAAAAACAACATTAAAAAAAACCTTCACTTAAAAATTCAAACTGTTGACACCCACAAAAGGAATATAGCAAGAGTCAGGTCTGCAGTTTCCAAGATGGCTGCTCCCAGCTTCCCGCCACCCGCCTGGCATCAGATCGCGACCCACCAAGTGGGCCCTGACCCACAGTCTGAACAACACCGATTTACGAAAAAATGGCGGCTGCATTTGGCAGCTTTGCACAGCTTACCGGCAGGTACAGGAGAGAGGCGATGGCATCCAAGCACCGGACTCGCAGCTCTGTTGGGGCGTTCTTGGCCTGGTGCCCTATTCGGTTGAGCACACCGTGAAATCTGCTCCCTGGGAAGACAACAACGGATGGCTTTTACCCGTCTGAGACGGCCGTTTGTTCCGCAAAGGCAAATCTCGCAGGGAGATAGTCAAGCAGAACTGGGCTCAATTTGATGGGGGATGTCCTCAGAGAGATTCGGAGAACGGCCAGCAAAGGGAGGCCTCTGTGGCAGTGCATTCCCGTAGCTAGTCTGTAAACGGCCCCAGAAGGGTCCGGGCATGGTGGCGTAAGCCTCACCCTGATCACATGCAGCCACACAGAGATGCACTGCCAAGAACCCAGCTCTCACCCAATCCGCAAGAGATTTGGCAACAGGGTGCAGGCATCTTGTTGTGTTGCTCCCTGAGACCTCTGGTGGGCCACTATGAGGTAGATGGACTAGATAGGCCTTGGCCTCATCCAGTGCAGCTCTTCTTATGTTCTTTAGATCCAGATTGGGTTGCAAGGTATTTACCTCAGAATTTTACCTCAGAATGCCTGATACAAGGGAGTGGCCACAGAATTAAGGCATCTCGTTGTCTCGTGTGCACCCTGAGGCATCTGGTGGGCCACTGTGCGATACAGGAAGCTGGGCTAGATGGGCCTTTGGCCTGATCCAGCGGGGCTCTTCTTAAGGCCCAGATTGGCTTGCAAGTTATTTACCTCAGAACGCCAGATAACAACGTAGAGGCAATAGGATGCAGGCATCTTGTGGTCTCATGTACTCCCTGAGGCACCTGGTGGGCCACTGTACAGGAAGCTGGACTAGATGGGCCTTTGACTGGATCCAGTGGGGCTCTTCTGATGTTCTTAAGGCCCAGATTGGGTGCAAGTTATTATTTAACTCAGAATGTTACCTCAGAAATTTACCGCAGAATGCCAGATACAAGGGAGTAGCAACAGGATGCAGGCATCCTGTGGTGTTGTGGGCTCCCTGAGGCATCTGGTGGGCAGCTATGAGATACAGGAAGCTGGGCTAGATGGGCCTTTGGCCTGATCCAGCGGGGCTCTTCTTATGTTCTTAAGGCCCAGATTGGCTTGCAAGTTATTATTTACCTCAGAACGTTACCTCAGAAATTTACCTCAGAATGCCAGACACAAGGGAGTGGCAAAAGGATGCAGGCATCCTGTGGTCTTGTGGGCTCCCTGAGGCATCTGGTGGGCCACTATGAGATGCAGGAAACTTGACTAGAGGGCCTTTGGCCTGATCCAGCAGGGCTCTTCTCCTGTTCTTATGAGCTGTCTCCTTGGATCTCAAGAGTGGGCCATTCTTATTGGTGGCATATTAGAATGTGGGTGCCAAGCCCCATGGCTGGAGGGCCTCAGAGACCTCCAGGGTATGACAAGAAGGCACTTTTACACTGGCTTCTCCCCGCCCCTTGCTATCTCCTATTTTACACCTATTCACCCAGCCCCTGGTATGCCGACGAATGGGATACAGACCCATCTTCTGCAGGGCCAGCTTTCCTTCCACGTTCGACCCCACGATGCCGAGGGTGTCCACGGCCACACCGAACATGGTCGGGTCCTGGCCTTCCGCCATGCTGAAGACTTTCTCCACGAAGACGGGGTAGCGCTCGCAGATCTGCTGCGGGCTGTCGACCACGGCCAGGGTGCCGAAAAACTTCACAAAGCCTGCCGGGCCCCCGGAAGAAAGAGGAGAGTTGTGTCAGCCCAAGGCAGCGCAATGGAGCAATTACAAGTAGGCAAACTGGCGGCTCTCTCGGACTTAGCAGGGGGAGAGCAACTGTAGCCTAGCCATCGCAGCAGAGCTACTTGCTTGTTTCTGCAAATCCCATGGGAACGAAAGACCTTCTTTTCCATTTATTTTGCAAGGCAAAATGATTTGCCCTGCTAACTGGGCAAGAGCAGAGGCGGATCTACAGGGAGGGCAAAGCGCTAAGTGTTGCAAGAAGCCTGACCCTGTCGTGTAAATCCCTCCTCTCCCTTGCTGCTGTAGCCAGTAAGCAACGCCAAGATGTTGCTGTTCCCTGTGAGGATTGGCTAAAATGGTGCAGGGGAGGAATGATTTCCACTGCAAGGTAAGGCTTCTTGCAAAACTTGGAGCTCTGCCCTCCCTTAGATCTGCCTCTGGGCAAGAGGCACTTTTCCAAGTGGTGCTCCTCTTATATTTAGCAGAGGGAGGCTAACTGCCCCTCTTCACTCCTGTGCAGTGTCTTTTCTAGAGGTTGTTGCTGTGCGTGTTTTGTTTTGTGTTTAGACTGTTAGCCCTGTTGGGACAGGGAGTCATTTAACTTTATTCTTGTATTTTTCTACCCAGTCACTACAGACGCAGTGACTGGTATACTCTGAACATCGGGTCCTTCCCAAGAACCTGGGATATCCAGAGCTATTTCCTCAATATGTGGGCAGTCCCTAAAAAGGCTGCCTTTTGTAATTGCATCGGCGAGATTTCTGTGAGTTCGAGTGCTTTAAGACGTTGCTTAAGCCTCTTTGGGACTGCGCCCAATGCTCCTATTGCAACTGGCACAATGGTGACATTCTTTCTCCATGGCTGTTCTATTTCAGCTTGCAAATCCTTATATTTTGTGATCTTTTCCAATTCCTTACTATTAGCCTGGAAAACCACTTTGTGAACTTTGTGTTGAAAAGCGGTATATAAATACGGCCAGTGATGTCATGCAGGGGGTACGCGAGTACCGGTTTCTAGGATTACAGCTGGCCCCGCCCATTCGCCCGCCCACTCGTCGACTCCGCCCTCTGCAACGTTTGAATTTCCTGCATGTTTGAGTTGCCTGCATGTTCTCAGAGCCAGGCAGGCAGGCAGGCAGCGAGCGGAGCCTTTCCTTTCCTTGCCACTGAAAAATGAGTTGCTCTGGGGTTTTAACATGATGCCAGGCCTCCTTCACATGTTCTGGGGGTGCTGTGGAATCCTGTTGCCACTGTTGGGTCAGTTTAAAATCATCCGAGGCCTCAAAAAGGGCTTTTTTCATGTCCCTTCCTGCCACAACCTCACTTCCGGCTTATGACGTCACTTCCGGTGGGTGGGTCCCGACACGTGCCAATCAAAAGTGAGTACCTGTTCTTAAATCATTTAGATGACACCACTGAATACGGCTTGATTGATCTGTGAATCAATTTTTGGTGCTTGAAAAACAGTATACGGGTGTGCCCCTGTATCCATAAGAGATCCATTTAAGGGGACCACCCCCCCTTCCTGGAAATAATCGATGTGGAGCATGCCTGTACTAATAATGCCTGCGCACACACATCGGCCATTAACCTCCTTTAAAAGCTTACCCCGGTTGCTTGCTTTAACCAGGTCGCTATAAACATTCAAGCTTACAGTGCGTCAAGAACAGGCTGCCGGCAGCCTGACTGCCTGAGGAAACTAGACCCAAAGTTCAACAGGAAGTGGAAGGCAACTGCTTCCTGTTTAGTGCTTGAAGCAGTTTCGCCAGGCATTCAGGCTGCCAGCGGCTTGCTCTTGCAACGATAAGCTTATAGCGAACTGTTTAAAGCCAAAAACTCTTCCTAATAAACTTTTAAAGAACGTTTACAGATGTGCCTGAGGCACCTGGTGGGCCACTGTGAGATACAGGAAGCTGGGCTAGATGGACCTTTGGCCTGATCCAGCAGGGCTCTTCTTATGTTCTTAAGGCCCAGATTGGCTTGCAAGTTATTTACCTCAGAATGCCAGATAACAACTTAGAGGCAATAGGATGCAGGCATCTTGTGGTCTCATGTACTCCCTGAGGCACCTGGTGGGCCACTGTACAGGAAGCTGGACTAGATGGGCCTTTGACCTGATCCAGTGGGGCTCTTCTGATGTTCTCAAGGCCCAGATTGGGTGCAAGTTATTATTTACCTCAGAATGTAAATAACAGATAGCCAGATAACTGAAACCACAGATACTTAAACATATCTGCAGATCCGGTAATTGTAATACAATTGTAATTGTAATATTCGTAACAACGGCAGCCCAAACCATTCTACTTAAGTCTCTCCGGCTCAGGAGCCATGTTCAACATTTCTGCTCATCATGGCGAGCGCTCCTCCGCCTTCCGGCAAATATGACAGGTCTCAGCTGCCTTGCAAACCCTGGAGATGCCGGGCGCTGTGGGAACTGCCCTTGCTTGAGAACCGCATCTCAGTCCGCCCCCACCCCAAGGACGGCCTGCAGGCATTCGACCATTGGCGGTGCAGCGCACAACGGTCAAGTCCTGGCCGGGTTTTTTTCCGGCTCACGCTTTGTCACCTGGCAAGTAGAAGCCGGAGAAAGGATCCGACTCTGCCCCGATGATGATGTTGGAAATCTTATCGATGATCCCCTGCTGGGCGAGGTATTGGCGGCCATGGTGAGTGTGGGCGAGAGAGGTCACCATCTCTATGCAGGTTGCTCTGAGAGAGAGAGAGAGAGAGAGAGAGAGAGATTAACTAGGGTTAATAAGCTGTGGAACTCCTTGCCACAGGAGGTGGCGATGGCATCTGGCCTAGATGCCTTTAAAAGGGGACTGGACAGATTTCTGGAGGAAAAGCCCATCGTGGGATATAGGCCATGATGGGTTGGGCAACCACCTTACGTTAATAGTAGGCTACTTCAGAGTGCCAGGTGCAAGGGAGTGGCAACAGGATGCAGGCATCTTGTTGTCTACTGAGCTCCCTTAGGCACCTGGTGGGCCACTGTGAGATACAGGAAGCTGGATTAGATGGCCCTTTGGCCTGATCCAGTGGGGCTCTTCTTCTGTTCTTAGACAATTGTTTTATTTACCTCAGAATTTTACCTCAGAATGCCTGATACAAGGGAGCGGCAACAGGATGCAGGCATCTTGTTGTCTTGTGTACTCCCTGAGGCACCTGGTGGGCCACTGTGAGATACAGGAAGCTGGACTAGATGGGCTTTTGGCCTGATCCAGTGGGGCTCTTCTTCTTTTCTTAGACAATTCTGTTTTATTTACCTCATATTTACCTCAGAATTTTACCTCAGAATGCCAGATACAAGGGAGTGGCAACAGGATGCAGGCATCTTGTTGTCTCATGTGATCCCTGAGGCATCTGGTGGGCCACTGTGAGATACAGGAAGCTGGACTAGATGGGCCTTTGGCCTGATCCAGCGGGGCTCGGCTGATGTTCTTAGGGTTGTTTAGGATCCCTCAAACAATCCCCTCTTAGAATATTCCTGCCACACAATCCGCCCCACTGAGTTCCCAGGGTTACAAGGACAGGCAGGCTGAGTTGAACGTTTAGCCTTGCAGCTTCAAATTGTCTGTTTTACCAGCAGGGTTTTGCTTTCTATAGAAAATGCCATTAGCCGGGCCCGACGGCGATTATTTTCTTTTGCTCCTGCTTTGATTTTTGGGATCATGGCCGCACCATTTTTTTGAAAAGCAACACCAGAATTATGCCCCCCAAACGTCACACGCCAATAATTCGACTCGCTTTTGAGGATCTGGGCATGTACCTGACTAGGACGTCGTTCCCCGTCAGCTCCCCGATCAGTTCCGATATCAAGCCGCTGTTCACGCAGTAGTTCAGCGAATTCGCGGACACCGAGGAAATATTGGTAACTAGCTAACGCAAAAGCACAGGAAATGGACCGTCAGACCAGTGATGTCATGCAGGGGGAACGCGGGGGAACTCAGTTCCACTAGTTAAAATTAGGGCTGACTCCGCCCACTTCACTCTCCCTCCTCCCACCTCCCCATTCCTCTGCAAAGAGCTTTTCTTCTTGGTTGGCCGGCACTCAGAGGGTTAAAGGGAGCGAAGGCAGTGATGTCATTCAGGGGGAACGGACCAGAACGGGTGTTCCGGATCCTAACGGGCTCTGTGGCTGGTTCCGGGTTCCCGACAAGTGCTAATCAAAAGTGAGTTCCTGTTCCTAAATCATTTGAATGACACCACTGCATCAGACATGCACACCCCATCCATTTTGAAGATGACCGTAGAGGCAGCTGGTGGAAGAGTCCAGCCGCAAAAGTGACGGGGAAGGAAGTTTTCCCACTTCCAGAAAAAAACAGAGGCTATTGTATTAGGTATACAGAATGAGAAAATGATGCAACCCTTTAGATTGTTATTTTTTAGTTCTGGGAATGAGATGGTTGAACAGTCGTAAACATGATGACTGGAGGAAGTCATTCAAGCCTCCAAAGGATGATTTTTCTTGGACACAGCCCTCTTCCCTGAGGGTGGTCCAAACATTCTTTACCGTGTGCCTTGTGCTGGCCAAACTTTTCCGGCCTAACTCCAGGTCCGGACTGCACTCGCCAATGTTTTAACCACCAAAAGGCAGTGTTTTGAGCTTTTCTGCAATGTTCAACACAAAAAAAAACCCCACCCTTACCCATTACAAACTGTGCAAAGATGTCGCCCGCTTCCCCCTCCCCAAAACACTAAAGAACTTGTTTTTCCTGTAGAAGCAAATCCCTCCGCTGTTCCCCGTTCGAAGTAGACCAGCCCAGCCCTCAAGAAAGAGAAGGTTCTTGCCTCGTACACCCGGTAGCGGATGATGTCGCTCTTGGCCATGATGTTTTTCAAGTCCGCCAACAAGTTGCCCGCGAGCAGCGCTTCCAAGCCCTCGGGCGTTTCGGCGACCCTCGACAGCGACGCGATGGCCTGGAAAGCAAAGAAGGCGACCCGTGAAAAACACTGTTGTAACAGGGTGACTTAGTTTGCAACCCTATGCACCTTTTCCAGAGTAAGTTCCACTACACGCTGTGGTAATGACCTCTGAGTAAACATGCACAGAACTGCACTAGAACAGACTCAGCTGCCAATTGGGACTTCCCTGGGTGCAAATCTCACCCCTGAAATGACCAATGGAGGTGGACTTAGGAACACCATTCCCTTTCAGAGCGCAATCCTAACCTGGAGTTCGGCCAGCCAAATTTAGCCGGCACAAGGGACACCGTCAAGCGTGTAGAGGATATCTCACACTATTTGTTAAGATGCTCTCTTTACGACCTTCCTAGAATAAAATTTCTGTCTGGTATCATTCGTATGTTACAAGATAGATCCACTATAGCTCAGGTCTGTTGGCTTCTAACAGATATTTATTTTATTTATATTAGTTATTATTAGATTTTTACCCCGCCTTTTGTGCCCGAAGGCACCCAAGGCAGCATTACAATATATATATTAAAAATACAGTATAACAATTAACATTAAAAACAGTTAAAAACAGTATTAAACAACAATAACAATCAAGATTAAAAACACAAACAATTTAAAAACAATTTAAAAAACAAGCCCCGTGGATCATAATAACCAGCCAGCCAACCTGTCAACAGTTAAAAGCTTTTTGGAATAAAAAGGTCTTCAGCCCCCGCCAAAATGTAAACAAAGAGGGAGCAGTTCTCAATTCTAGGGGAAGGGTGTTCCAGAGTTGGGGGGCCACCACTGAGAAGGGCCTCCTCCTGGCCATCACCCCTCTCACTTCTCCTGACACCGACATCACTTTTAAAGTGGCTAATTTTGCCTTAGCGACTATGAAAATTCGTGCCAAATCTGTTGTGTTAAGGTTTTAATTGTTTCCCGTTCTTTTTTATAATGCTGTGTTTATGTACATTTAACGTACATATATTTTGTATGTTTATGTTATACTGTGACTACCTATGGTTAATACAATAAAATTTGACTTGACTTGACCGTCAAGTGTGTAGGGACCACTCTCGGAATGAGAGAGGCCGGCACACCGACATGCACCAACCTGCCTGCCTGATCCAAATGCGCTTTACATTTGGGTCAGTCAGCGGCCCTTGTGCCAGCAGAACGTGGCTGGCCTAACTGTGCCGGCCTAACTGCAGGTTAGGATTCTGCCCTCAGTCTTCTCCATCTGCAAAATGGGGATAAGAATGCAAACCCAACACAGAGACATTGTAATGACATCAAGGTTTCGAATGCAGCACTTGGCACTTAGAACCCACTATGCGAAAGCATTAAGAAAGGGTGGAGATGCAGGGAAGGTTTCTATGGTGTTTGGGGAATGGCTACTACTAGGTTCACGCAATCTAAGCCAGTGCTTTTCAACCAGAGGTGCTTGACCCCACGGCCACGGTGACCCTACTATGGCACTCCCCTCACCTGACCTGACCCCCAACGAACGTTGGGGTTAACTGGGCAATGAGGAGCCAAAGGCGGCAGCCCGACCTTCCAAAGCACTCAAGACGTGGGAGGAGAAAGGCGCAGAGGGGAGCTCCCAATTGTGGGGCAAACCCTCCCAACTTCGTGGGCACAGCTGATGTCTCTGGTGGAACATGAAGTGGCAGCACCCGAAAGAAGGGGGCACTGGGAAAAGTGGCACCGACACAAAAAGCTGAGAAGCCCCCGATCCCAGATCAGCCTGGGTCACGCTCAACAGGGAACCAAGACCGACACAGATTCATCTCGATGCACTGGCCTGGTTCTCCCCCCCCCCCCCCGATGCAATTTTAACAGCACGGAAGCCGGCTTTCCCCCTGGATTCTGTGTTGTCTGCTTTCGGCCAGAGCCAGATAACGCAGAGGCCTTGCTGGGAAACCGAAAGCTAACTGAAAGGAAGGGGGGGCTGAAGAGGAAAAGCCACACATTCTTCCTGCGGCTTGAAAGGGAGGAGGAGGGAGACCTTTTTGCTCTCTTCTCAGCTAGCCTGTCTTTTTTGCTTGGTGAGTGTTAAAACAGTGTAGGAGCTAGGATTTATTTATTTATTTATTTATTTCTATCCCGCCTTTCTGCCCCATGGGCGCCTAAGGCGGCTTTCAGCATTAATTAAAAATAAAACAATAAAACACAAAGTTTAACCATTAAAAACAAGGTTAAAAACAATATTTAAAATAGTTAAAATTTAAAATTTAAAAACGGCGAGCCCCGTGGATCCAATATAAAGATGAGAGTATAAAATGCCCAGCCAGCCTGTCAGCAGTTGAAGGCTTGTTTAAATAAAAAAGTCTTCAACCCCCGTCGAAATGTTGCCAAAGAGGGAGCGGTTCTCAATTCTAAGGGGAGGGTATTCCAAAGTCGGGGGGCCACCACCGAGAAGGCCCTGTTCCTGGCCGCCATCCCCCTTACCTCTCCTGGTGGCGGCCCAGTCAGAAGGGCCCCCCCCCAGATGACCTAAGAGTAAGGGTAGGATTATGTGGAAGGAGGCGGTCCCTCAAATACCCCAGACCCGAGCCGTAAAGTTAGCTGCTTTCTTATTACATACATACATACATACATACATACATACATACATACATACATAC
>JAJKFI010000127.1:2136925-2149514 GCA_029204185.1 Lerista edwardsae | reverse complement strand
TACATACATACATACATACATACATACATACATACATACATACATACATAATACTTTATTGTTTAACACGTAGGTCATTACAATTTTAAAAATACAATCCTAAAACATAAACTAAAAAATTTCTATCATAACAGCTGCCGACAGCGTACTTAGAAGGTAGATATAATAAAATTCCGCCATTTGAACGGCTCTGTATTTATGGATGTAATCAGATTGAAGATGTTCTTCATTATTTGCTTTTTTGCCCCCTTTATTCCAATCCTAGATCTCGTTTTTTGGATCCGATTATAAAATCTTTACGTGGGTATTCCCCTGAGCAAATGGTTTGCTATATGTTAGAGGATTTACAAGTAAAAGTAACATATGCTGTGGCACATTATGCAATAGCAGCCAAAAAGTTAAGGTGTAAATTTGCTGAAGCCAATAAAAAATGTTGATTTTATTTTTATGAGCTGTTATGATAGAAATTTTTTAGTTTATGTTTTAGGATTGTATTTTTAAAATTGTAATGACCTATGTGTTAAACAATAAAGTATTATGTATGTATGTATGTATGTATGTATGTATGCTTTCTTATTTTGCATTAAGCATCCTTGTAGTTATGTCTTGCTTGTGGCCTGCTGTGAAGGCCTTTTAAGCGTCTATGCTGTAATTTGTAGTTTTAATAAATCATCCCGTTTTACTCCATGGCGTGCCTCGTGTGCTGGGAGAGGGGGGTGGCTGAACCCAGTCTTGACGCTGGGCTACACTCCTGGTTGGGCTAATGTCATGCCTCTTGGGCCAGTGGAGGTTGCTGGTGGCCAGGAGAGGACAGCATCCCACAATCCTTTGGGAGGCAGTCTGGAAGGGTCCCCTGCTATCGTGATAGCCTGTGACGAGGATGTGGGGGGCAAGTCACCAAAATTCTTACAAGCACGCTGCATGCTGAACAAACTTGCTTTCTTCTCATTGACAAGCACCCCGTCTGGTCGCCTGGAGCACAGATTTACTCGTCAAAGACCACCCGATCGCCAATTTCCAAGCTGTTGGCTGCCAGTCAAGCTAAGCGGGAATCCTTACCTCTTTTGCCACTGCTATTTTTTCGGCAGCGATGCAGAGGATGACCTGTCTCAGCAACTCAGGGGTGTTGAGGATTTCTCTGACGGCTGCCGGATCTTCAACGATCCGCCCCACCTAAACGGTCAACGTGATGAAAGGCGTCAGGCGCTTCGCAAGAGCTACACGCAGCGTAAAGTCACACAATTAAATACAGGTGAACCCTCATATGGCTGGATCAATACGAGGGATTTCAAGCTTCTGCAGAGCAGGATAAATGCCCACTTCCTGTTTAATGCTAGATTTATGCTTTGAAGCATACAGGCTTAAATACTTAAATACTACAAGCTTAAATACTTACAATGACCTGTTGAAAAAGAACATTTCAGCCCTGATAAGCTATGCTGATGAGAGCATGAGGGGCACTGAATACAGGTGCCTCTATATCCACAGTTTGGCTTGTCTCCCTTGGCTATGAGGGCACCCCCTGTAAAACATTCCTACATTTTTCCCTCCTACCATTACCTATTTTCAAAGACAGTTGTTGTTCAGTCACTAAGTTGTGTCCGACTCTCCACAACCCCTGGACCACAGCACACCAGGCCTCCCTGTCCTCCACTAGCTTCCAGAATTCACCCAATTTCATGTTCATCGCTTCGGTGACACTCTCTAACCATCTCCTCCTCTGCCGCCCGCTTCTCCTTTGGCCTTCGATCGTCCCCAGCAGGAGGGTCTTTTCTCAAGAGTCCTCTCTTCTCATGAGGTGGCCACTTCCACTCACAGCCACAAGAGGGCAGACATTTCTATTCCCTGTGTATTGCCCAACACTCTGGCACTGCCAGTCACAGCCACAACGCTGATTTGTTTTGGATAATTTTGGATTATATCAGCCATTTTTCTATAACGTTCAGTCGCCAAGTCGTGTCCGACTCTTCGCGACCCCCTGGACCGCAGCACGCCAGGCCTCCCTGTCCTCCACTAGCTTCCGGAGTTTGCCCAACTTCATGTCCATGGCCTCGATGACACTCTCTAAAACCGCGGTTAAACCGCTGCTGCTGGGCTTTCCGACCGGAAGGTTGGGAGTTCAAGACTGTGCGACGGAGTGAGCTCCCGTCGCTTGTCCCAGCTCCTGCCAACCTAGCAGTTCGAAAGCACCTAAATGCAAGTAGATACATAGGGACCACTTCGGTGGGAAGGGAACGGCGTTCCGTGCGCTACGGCGTAGAGTCATGCCGGCCACATGACCATGGAAGCTTGTCCTTGGACAAAACGCCGGCTCTACTGGCTTAGAAACGGAGATGAGCACCGCCCCCTGCAGTCGGTCATGACTAGACCATTCGGTCATGGGGAAACCTTTACCTTTTTATCACATCTGTGTCAGTCAGGCGAACACTTTCTGTAAAGCTGGTGAAGTGCAGTTGCCTTAGATCCACAACAACACCAACACCTTTACAGCCTGATAACCCTTAACAGTCACCACAAAGGCTGACTGCTTTAGATCTTCTGTTAAATAAATCTTTCCCCCTCCCCTTAACTGAGCATGTGGTGAGACCAAATGTGCCACTTTAACGTACCTGGGACAGAGTCAGAATCTTGACTGAGTCGTCTGGGTGGAAAAGCCCTTTCTGAAGTTCTTCCCCAAAGTTCTGGATGACGTAGAAGGGGTCCATAACTTGAAGGAACCGCTCCAGGATAGAAACGCACAAGGTGATTTGTTCACTGCAACAAAAGGAAGGCAAAAAGGTCAGTGAGAAGTTAATCAAGGACTCAACCATCCAAGAAAGTCTCAAAAAGGTAATTTATGCATAGATGGAGTCCCATTTTCCAACCCAATTTCTCTTTCTCCCCACCCTGTTTGAGAACTAGGCCCTTGAGACTACCCCCGCCCCAAATAAAAAAACCAGAAACCTGGCGATGATGATATGGCAGAGACCTATCCTAAGGCTTAGTTCCTCATTAAGGACTAGACACTTGAGGAAAGAACTAACCACCACTACTCCACCAATGCTTTGCAATCACGAGCCTTCACATCTGCAAGTTAAAGAGGCAGAGTATAAGCACAAGTGCAGCTAATTGCTGAGGACTAGACCCTTGGACAAATATAAAACCTTCCCCCAAACGAAACTAAAGTGACACAGCCTCACTTAGCATCTCACCGAGAACTAGGCCCTTGAGAAAGCAGCTAACCCTCCAAAAGCTTAAAAAAACAAACCCAAAAACAAAAAAATTACAAAAAACAACAACAACTACCCCCCCCCCCCCCCAAAAAAACATGAGTCTTCCCTATGGCAAGTTAAAACTTGCTCCCCATTGAGGGCTGAAGCATTGGCAAATAGGAACCACTCTCACACTGAGGACTAGGCCCTTGAGAAGGCAGCTGTAGCCCCAAATACCAGGCAATGGGAAAAGATGATGCGGCAGACACACACAGGGTTGGCTCCTCACTGAGGACTAGGTGCTTGGGAAAGCAGCAAAAACCCCAAAAGTTCGGCAAACCCCAGCTTAGTTCCCCATTGACGACTGGACCCCTGAACGCTGGGCAAACAGGATGCCTCCTCTCACAATGCTCCTCACTAAGGACTAGGCCCGTGAGAAGGCAGCTATAGCTCCCAAAGGCACTGGTCCAGAATGACATGGCAGGGTCAGATCCTCAGTGCTTAGGAAAGCAGCAAAAAACCCCAAAGCTCAGCAAACACTAGTTTAGCTCCCCACTGAGGACTGTACCCTTGAATGCTTGTCTTATAGGTACCCTCTCACACAATGCACAATGCTCCTCATTGAGGACTAGGTACTTGGGAAAGCAGCAAACAAACAAACCCAAAAGCTTGGCAAACACCAGCTTAGCGCTCCACTGAGGACTGGACCCTTTTACCGTTGGCAAACAGGATCTCTCTCACACAATGTGCGCCTCACTGAGGACTAGGGGCTTGAGAAAGCAGCAAAAACCCAAAAAGCTTGGCAAACACCAGCTAAGCTCCTCAATGAGGACTGGACCCTTGAACGCTTGGCAAACAGGAACCCCTCTCGCACAGTGCTCCCCACTGAGGACTAGGCCCTCGAGAAGGCGGCTGCAGCTCCCAAAGGCCAGGCACCGGGCAAATACGAAGTGGCAGACACCCCACCAGGGCCGACTCCTCCCTGAGGACTAGCGCCCTGAGAGGCCCCGCCGCCGCCGCCCACCTGTCCCCGCGGGCCATGAGGGCGAAGAGCCCCGCCAGGGGGAAGTCGGGCCCGCACTCGCGGAGGGCGCCGGGCGGCAGCGACTGCACGGCCAGCCGCAGGGCCCGCAGCTCTTCGAAGGGCGCCTCCAGCCGCGAGATGCGGCCCAGCAGCTCCAGCGCCGCCTCCGCGCCCGGCGCCGCCATCTTGGAAGGCAGAGAAAAAGAAGCGCGGCGAAGTCTCGCGAGGCTTGGCCCCAGCGACGGGGCCGGCGGCCGCGTCACTAAGGGCTTCTCTCGCGTCCGCAAGGCAGGCCCCGCCCCCTCTGTCCTGAAGACGCCCGTCACGGCGACGCTCCCCCCGGCCTGATTGGCTGGAGAAAGAAAAAGTGGGTGGGACATAGCGGGCCGGTCAACTCCTAAGAGACCAACAGAGAAGGTTTCAACAAGACATTTCCGGTATCTGATTGAAATGCGCGCCCCCCCATATGGGGGTCTAAACGGGCAGTTCGGAGCCCAAACGCGAATTAACCCCCAGGGTTTAGTTCAGCGCTTGGTTTTGCATGCACAAACGCAGGCGTTCCGCAGCTGAAGGAAGCCCCGAACGAACCGCGCAAACAAGGTCCCTCTGCCCCGCAAATGGAGGCTCAAGCTCCTGATTGGCTGCGCTCTCAGACAACCTTGTCGCACCTCGGTTGGATCGACACCCACAAGAGCCAATCAGCTCTGGGAATCGAGAAACGCGCCGGCGCGAAAAGGCGGGTAGTCGTCAGGCTAGCAGGGCTGGTTGCAAATAAAGAGACATGGCGTAAACGGGTGCTGTGGTCTGCAGGTAAGACCCAAAACGCAGCTGGCTCCCTAAGAACATCCTAGCCCCATTTTGTGGTTGCGTTGCATTGTGAGCCGCCTTGTGCGTTTGCTCCAGCAAAGGAAAGCCAGGATACCAATATTTTAAACAGATCAATGAGTGGAGGAAATAATGCTTGCAATCCCTTCTTCGAATGCATGCTTTTACCTGAAATGGGGGCGCTAGTCCTCATTGTGTGATGCTGGAGTAAGTAGCAATTCTGGCAGTTGATTTGGGGGGGGGGCTGCCCCGATTTCTTGCTGTTCTTGCCATTTGCCGAGGTCATTCCCCCTTGCAGTCTTTTTGAGAATATCTAGTAAGAAAAAGGCAAAAAGGCAACCATCAGTTTGTCTTTGTTGTGTGCCCAATTTGAGATGCATGGAAATGGAACAAATAATCTTTTTTTTTTTTCCCCTGGATCAGATTTCAAACTGCTCGTTCCCTGTTTTGCAGTTGAAGCGTCTTGTTTCCCACTATGTCTCAGCAACGCGTCCTACCTCAGAGTAAAGAAACGCTCCTGCAGTCCTACAACAAGCGACTGAAAGATGACATCAAATCCATCATGGATAACTTCACAGAGATAATCAAAACTGCTAAGGTGAGTCTATGGGGGGTAGACCCAGAAAACCTCACAACCCCCTCTTGCCTCCCTGTTTTTGCAAAGCTGCTTGGAACATAAGGTGTTCCTTTCTCCCTCAGTCATGGCTTTACCTGAAATTAGGGCGCTAGTCCTCATTGTGTGATGCTGGAGTAAGCAGCAATTCTGGCAGTCCATTCAGCAGTTCAGGTGGCTCGGGTAAGTGAGCCAAAGTACAAACTATAAGACAAAGGTGACAGAAACCTCAGGGTTACTGGCTGATCTGATTGGAGGTAAATAAACAGAATAACTTTTTGAATCACTTTTGATGATATTATACGATGATTATCCCTTATCCGGACTGTTTGGGATGGGAAGGTGTCTAGATTTTGGATTTGTCTGGATTTTGGAATAATTGCATACACATCATGAGAAGTGCATCCTCTTGCTCTTTTCACTGTGACCCATTTGGGTGTCTGCTGGGCTTTTTTCTCAACAATGTCTGTATAGCACACACTACAGAGCAGAGAATAGAACTTACAGCCCATATGTGAGAATGAACATAAGACCTTTCTATAGAGTTTTTTTTTTTTAAGCCTTGGACAAAGTTGGCTGGATTTTTGAATAGTCTGGCTTTCGGATGTCCGGATAAGGGATCATCTACTTGTATCATGTATCCTTCCTCACCACCACCCACCCCAATTCCTTCTGTAGATTGAAGAAGAAACCCAAGTCTCTCGGGCAACCCAAGGCGAACAGGACACCTACGAGATGCATGTCAGAGCAGCCAACATTGTGAGTAGCACCAGAAAAAAACATTCCAGATAGCTAAAGGTGGGAGCAAACGGTTTTTTGTCTTTTGCCAATGTTGGTGTTTTCCAAAAGTTAGCAATGCAGAAAGCGGTGTGATGTGTTTTTATCCAAAGCGTACATTACAATTATAAATTATTATAGCTTTAAAAGTTACTAAGTAGGTGTCGGCACCACCACCAGGCTCCACCCAGACATCACCCAGAACTTTTAGGTAGGATTATGCTCCTAGGGTGCAATCCTAACCTGGAGTTAGGCCTGCACAATTAGGTCTGCACAAGGGCCACCATAAAGCGCGTTTGGACCACTCTCTGAATCAGGGAGGATGGTGCACGTCCGTGTGCCGGCCTCTCTGATTCCGAGAGTGGTCCAAACATACTTGACGGTGTCCCTTGTGCTGGCCAAACTTTGCTTTATTTGCCTCATATTTACCTCAGAATTATACCTCAGAAATCTACCTCAGATCGCCAGATACAAGGGAGTGGCGTTTGGACCACTCTCGGAGTCGGGGAGAATGGCGCGCGTCTGAGTGCCGGCCTCTCTGACTCCGAGAGTGGTCCAAACATCCTTTACAGTGTCCATTGTGCCAGCCAAACCTTGCTTTATTTACCTCAGAAATTTACCTCAGAACGCCAGATACAAGGGAGTGGCGTTTGGACCACTCTCGGAGTCGGGGAGGATGGCGCACGTCCGTGTGCTGGCCTCTCTGACTCTGAGAGTGGTCCAAACATACTTCATGATGTCCTTTGCGCCAGCCAAACGTTGCTGGCCTAAATCCAGATTAGCGTTGCACTCTTAGTATCTTAGTAATATTTCCTATTGTGTGGATGTTTATCATTCCCTATTGTGTGGATTTCCTGTTGTGTATTATTTCCTATTGTGTGGATGTTTGTGTTTCAGAGGAGGAATTTTTTGAAGGGGGGCGGGGAGTGTGGGGATTGGGGGGGATTGTTGGGAATTCAATGTGTGTGTTGATTTGGTCTCCGGGTGTCAACGAATTTCATTGTATTGTGTAATACAATGACAATAAATAATAATAATAATAATTAGGCTATTTCCTTCCCTCTCAGCAAAAGAGAATCTGTCTGAAAGCTAGCAATTTTATTTTTTTTCAAAAAACTGCACAATGGTTTGCTGGGAAGATTGCGCATCTAAAAGATTGCGTTCCACTTTTAAAGGCCGGTTTCGAAAGCGCAACGTCCTTGGCCCAAGGACTTCGCAACTGGGCTTTCATTCTGTTCCCGGGGGCCTCCCTGCACGGAGTATGCGTTCTAACACAGCCACGTTCTGTCCAGGTCCGGGCCGGCGAGTCCCTGATGAAGCTCGTCTCCGACCTGAAGCAGTTCCTGATCCTGAACGACTTCCCCTCGGTCAACGAGGGCATTAACCAGCGCAACCAGCAGCTCCGGGGCCTGCAGGAGGAGTGCGACAAGAAGCTGATCACGCTGCGCGACGAGATCTCCGTGGACCTCTATGAGCTGGAGGAAGAATATTACTCTTCCAGGTATAAATGAAGCCACGGACTGTGCCACGCTAGCTGGGGCTCGGCCCCTTTCCAACCCTCCTTCGTTCCTGACTGACACTGGAGCAGCTCTCCGTGTTGTATATGTCCAGAGGCTATGCCAGCAGTTCCTGTATTTAGCGTCCATCCCTTTCCCCTAGTCTCGATACGGACATGTTTTTGTCAGTCGCACCGTGGGTGCCCCTGGGTCCAAAAGAAAGGGGGCCTATTTGTACACATTCACCCGCGATTCATCTTTAGCTGTAGGGAAAATTCTGCAAACTTTGCAATACAGAGCTTGCTCATAAAGGACACTGACTGAGGGCGCAATCCTAAGGTGCGCTAGAACAGCGAGGCCAGCTGGCCTGTGCTGTATCCAGCGCAGCTTTGGCGCGCTCCGGAGCCTCCCCAGAGCAAGGGCACCCTTGTCCCAGATGAGACTCCAGCTTCCCCTATGGCTCCTCAGATCTGTGCCTGCTGTATAGCAGAGCCAAGGACAACACATGGCCCGAATCAGGGCTGCGCAGTCCGGGGACAGAGGCTGAGGGTTAGGCCGCATCTAAGAGTGCAATCCTAAACTGGAGTTAGGTTGGCACAGTTAGGCCAGCAAAGTTTGGCCGGCACGAGGGACATTGTAAAGCTCTTTTGGACCACTTTCGGAGTCAGAGAGGCCGGCACACAGACATGTGCCATCCTCCCTGACTCCGAGAGTGGTCCAAACGCGCTTTACGGTGGCCCTTGTGCCGGCCAAACTTTGCTGGCCTGACTCTGCCGGCCTAACTCTAGTTTAGGATTGCGCTCTTAGGTGCGGCCTAATGGCATGCCTCCTCGCACTTGGATGTTCCTGTTTCTAGCCTATCGTGTGTGTGTGTGTCCCCACATACGTGAGATTGTCACGTGTGTGTCCCCACACACTACTACCACCACAAGTGGCCTTCTGTGACAGCCAAAGCCCGTGTGTTTTGACGCCGAGTTGACGGTGCAGTTTTGAAATTGCTTTCAGCCTTTTCTCCTGCTTTTATATATCTCCCCGTACCAATATATATTTATAGCGATGCACCCAGTATCCCCCCCCCCCGGTAAAATCTCTGAGAGCGTTGTTGTCAATAAAAGCAGTGGAAAGAAGTGAGACGACATTGGTAGCCGGCGTGAGCTGATTTGACGTTTATTTCTTTTTCACGCAACCCACATTGCTTGTTCCAGCTCCTACAGCTTTTCCTCTTGTCTTGTGTACGGCTGGATCCTATCTCCTGTTTATATTTTTTCTTTCCCAGACACTTTTGGCATTTCCTCTGCTGCTTTTTGTTTTGTGCCTCTTGCTTTCGGGCCGGGAGGCTTTTGTGGGAGAGGGGGGCACATTTGATGATCCTAGGACGGTTGAAAATGGGTGGACGGGCCTGTGTTTTGACATGGGGGTGCATATTTATCCCCCAGAAGAACATATACATCCCTCCTAGACATCCCAGCAGAAGAGCCCCACTGGATCAGGCCAAAGACCCATCTAGTCCAGCTTCCTGTATCTCACAGTGGCCCACCAGGTGCCTCAGGTAGCACAAGAGACCACAAGATGCCTGCATCCTGTGGCCACTCCCTTGTATCTGGCATTCTGAAGTAAAATTCTGAGGTAAATAATAACTTGCAACCCAATCTGGCCCTTAAGAACATAAGAAGAGCCCCGCTGGATCAGGCCAAAGGCCCATCCAGTCCAGCTTCCTGTATCTCACAGTGAGGCCCACCAGGTGCCTCAGGGACCACACGATGCCTGCATCCTGTGGCTACTCCCTTGTATCAGGCATTCTGAAGTAAATTTCTGAGGTAAATTATAACTTACAACCCAATCTGGGCCTTGAGAACATAAGAAGAGCTCCGCTGGATCAGGCAAAAAGCCCATCTAGTCCAGCTTCCTGTATCTCACAGTGGCCCACCGGGTGCCTCAGGGGGTACACAACAAGATCCTTGAATCTTCTTGCCACTACGTCTCATCTGGCATTCTGAGGTAACCTACGTCTGATATCAGGCGGTTGCGTATACCCAGCATGGCTTATACCCTGCGATGGACCTTTCCTCCGTCAGTCTGTCCAATCCCCTTTTAAAGGCATCAAGGACTTCGGGTGCCATCGCTACCTCCTGTAGCAAAGAGTTCCACAGATTAATGGCACTCTGGGTAAAGAAAGGGGACCGAGGAAAATGTCAACCAATTCTAGTATGTCAACCAATTCTGCAGACTGGGGAGCCTCAAGTTCCTCCCCCTGCGGTAGGACTCCCAAATGAACCACGCCTGGAGCGTTTCCACGGGACTGACCCAAACCAGATTGAAATCTTGTTTCTGTTCGGATTGGGGAAGCGCCTTTTATTTCAATACCTTCCATCGCAGACGGCTTCCGAGCTGCCCCGTATTTAGCAGGTGAGCTTCCAGTCCTCCACCTGCTTACTTGGGAGTAAGCCCCACTACTCAGTAGGCACGCTTGGGATTGCACTGTAAGGTTTTTAAAAATAAAATAAAATGGCAGAGCCCTTTGGTCTATTGCCGGCAAATGTGGTCAACTCGAATTGTTGCTGCCCAAAACGTTCCGCTACTTTCTTTTAACGCTGTTGCTTCTGTCTTGCTTCTCTCCCTTTTTTCCTCCCTTCCTCTCTTTCTCTCTTCCTTTTGCTGCTTTCCCCCCTTCCTTCTCCGTAACGCGACTCTTGTTCGGGAAAGCTACAGTCTCTGTGACGCCAACAGCCTCCCGCTCTGCGAAGCATATTGGAGACAAGATCCGGCCGCACCTTCCCCAGAAGGCCTCTGCTCCATGCCTCTGGCGGCTCTCATGACGGAGCAGAGCATCCCCGCACCGCCTTCGCACCCTCACGTCAACGGGCACGGAGCAGGTCCGACGGAGCACGCCTGAAAGGAACCACGTTCTCTCCTAAGCCTGGAGTTGGTGGTGTGAACTGTAGGAATGACGACGCGCCTCGGCCATGTTTTCTGAGCGCCGCCCACCTTCTCAGCAACAGCCAAGCTAGCGTTCGCGTAGGTTGCGTAGCCCGAAGTGATCAATCAACAGGTACTTAACATGCCACTTTCCAACACAGTTCACCGAGCGGTTTACAGGCAAATAGTAATAATAATAAAGTTAAATGGCTCCCTGTCCCAAAGGGCTCCCAATCTAAAAAAAAAGGCAGACCACCAGCAACAGCTACTAGAAAGACTGCGCAGGGGTGAAGAGGGGCAATTACACTCCCCCTGCTAAATATAAGAGGAGCACCACTTGGAAAAAGTGCCTCTTGCCCAGTTAGCAGGAGTGATGACACCGCCATTTCGATGAGACAGCCACTTCTGTTTGCGGCAATGTTTTCCACGGTTGGTCCAGGACCTACTGGTGTGTGCCAATGCCATCCTCCCCCCTTGGCACCTACTTCCTCTCCCATTCCTGGATTCAGGAAGGAAGAGGGGAATGGCAGGGAGAGTGGTGGCCTAGAGTGTTGCTGTCCACCGTTTTGGTTCCTTTTCAGATCTCGGGATAAGGAGGAGCCGATGGAAGTGGGTGCCAATTGAAAATCCAGTCCCTGAAGCAACAACCTCAGCTGGTCTCCTCATGGGCCAGCCCTAGTGTTTTCAGTTTTGGGACTTTCTAAAACAAGCTTTCTTGCATGAGGGCGACACGTTGAGCCAGTGGGAGCCTTCCTCTTCACTGAAAATTGGGCGGTGTGTCATGGAAATGCTTCCTGGGCGTTCTGGTGCAAGATTGATAAGGGTTGAATCTGTTATCAATCAATCTAGCAATCGACTGATTGATTCCGTTCTCTGCACCCATCGGACTGCCCTCCCCTTCCTTGGTGTAAATTATGCTTTAGTGTAGATTGTGGCTTTGGGAAGGGGTGCCCCCTCTTTTGGTTTTCGTTTCTCCTGGCCTTGCTCCCATGCCGGCTGTGGGAATGAAGCTTTTTTTCTCACAGCAGCTAAATTTCTGCATGTTCAACGGACGCTAAAGACGCAGCAATACGGCACTCAAACAGCAGGTGGCTCTCCTTCAAATGGCAGGAGGGTGGCCATGGTTTTTTTTTTCCTGGCGCTCCTGTGTCTCAAAAGCGGCCCCAAACACCAAAATTAGAGCACAATCCTAACCTGGAGGTAGGCCTCCATAAAGCATGTTTGGATCACTCTCATAAGGAGGATGGCGCATGTCTGTGTGTTGGCCTCCCTGACTCCGAGAGTGGTCCAAACGTCTTTTACTGAGTTAGGCCAGCAAAATTTGGCCGGCACCAGGGCCACAGTAAAGCGTGTTTGGACCACTCTCGGAATCAGGGAGGATGGCGCACGTCTGTGTGCTGACCTCTCTGACTCTGGGAGTGGTCCAAACATACTTTACAGTGTTCCTTGTGCCGGCCAGACTTTGCTTTGTTTACCTCATACTTACCTCAGAAATTTACCTCAGAATGCCAGATACAAGGGAGTGGCGTTCGGACCACTCTCGGAGTCGGGGAGGATGGCGCACGTCTGTGTGCCGGCCTCTCTGACTCCGAGAGTGGTCCAAATATACTTTAAGGTGTCCCTTGTGCCGGCCAAACTTTGCTGGCCTAACTCCAGGTTAGAATTGTGCTCAAAGTCTGTATCCTGCAGATTTTGAGTGAGTGAGTGAGTGAGTGAGTGAGTGAGTGAGTGAGTGAGTGAGTGAGTG
>JAJKFI010000127.1:2125943-2136915 GCA_029204185.1 Lerista edwardsae | reverse complement strand
GTGAGTGAGTGAGTGAGTGAGTGAGTGAGTGAGTGAGTGAGTGAGTGTTAACCCCCTTCCTCCGGCCAAGCTCTTACACAATTGGGAAGACTTTTGGGGAGAGTCTTCGTAGCACCTGGCTGATTTCTCTCTCTCCCTTCTCCCCTCTGAGGATGGGAGCTGAATGGGATGCCCGTGTTTTTTTTCATTGCTCCAGGGGATGAACTTACTGGAAACGGAGCGTACTAACACTGGAAATGGAACTAGGTCGGTCTCTAAACAATGCAACACTACGGGAGTGTACAGGGGCTGCCAACTCTTTTACTGGCCTGGCTCTTCTGCATTTAACAGCAGGATAGACATGAGCCAAGGGTGTGTCACCTCCCTAATGACCACCCATTAGGCTGCTGTAAAGGTCCAAGAGCCAAGCTAGAACAAAAAGTTGGTATTCAACCCCCATGATCTAGTGTCACTGAATTTTGTTGTGCCGGGTTTTTTTTATGAGTACTTTTATGATTCTTCTAACTAGATGTCTGAATAAAGTCAGGGGCATATTCCATGTTGCTGAAAAACTGTGTTTCTTTAAAGGCATAGATGCTACATGCCACCAAGCCCCATGTTCTATCCAACGGTTCAAGATATAGACCAGTGGCATTAAAACTTTTTAGACCAGGACCCACTTTTTAGAATGGGTGTGGGGGACCAACCGGAAGTGACGTCATTAGCCTGGAAGCGATGCCATCGCGGGAAGTGACATCACCCAGCAGGAATTGTCGTCGTCGTCGTGACATAACAACACGACACTCCTGGAATGCAAATTGGCATTCTTGAACTGCAGCCGATTGTACAGCCATGAAACATCCCTGACAAAATGCAAGAATAGGACGTAACACCATGTAAAAGCACTGAACGAAAAACAAAATGTTAAAAAAAAAAAACCCCTCACTTAAACATTCAAAAAGTTAACACTCACAAAAGGATTATAATAAGAGTAAAGGCTGCAGTTTCCAAGATGGCTGCTCCCAGCTTTCCACCACCACCTGACATCAGGTCGCGACCCACCAAGTGGGTCCTGACCCACAGTTTGAATAACACTGTATAGACACACTCTCTCTCACTTGTATCTGGTAATCCTCACGATGAGGCCTGGAGGACAAAGACCACCATCAGGCAGGTGAGTTTTGCTGCTGCTACAGTTCAGTGGGGCACTAAAGCTTTGTCTGCCAGGCTGCTAAAGGAGGAGTCAGAACTGGGAGCCGGGGGGGGGGGAAGGCGCTGGGGGCAAACACATAAGAACATAAGAAGAGCCCCACTAGAGCAGGCCAAAGGCAAATCTAGTCCAACTTCCTGTATCTCACAGCGGCCCAGCAGGTGTCCCAGGGAGGCATAAGACAACAAGACACCTGCATCCTGTTGCCATTCCCTTGTATCAGGCATTCTGAGGTAAATTTTTGAGGTAAAATTCTGAGGTAAATAATAACTTGCAACCCAATCTGGGCCTTAAGAACATAAGAAGAGCCCTGCTGGATCAGGCCAAAGGCCCATCCAGTCCAGCTTCCTGTATCTCACAGTGAGGCCCACCAGGTGCCTCAGGGACCACACGATGCCTGCATCCTGTGGCCACTCCCTTGTATCAGGCATTCTGAAGTAAAATTCTGAGGTAAATAATAACTTGCAACCCAATTTGGGCCTTAAGAACATAAGAAGAGCTCCGCTGGATCAGGCCAAAGGCTTGAGGTTGCCCAACCCATCATGGCCTGTAGCCCACGATGGACTTTTCCTCCAGAAATCCGTCCAGTCCCTTTTTATAGGCATCTAGGCCAGATGCCATCACACCTCCTGTGGCAAGGAGTTCCATAGGTTCCTGCTGGGTAAAAAAAGTATTTCCTTTTATCTGTTTTAACTCTCCCAACACTCAATTTCAGTGGATGTACCCTGGTTCTGGGGGCGGGGGGGGGGGACATACACAAACACTGCAGCCTGCTTGTGAGCACCCCTCGCTCCAGTACCCCAGCCGGACATTATGTCCATTCTTCCCTATCGCCCCAGGGGAGGGCAGCAGCACCCAGCCCTACCTGTTTAACGTCAATTGGACTTTGAGGAAGGTGTCCCTGGAGAGGTGCTGGGTGCTTGGGCACCAGAGGCTGGCAGTGGTGCTTCTTCTCAAAGTGCCGGACGATGCTTCTCGCGATGCCAGAGGATGCTGCCACTGTGGGGCAGTGATGTCATGCAGGGGGTACGCGGGGGTACACGAGTACCGGTTTCTAGGATAACAGCTGGCCCCGCCCATTTGCCCACCCACCCGTCGACTCCGCCCTCTGCAACGTTTGAATTTCCTGCATGTTTGAGTTGCCTGCATGTTCTCAGAGCCAGGCAGGCAGGCAGGCAGCGAGCGGAGCCTTTCCTTTCCTTGCCACTGAAAAATGAGTTGCTCTGGGGTTTTAACATGATGCCAGGCCTCCTTCACATGTTCTGGGGGTGCTGTGGAATCCTGTTGCAACTGTTGGGTCAGTTTAAAATCATCTGAGGCCTCAAAAAGGGCTTTTTTCATGTCACTTCCTGCCACGACATCACTTCTGGCTTATGATGTCACTTCTGGTGGGCGGGTCCCGACACGTGCCAATCAAAAGTGAGTACCTGTTCTTAAATCATTTAGATGACACCACTGCTGTGGGGTAATCGTCTGTTGGGAAAAGAGGCAAGGAAGAATTGACAGTCTTAGAGGCAGGGTTACCCCTGTAGTCCCCAACGGAAGGAAGTCATGAGGGTTCACACATGAGGCCCTCCAGCACTGCTTTTCTGCCCTCGCTCCATCCTCCCCGACTCCGAGAGTGGTCCAAACATGTTTTATGATGTCCCTGGTGCCGGCCAAACTTTGCTGGCCTAACTGTGCCTCACTCCAGGTTAGGATTGTGCCCTGAGCTTAGGGTGACTTGGTCTCTGAAATGGGTACACTTGGGGGCAGAATTTGAAAATTCAGAAAGCCAAGAGGCTGAGACCCGGCCTGGCATCTCACCAGTGTAAACAGAAGGCAACTGGTTGGGAAAATTTTGGATTGCCATGGTAAACTTTCAGTAAAGCGGAAAATTTTCAAAACTCCACTTGCAAGAGGCTATGAAAAATGGAGACCCCTGAAAAGGTATTCCACTGAGGTTTCCGGGGAAAAGATGGTGCTTTGGTGTTCTTGTAAATGGCCAACATTCGGGGCAAGCTGGCCTAAATATGGAACATTTGAACTGGAAAAATGGGCAAGGATTTCGATCTGAGGGAAAAAGGTAAATGGGGACAGTATCGTTACCCTGATCGTTGGGCGAAGGCTAGTTTAGGCCAGTGATGACGAACCTAAAGGTGACACACCACAACTTTTGAGGTGACACACCAGCATTCACCAATACCCAGAGGCGTTTCTACAGGGATGGCAAAGCTCTAAGTTTTGCAAGAAGCCTTACCCTGTCATGTAAATCCCTCCTCTCCCTTGCTGCTGTAGCCAGTAAGCAACGCCAAGATGTTGCTGTTCCCTGTGAGGATTGGCTAAAACGGTGCAGGAGAGGAGTGATTTCCACTGCAAGGTAAGGCTTCTTGCAACACTTAGAGCTTTGCCATCCCTGTAGAAACGCCACTGCCAACACCTGACAGAAATCGAGTTTTTTTTCTACTCATTTTTCATTTTTGTAATTATTTGATATTTCTTTATACTGTATAATACATAGCACCACAAATGATCGGACTGTATTTTTTGTTTGAATAAATGAATAGAAAGGATAGTTTCTCTTTTGTTGGGAGGGGAGGTTGACACGCCAACAGAGTCAAGCTAAGCATTTTCCAAAGTTTTGACACACCAAGCCCAAAAGATTCGCCATCAGTGCCTTAGGCAATATTTTACTGCCCTTGTACAAATCTGGAGTATTGCGTACAGTTCTGGTCGCCACACCTCAAAAAAGGCATAGTGGAACCAGAAAAGGTGCAATAGGGGTATAGGATTGCGCTCTCAGACTTGCCTACCTCACAGAGTTGTTGTGAGGAGAAAACCATGTACACAGGTATAAAAATGTGGAAAAACGAATGAATGAATGAATGAATGAATGAATGAATACTGCCTGGAGATTAAACTGGCCATTGCCCATTTTAAGACATTGGGGATGTATTGTTTGCTGCTCCACACAGTAGGCACTAACATTGTTCTTTCTCCTTCTTCCCCGAAGTCTGGGCTCCAGAGGAGCCAGTATTATTATGAGCCCCCTTTGGCCTGGGCACCTCTTCTGACTTCCCTTCAGGACACCCGGCCTTCCAATATGGCTGCCAGCTTGCTCTAACTACCCATAATCCACTCTGCCTTTCAACAGGTTCCTTAGCAGGCAACGAAGAGGGAGGCATTGAAGACTCAGGTGCGTTACTTGGAGGACAACCTCTCTTCTTTGAAGCTCCAGTTTCGGATGTGTCAAGCTGAGCACGAAACGGCTGAGGAGTCTGGAGTTCAAGGCTGTGGGGACCTGGTCACCGTGCCCAGGTGAATATTTTCTCAGGGGTTCCAAAAAAACAGTGGACACTTAGGACAGTGGTTCCCAAACTCTAGGTTGGGACCCACCGGTGGGTCGCGTGCCAATTTCAGGCGGGTCGCGAAGCTCCTAGAGCAGCCATATTGAAAATTTGGGAAGATGGGATGCTGGGGAGGGGTGCATGGTTGTTTTGCTAGTGTCAAGTTTGTATAGTTTTGTACATCTCAATCATGTC
Organism: Lerista edwardsae; assembly: GCA_029204185.1. Lineage (NCBI taxonomy): Eukaryota > Metazoa > Chordata > Lepidosauria > Squamata > Scincidae > Lerista > Lerista edwardsae. The sequence goes on along the minus strand of JAJKFI010000127.1, from coordinate 2,132,205 downwards.
CCCCCTCAGGTGCCTTCCTGCATCTCACAGTGGCCCACCAGGTGCCTCAGGGAGCACACAAGACCACAAGATGCCTGCATCCTGTTGCCACTCCTTTGCACCTGGCGTTGTGCAAATATCCATGAAGCAGGGTGGGAAATAAGAGCATCCAAGCCTCGCTGGATCAGGCCGAAGGCCCAGCTAGTCCAGCTTCCTGCATCTCACAGTGGCCTACCAGGCGCCTCAAGGAACTACAGAACAAGCTGGCCAAGATGATTTTCCTCCCTATCTCAGCAGACTAGGTAAGAAATAAGATGCTCGTTGCTGCTACGCTAAGTTCGTGGAATTTGGGGACTGGGTCTTGCTTCACGCCTGTCCTGAACGCCGAGCAACTGAGAGGGAAAGTGTGCACGCATTTGCAGGCCTCAAATGGCCAGGGGTGAACAGAGGATGTTGGTTTCTGCCTGAAATAATATTTCTTCTGATTGGAAAACTGAAGGCAGCTCTCAGAGATGGATATTGGGTTCAGGGCTGCAGTATTTGGGTCTCTTCAGTACATAAAGAAGCTGCCTTGAGGAAGCCACCTATTGATAATCTATATATATAAAAACGGACGTGGGTATGTTTGTGTGTATGTATGTATGTATGCGGGTGTGTATGTATGTATGTTATGCATAGGCTCGGGAACGCCTGGACCGATCCGCACGAAACTTGGCAGGAATACACCTTGCAGCCTGGAAAGAAACACTGCGGGGGTGAGACCCCCCTACAGCCCCCGGGGGGGGAGGGACAGTGAGGGGATTGTATTGGAGTGAAAGTGTGCTGCCACCCTGTGGTCACAAAGGATTCTGCAGGTCGTGAGCTGGGATTGCACTCACTGAGCTGATACACAGGAAGAGACCTCAGAAACGAAAGTGAAACTGCTTTGCACTGCCTGAGTGGCCCAGGCTGGAAAGAGCATGATCCAGAGAGTTCCAACACCCAGTCGGATCTGAGAGGGACCTATTTCCAGAGGGCTAACTGCCCTACCACAGGACCTGCAGACATGGTTCAGTGAGTGTGACAATTTCATTACACTCCTTTGCTTGATTCTGTCCCTGTATTCATTCCTTCTCCTAATAGAAGCTGGGGATACTTTGTCCCCTGGGCAACGCCGGGTAACAAAAGGCTAGTATTAGATATAATGTTAATTGAATAATCTATAGAGGCATGCTGGGTTCCGTTCTAGCCCCCACCATACCTGAAACTGTGGGTGCCTTTTTAAAGATGGAGGAACATCAATGGCTTTGCTACAGAAATATATTTTTTTTTCAATGTTCCCCTATCTTTTTAAAAGGCAGGATCCAGAGTGTTCTGTGGATAGCTGAATCATGGTGATCAAATCAGTGGATACCGGGGTCACCCCTTATAGTATTATGCGTGTAATTAAATGGATTTAGGGAATCTCTCTCTTACACACACACACACACACACACACACACACACACACACACACACACCCCACTGAAATTGCTGAACAGGAAAAAAGACCTAGTGCTAGTTTCTTTAACTAGTTTCCTAGTTTCTTTACCTAGTGCTAATTTAATATGTGGAACTCCTTGCCACAGGATGTGGTGGTGATGGTCTTTTGCCTGTTGTTGTTCAGTCGCTAAGTTGTGCCCGACTCTTCGCGACCCCCTGGACCGCAGCACGCCAGGCCTCCCTGTCCTCCACTAGCTTCCGGAGTTCGCCCAACTTCATGTTCATCACTTCGGTGACACTCTCTAACCATCCTCTGCCGCCCCCTTCTCCTTTGGCCTTCTATCTTTCCCAGCGTGAGGGTCTTTTCTAAAGAGTCCTCTCTTCTCATGAGGTGGCCACTTCCACTCACAGCCACAAGAGGGCAGACATTTCTATTCCCTATGTATTGGCCAATACTATTTTTTTTTTCACATGGCCTGTAGAATCATTTCTACAAGGTGGCAGTATAATAATCATTTCCGCAAGGTGGCAGTATAATTCTACTCCTTTGGCTTTCAATCTTTCCCAGCATGAAGGTCTTTGCTCAAGAAGACCTTCTCCTGAGGTGGCCAAAGTATTTGCGCTTCATCTTCAATATTTGTCCTTTCAGGGAACAATCAGGCTTGACTTCCTCTAGGATTGGCTGATTTGATCTATTATTTGCTGTGTATTCAGCTCAGATACTGGTTTGTGTGTTGTTGTTTTCACATGGCCTGCAGAATCATTTGTCACCACAAGGTGGCAGCACAATTCTACTCCTTTAGCCTTCCATCTTTCCCAGCATGAGGGTCTTTTCTAAAGAGTCCTCTCTTCTCATGAGATGGCCAAAGTATTTGAGCTTCAGCTTCAGGATTTGTCCTTCTAGGGAGCAATCAGGCTTGACTTCCTGGAGGACTGACCGATTGGATCTCCTTGCAGTCCAGGGGACTCTCAAGAGTCTTCTCCAACACCATAGTTCAAAAGCACCTATTCTTCAGCGCTCCACCTTCCTTATGGTCCAGCTCTCACAGCCATACATTACTACTGGGAAAACCATCGCTTTGACTAGGCGAACCTTTTGCCTAAACGCCTTTAAAAGGTGACTGGAGAGATTTAGAAACTCCATCATGGGTTAGAAGCTGTGGTGAATGTATGCATGGTTGCCATGCAGTGGTTCTCAGTTCCCAGGGCACCCAGAGATTCACTCCGTGAAAATGGGGCTCTCATATTGGAAACTAACCTGGATGGGCTCTTCTGATGTTCTTAAGGCCCAGAGTGGGTTGCAAGTTATTTACCTCAGAATGTTACCTCAGAATTTTACCTCAGAATGCCTGATACAAGGGAGTGGCCACAGGATGCAGGCATCTTGTTGTCTCCTGTGCTCTCTGAGGCATCTGGTGGGCCACTGTGAGATGCAGGAAGCTGGACTAGATGGGCCTTTGGCCTGATCCAGCAGGGCTCTTCTGATGTTCTTATGAGCCATTTAACTTGATTATTATTTGCCTGGAAACCGCTTTGTGAACTTTGTGTTGAAAAGTGGTATATAAATTCTGTTTGTTGGTTTCATTGATTATATATACTGTAGTAATCAAAAATGTACATGGTGAACATGGGTCCTCTCAGCTTTTTGTCCTCACAACACCTCTTCTGAGAGTGACTGGCCCTTCCACTGAGAGTGACCAGGATCTTCCAGGTATGAGTCCAACTTTCAAACCACTACGCCATACTGAACTTTCCACAGATTAATTTCTCTCCATAGTATATTATCAAGCAGCGAATGTAGAATCCCCCCCACCTTTGAGACATACAAAATTATGCATGGGAGGGATAGAGTGGGTAGAGGGGTGTTCTTTTCCCTCAACACCAGAACCAGGGGGCATCCACTAACATTGAGCGTTGGGAGAGTGAGGACAGATAAAAGGAAATACTTTTTTTACCCAGAAGGTAATTAACCTGTGGAACTCCTTGCCACTGGGGTGGTGGTGCTGGCATCTGGCCTAGATGCCTTTCAAAGGGGATTTGGACAGATTTCTGGAGGAAAAGTCCATCGTGGGCTAGAGGCCATGATGGGTGGTGCAACCTCCGTACGTTAGTAGTAGGCTACTTCAGAATGCCAGGTGCAAGGGAGTGGCAACGGGATGCAGGCATCTTGTGGTCTTATGAGCTCCCTGAGGCATCTGGTGGGCCACTGTGAGATGCAGGAAGCTGGACTAGATGGGCCTTTGGCCTGATACAGCAGGGCTCTTCTTATGTTCTTGTGCGAGAAGCAGCAAGTGACTCCTTATCCCATTGTGCGGCCACCTCCCACAACACAGCTCAACCTTTTTGTTGTTTTTGTGCCTCCCAGAAGATGCTGTGTGATAGACCACCAATCCACTGCTCAAAGTGGCCTCATTGGTGGCTCATCTCTCTTTCCATCAGGCCTACATTGGCTTGACCCCTTTCTGGATGAATGCCGCCGCCCCCCGGCGCAGAACCTGCACCCCCCAAAAAATAGAGGCCCCAAACCTCACACAATCACTGAGGCCATCTGAACAGCATAGAAACTATTTGATATTTTATTTTGTAAGAACAGCCATTTTTTTTTAAAAAGGAATCCATCGACCATCGTTACTTGACGTTGTCTCTGGCAACTTGGAAGCAGATAGGCCTGGCCTAAGATTTCTCTGAATTGGGGGCATGTTCCAGATCCCGCCCCTCCTGACCTGATTGGTCGCTGTCACTCCTCCTACTCCCACTCCCCGGATTTGAAAAGGAAGAGAGGAATGGCATGGTAGAGGAAGTGAAGAGTAGATGGCTAGAATGTTGGAGACGCTCTAGCCTGCCCCACTCTTATATCCCACACTTCCTCTTCTCCGCCATCCCTCTTGATGTAAAGGAAGAAAACAAGACTCATTGCATAGATGTTTTTGGTGGGAAGAATAAAAAAACAACGACGGACGACTTCTCACAATGTGGATGACAATTTGCGGCTGATTGTCGAACCGTCCGATGTTGTAATGAAGGCTCGTCTTCGCCTTCTGTTGAAGGGTCTCAGCAATGTGATTCTGGGTCATTTCCTGGCTGGGAGGAAAATGAGGAGAGTGGCCCTTCCCCCTGGTAATGGGGCTCCCTTGAGACATTTTGATCTCCACAGATCCCTTTTTCCCAGTGATGTCATGCAGGGGGAACGCGGGGGAACTCAGTTCCACTAGTTAAAATTAGGGCTGACTCCGCCCACTTCACTCTCCCTCCTCCCCCCTCCCAATTCCTCTGCAAAGAGCTTTTCTTCTTGGTTGGCCGGCACTCAGAGGGTTAAAGGGAGCGACTCCGGATTCCTAGGGGGGCGAAGGGGGAAGGGCTGCAGTGGGGAAGTCCCGTCCTGCACAGCCCCCTTCCTCGCTCCCTCCAGCCACACACGTGGAGTCAGCAGCCGCTCTGGTGAGTCTGCAGCCCACTGGGGAGAAGGCAGTGATGTCATTCAGGGGGAACGGACCCGAACGGGCGTTCCGGATCTTAACAGGCTACGTGGCTGCTTCCGGGTTTTGTTTTGTTTCCCAACATTTGAATTTGAACTCAATAGTGAGTTCCTGTTCCTAAATCATTTGAATGACACCACTGCTTTTACCTGCCTTCAGCATTCGAGGTGTGGTCTGCGGAGAATGGAGGCCCCTCTGAATTGAGCATCAGATGCCATTTGGGATTATGGGGGTGCTATTATAGAAGTCTTGCGCACATGTCTCTCTCTCTCTTCTCTCTCTCTCTCTCTCTCTCTCTCTCTCTCTCTCTGTGTGTGTGTGTGTGTGTGTGCGTGTGCGTGCGCGTGCGTGTGTGTCCGTGTGTGTCCGTGTGTGTCCTTGATACTGCTCCTTCTGCCTTAATTCAGTGGGTCTGGCCAGGTGCTCCTCAAATGAACTGGGTAACAGGCTTGTCCTGTCCATTTTTTTTATTTTTTTTTATTTTTTTGCCCCAAGGATGCATTCCAAGATGTCGAGATTCTTAAAAAGTGCAATGCACCTTGCTGACTGTGAGACTGTATGGATCAGAACCGAGGAAGAACAGTGGTGTAGCTGCAGCACCTAGGCAAATAAATTTTTAACACCCCCCCCCATATACCCAAACACCCCATTGTCCTCAGAAGCCCTTCAGGAGGCCGTGCGGCAAAAACTGGAAGTCCCTTTCTAAGGTCGCCAGGAGGCCTTCTGATGTGCTACCCGGAGCCATGTATCCAGTGATGTCATTCAGGGGGAACGGAACGGAACGGGCGTTCCGGATCCTAACGGGCTCCGTGGCTGGTTCCGGGTTCCCGACAAGTGCCAATCAAAAGTGAGTTCCTGTTGCTAAATCATTTGAATGACACCACTGCATGTATCCCCTGGTCCTGCCTTAGCTGTTCCCGTGGAATAGAACACAACATGCCTTATTTCTCCTCCCCCGAGGCAGATCTAAGGGAGGGCAAAGCTCTAAGTCTTGCAAGGAGCCTTACCTTGCAGTGGAAATCACTCCTCTCCTGCACCGTTTTAGCCAATCCTCACAGGGAACAGCAACATCTTGGTGTTGCTTACTGGCTACAGCAGCAAGGGGGAGGAGGGATTTACATGACAGGGTAAGGCTTCTTGCAACACTTAGAGCTTTGCCCTCCCTATAGATCCGCCTCTGCTCCTCCCTCCCCCCCAAAAAACACCCCACTCTGTGGCCAGGAAAGCAGCCTTGTAAGAAATCAGCAAATCTTCCTTAGCTTGTGCCGTTCAGATCAGGATAGAGTGACATAGTGGGGTGTGTGTGTGTGTGTGTGTGTGTGTGTGTGTGTGTGTGTGTGTGTGTG
>JAJKFI010000127.1:2061268-2115970 GCA_029204185.1 Lerista edwardsae | reverse complement strand
ATTATTATTATTATTATTATTATTATTATTATTATTATTATTATTATCCATTAACTTATACACAGTCAAAATGATAAGAAGATCACAAATATCACAGACTGGTCTTTTGTTGGCAATTCAAGCTCTAACCAAGAGCCTAAGAATTGTCCAAGTATCTGTGTAAGATGTATGATGTCCCCAACAGCGTAATTTTTTGTAGGTCAGACGTTCTTATATCATTGATCTTCAAAGTTTCTAGAAGTTTTTGTAGATTTTTCGAAACAGATCCAAGTGCCCCGATGACAATTGGCCCTGCTTTGGATCGTTTTTGCCATAATCTTCCAATTTCAATCGTCAAGTCCCTATATTTTATGATTTTTTCAAGTTCTTTATCTTCAATTCGGCCAGCGCCAGGTATGGCGATGTCTATAAGCCATACCTTTTTCTTTTCAACCACTGTTATAGCTGGTGTGTTGTGTTCAAAATGCCGATCAGTTTGAATTCTAACATCCCATAAAATTTTTACATCTGCATTTTCAACAACTTTTTCTACTTGATGATCATAGTAGTTTTTTGATACTTCAAATTTATATTTTCTACATTTTTAAATAGTCAGTTTGCACGATGATGATGATGACGATTAACAACAACAACAACAACAACAGAAATTTGAATCAATCCGTCTCCCCAAATTAAATCTAGCACACTAAACCCTTTTCTACCCTGTTTTTATGTTGCTCTTATTTCTTTAACTGAGGGGAGGATAGTCCATAGGGTCTTAACTGCAGTTTTTCCCCAAGAAAAAATAAATGCATTCTCCCCTTAACTCCCCCTCAAAAGCATTGAAAGATTTATTCTGTTTTTGTTTGAAATAACAATTACAGCAAACATGACCCAGAGGCCACAGGACCCCCCTGCAAATAAATAGGTTTTATTAATTAACGTTGGTCCTTAGCGGAGGAAAATCCCAATTTGATCTCTGCGGCGCGAACGAGCAAAAATAAACACCCGCTCCTTGGGGTTGCTCTTGTGAGTTTAGCAAATTGACACTCAAGGCACAGACCGCGAGAAGCTGCGGGGACAGTCTAAATCCAGACGCTATTTGGGAGGGGGGGGAAAAACCACGAATATATTTCCTGACGCTTCACGCCGTCACGGACAGTGAGTGACTTTCCTTACGGAGTCAGAGAGCTGAGCAATCGGTTTAGACACTGGGAGTCAAATGTTTAAATATGTGAACTCGATTTATCCATTGATCGATCGATCGATAGACAGACAGACAGACAGACAGACAGAGAGATATAAACTCAACAACTGAGTTCCAGAACATAAGAACATAAGAAGAGCCCTGCTGGATCCGGCCAAAGGCCCATCTAGTCCAGCTTCCTGCATCTCACAGTGGCCCACCAGGTGCCTCAGGGAGTTCAGTAGACAACAAGATGCCTGCATCCTGTGGCCACTCCCTGGCACCTGGCATTCTGAAGTAGCTTACTACTAATGTAAGGAGGTAAAAATGGGACAGGTCTCTGCCCCAAAGCGCTTACAAGCTGGCATTTGACATATGAGTGGCGCCAAAGAGAGGTAAAGGAAGTTGGGGGCAGTGTGTGTGTGGGCGTGCGATATTTGCCCGTGTCAACCGTGAAACGCCTCTCATTCCTGCATTCTTCAACCTGTGGGTCGTGACCTGCCTCACCGGGCTTGGGTGGGTCATGGCAGCCTGTCAATGCCCATGCAAGAGGGGGCTTGGTTCCCATCTGACAACGGTCCTGCCTTCTCAAAACGGAGCTGATACAATCATGCACAGCCTCATTTCCTTGCCTCACAGCTCCTCTCTTCACCCATGCCCAGGCTCCCTATCTCTCCGGGTTGTGGTGTAGACACGAGAGGTAGGGGGAAACAGGGTGCATCGGGGGTGGGATGGGCTGATTGGGTCTGGGGGGGGCAGGATTGGCAGTGGGTGTCTCCACTCTCATTATTTATTTACTGGGGGAGGGTTTCATGGCACAAAAAAGGTTGAAGACCACTGCCTTATTGGAACTTCAAAAGTCCATTGTATTTTTGATTGATTGATTGATTGATTGATTGATTGATTGATTGATTGATTGATTGATTGATTGAACCAAACCCACTGAGGGTCTGCCTCTCCCCAATCCCTTCTCTTTTAGCATCTCTGCTATCTTCCAACTACTGGCCGAGAACGCAATCCTAAACTGGAGTTAGGCCGGTATAAGCTAAGCCAGCAAAGTTGGGCCGGCACAAGGGCCACTGTAAAGCGCGTTTGGACCACTCTTGGAGTCGGGGAGGATGGCGCACATCTGTGTACTTGACGGTGTCCCTTGTGCTGGCCAGACTTTGCTTTATTTACCTCATATTTACCTCAGAATTTTACCTCAGAAATTTACCTCAGAATGCCAGATACAAGGGAGTGGTGTTTGGACCACTCTCGGAGTCAGGGAGAATGGCGGACGTCTGTGTGCTGGCCTCTCTGACTCCAAGAGTGGTCCAAACATACTAGACGGTGTCCCTTGTGCCGGCCAGACTTTGCTGGCTTAGCTTATGCCGGCCTAACTCAGTTTAGGATTGCGCTCCCAGTGTGATTTATGCTGACTGCAGTCGGGCCTGGATCTCCCAGCGATTAACTCGGGACTGTTTGCACGCCGTGTCTATTCGACCACTGAACTATTCTGTTGGCATTGAAATAAAATAATAATACTAATGATGATGTGAGGAAGAGCAGGACTCCTTCCAAAGAGAAACATCTGAGAGTCATCACGGGCAGCCAAACCAAATCTCTGTAAAACACATTAAATTTCTCCGGGGCGGTTTGGCTCAGCCTTTGCTTGTAAGGAGGTGAGCTCTGCAAGGGGAGCCCTCTGGTGGCCAAGTGGAGATGCTGCAGCCTTCAGAGCCCTGCCTTCCTTTCTTCCATTGCTCCTGTCCATCACCTGGGCTCTTCTCCCTCCCCTCCCCTTCTGTGGCCTCCTCAACACCTCTCAACAGCCCATGGGTTCCTCCCAACCTCCCGGGTCAGGCTGCCCTGCCCTATCCTCGTGTGCCCCTTCAGAAGGAAGGGCGGTTCCCCTTGGCTTTGGTGAGAAGGGGGCCGACTTCAGCACCTCGGAGAGCTCCAAAGGAACACGTTGCCCCAGCTCCAGTGGAACGCTTCCAGGTCTGGCTTCCTCTCCTACCCCAGTTCACTGCTTCCAAGCGCAGGGCAGCCACTGGGATGGGTGAGAGGGCGGTGGAGGCTTCAAATCCTCAGGTGAGCCCAGCTTGGGTAGGCATCTCGGGGGGGGGGGAATTCACGTTCTTGGGCCTCCTTTCTGCCCCCTCCGGAGATCTGGCCAGCTTCCCACCTGCTGAATTGCACGTTCTCGGGATTCCTCCCCGTGCTCCACCCCAGACATGTCCGCCTCTCAGGCTGCCTGGTCCGCTTTGGGGCCAACTCCTTCCCTACGCTTTTGTTGTCCCTGCTGCCTGCGTCCTCCTTGGCTCCAGCTTCTCACCCCCTTTGGCAAGGCCCCTCAATTCAATCCTTGGCTGGCAGCTGGTCCAGCATCCGTCGGTCGTCTTCCTGTGGAATTTCCCCAGCCATCTGAAGCAATTTCCCAGCTCGGCCCTGCCAGGAACTTGCCGTTCAGCTCGTTGGGCTCGGCTGCCGACAGCCTGTTGGCGACAGGCGGCTCCGATCCTGGCTCCAGGGCTCAAGATGTACCTTTGGCTGCTGCCAGCTTGTTGCGCTCGGCTTGGCAGGGACTCCCAAGTGCCGCTAGAGCCCTTGAGGAGGAATTTGCACTGAAACGCTTTGGCGGTTGCCTCTCGCACGGACTGTGCAACACCATAAGGACCTTTTGCAAAGCATTTCCACTGGGTCCCAAAGGTCACTTCTTCCACCCTGCCCGTGTCCTCGTCTCCCCCCCCCTCAGTTGTGCTGAAACTCAAAGGAAAAGCAACATTCATGGAAGAAACCAGTCACTCCCCCCAAATCTAATGGGCTTCTTCGGTATATCCTGCGGAAATGGGATGTTCAGAACATCAGAACCATGGGGCATCCGCTAAAACTGAGGGTTGGGAGAGTTAAAACAGATAAAAGGAAATACTGTTAATCTGTGGAACTCTTTGCCACCGGAGGTGGTGATGGCATCCAGTCTAGATGCCTTTAAGAGGGGATTGGACGGATTTCTGGAAGAAAAGTCCATCGTGGGCTATAATAGGCCATGATGGATTGTGCAACCTCCTTACATTAGTAGTAGGCTACTTCCGAGTACCGGGTGCAAGGGAGTGGCAACAGGATGCAAGCGTCTTGTTGTCTCGTGCCTCCCTGGGGCACCTGGTGGGCCGCTGTGGGACACAGGAAGCTGGACTAGATGGGCCTTTGGCCTGATCCAGCAGGGCTCTTCTGATGTTCTTATGTTAAATGTTCGCTGCCTGTGTGGAACACTCAACCAGGAACCCAAAAACACACAGTCAGTACCCTTTATGCACGACCTCACTAGGTGCGACCTCACTTATCCACGAGGGGCAGAATTGCCACTTTCCTTGTTATCCGCACCTTGTTATCCGCTACGCAGAGACCATCCCAAGGCTTCAGAGATCGTCAGAATAGCATCCGCCAACAGCACTGACTGCTTTCAAATGGCCGGCAGGAGCATCCACTAGCCATGTTCAAGGGATCCATTCTGGCTGCAGGTGCCGTTCTGAAGATCCCTGCAGCATTCAGAGATCTTTGGGCGCTTCCTGCTGCACTCTGCTGGCTTCCTGAGGGTCGCTGCTGGATGCTTCTGACTGACGATAAGGCATCTAACCAGTGATGTCATTCAGGGGGAACGGAACAGAACGGGCGTTCTGGATCCTAACGGGCTCCGTGGCTGGTTCCGGGTTCCCGACAAGTGCCAATCAAAAGTGAGTTCCTGTTCCTAAATCATTTGGATGACACCACTGCATCTAACCCCATCGATCCCCATAGGATCAATGGTTTGTTATCTGTGAATTTGCAGTCCGGGAGAGTTTCCAGGAACCATGTTTAAAGGCTCCATGTGGGTTGCAGGTGCCACTCTGAAGGCCCCTACAGCCTCTGGAAGGGCTCTGCAGCATTCAGAGATCTTTGGGCCCTTCCTGCGGCACTCTGCCGGCTTCCTGGGGGTCTCTGCTGGATTCTTCTGGTGGCAGGTAAGGAACCCCTTGCACCTAACCCCACTGAGCCTATAGGCTCAATGGTCCGTTATCTGCAAATTCACTATCCGCGAGGATAGTGAATTTGCAGCTCGGGTCCAGGGTATTTACGGCTCGGGTCCAGGGTATTTGAGGGACCGCCTCCTTCCATATAATCCTACCCGTACTCTTAGGTCATCTGGAGGGGCCCTTTTGACTGTGCCGCCACAAGTGAGAGGGGCGGCGGCCAGGAAGAGGGCCTTCTCGGTGGTGGCCCCCCAAGTTTGGAATACCCTCCCCTTAGAACTGAGAACAGCTCCCTCCTTGTTAGCATTTCGGCGGGGGCTGAAGACCTTTTTATTTCAAAAAGCTTTTAATTGTTGACAGGCTGGCTGGCTGGTGTGTTATATTTTATATCTTATGATCCACAGGGCTTGTTTTTTTAAATTCTATTGTTTTGTTTTAATTTTGTTTTTACTATATTGTTTTAATATTGATTTTATATATATTTTTTAATGTTAAATTTTATATTTCTTTGTAATGCTGCCTTGGGTGCCTTTGGGCATAAAGGCGGGATAAAAATCTAATAAATAATAAATAATAATAAATATCCAGGAACCTTATCCTAGCGGATAAAGAGGACTGACTTCTTAAACTTACCTCTTGGTCCTCTTCTATCGGGCTCCCTGGCAGAGAACAGATTGGCTTCCGACCAGGGGCCTCAACTCTAGACCACATTCTTACACTCTCCTTCCTGATCAGTAAATATTCCGAGCATTATGACACCAAATTGTACACGGCATTTATTGACCTTAAAGGCGCATTTGACTCAATCAATAGAGATATACTCTGGAGGAAACTTGCCAGTTGGGGGATTGACCAACGCCTCCTGTTTTTAATACAGCGCCTACATTCCTCCAACTCATGCCGAATTCGGACTGATCGTGCCGGCACCCTGACAGAAAGTGTTTCCATCACCAAAGGTGTGCGTCAGAGATACATTTTAGCCCCTCTTCTATTCAATCTCTTCCTAGCTGATCTCCCTTCTTTCCTAACTGGTGCTGATATCTCCCCCCCTGCTTTAAATAATTCACCTACCCCCCTTCTTCTGTATGCTGACGATGCTCTTCTCCTCTCCATCACTAAACTGGGCCTTCGCAAACTTCTTCTCTCTTTCCAACATTACTGTTCTAATAATGATTTACTTATTAACGCAGAGAAAACGAAAATATTAGTCTTCTCCAAATCTTGGGCCCCGTCATCTTGGAGAGTCGGCAACTCCATATACCAACAGGTTCAGACTTTCAGATATTTAGGAATTCTCTTTCACTTTCGACATTCATGGAGCCCTCACCGTAAATCCATAATTGCCTCTACCTCTCTTTCTCTTAACGCAATTTCTCGCTTTCACTTTCATTCCGGCAATCAATATGTCCCCGCAGCTATTCAAATTCTCTACTCCAAAACATTCTCCCAACTACTCTATGGAGCCCCAATTTGGATCAAGGTGGCAAACTCCGAAATTGATAAGGTGGCTGCCTCCTTCCTCAGGAAAATCCTTGGGATCCCCAACCTTATCAGGCTCTCTACCATCATCCTAGAATTGGGCATCCATTTACCTTCTACCCTAGCTTGGACCATCACTTTTAAGTTCTGGCTTAGAATTCACCTTTCAATCTCTTCTGACTCTATCCTTCAAGATCTATTAAAGGACCCTTTCAATTCTAGCTGGTTCCGTTTCATAGAAGCCAAACTGTCCTCTCTATCCCTCTCTGTCGAAATTCTAGCCGACATGAACCTCCACACAGCATACCAAACTATCAAGGCTAAGCTCTATGACTCCGAATATGCAACTTTATTTTCCCAGTTGAATCCCGTCTGTTCTCCTCTTGCCTTTGGTCTATCCCCTTCCCTTGGCCGCCCTGCAAATTATTTCAATCATCTATGCAACCCCCCAAAAAGACGAGCTTTCATGCTCGCAAGACTGAATATTTTCCCATCTGCAGCCCATTTTGGAAGATTCACTAAAACTCCACGTCTCAACAGACTTTGCCATTTTTGTGCCCTCGAACTAGACTCTCTGGACCATATTTTACTACGATGTCCAGCTCACTCCGCCCCTCGCAATAGACTTCTGGGACCGCTTCTTTCCTCTCTCCCCCCCTCTCTCTCTGATCCTTTGCCAATACTCTTGAGTGACTTTTCGACATCTATCACCAATCTAGTAGCTGAGTTTCTACTTATTGTCATTAAGATCTCTCCCAAAACTTATCATAAGTGCTAAACTTGCTTTCCCCTTCTCCCCATCTGAATTTGGATGTGACTGTATTGTGCGCGTGGATGTATTATGTATTATGCCAATAAAGGTTTTAGGTACTACTACTACTACTACATTCAGAGGGGCAGCGTACCTAACTGTGGCAAAATTTGCAGGAACCTTGGTGGAACAACAAACTCACAACCACCTCGTGCAATCCACCGCTTTCCTCTCCCCCGCTTCCTTTCCATTTCAATTCAGTGGGGGGTGGAGGAAAGGTGGAGGCCGAGGGAAATGGAAGTCCCCTAGGCCACCAACTTAACTAGCCTCATGGGTGAGCCGGTCCTACCTGGGAAAGTGGCTGATGCCCTAATTGCCCTTTTACATGCACATTAATGCTTGAAAAAGCTCACCACCGCTACTGCCCTAACATCTCCTCCCAAGACAAATCTGAGATCGTGGGAAGGAACCGGAAACCAGAAGCCGTGACTGAGAAACCCGCTCCACCCCAGCGCACGGGGTTTTGCTAACGCTTGTGGAAAGGCGGAAATCTGTGCCGTGTGCAAAGCTAACCTCAAACGGCTCCGCGCTTCGATCGCTGACTGCTGGAAATTCTAAGAGCACATCCCGCTGGCTTGGAGGCGGAAACTCTTGCCGCAGTCCCAGCACCGCGGACGGGAAGGCCGGCACGTCGCTGAAATCTGGCTCTGCATCAGTGATGTCATGCAGGGGGTACGGGGGGGTACGCGAGTACCGGTTTCTAGGATTACGGCTGGCCCCGCCCATTCGCCCGCCCACTCGTCGACTCCGCCCCCTGCAACGTTTGAATTTCCTGCACGTTTGAGTTGCCTGCACGTTCTCAGAGCCAGGCAGGCAGGCAGGCAGGCAGGCAGCGAGCGGAGCCTTGCCTTGCCTTGCCACTGAAAAATGAGCTGCTCTGGGGTTTTGGAACTGTTGGGTCACTTTAACATGATGCCAGGCCTCCTTAACATGTTCTGGGGGTGCTGTGAAATACTGTTGCAACTGTTGGGTCAGTTTAACATTGTCTGAGGCCTCAAAAAGGGCTTTTTCCATGTCACTTCCTGCCACAACATCCCTTCCGGCTTATGACATCACTTCTGGTGGGCGGGTCCCGACACATGCCAATCAAAAGTGAGTACCTGTTCTTAAATCATTTAGATGAACACCACTGCTCTGCGTGCCACTGAAATGGGCTGAATTGTGTCAGAAGGACAATGCCCGGGATAGAGGTTGGTGGTGCCAATGGGGACTGAGAAGGGAGCATGTGCTCCTTCACCACAACCATCAGAGGTTGCGCATGTGCAAAGGGCCATGCCCGGAAGGCCCCACACCAAGGCCTGGCCACCAAGCCGGGTTGAGCAGTTCATAACTGCCCCAAAGAATACACCTGTATAGCTACACCGTTTTCTCTCCATGCGGTATTCCGTGAGTGTGGCGGTTTAGGAGGTGGCCATATTGCCTGGAAGCTGAAGAGGCGGAGCTGGACTTTCCCAGTTCAGAGCTTGCCTCTGTCTTTCGGCCTCGGTCTTCCCCATCTGTAAAATGGGCACAATCTTACCTACATATTTAGGGCACAATCATATCCTGGAGTGAGGCCGGCACAGTGAGGCCAGCACAAGGGCCACCGTAAAGGAAGTCATGCACATTCAGCTTCACGCTTTATTTAGCGTGAATAAATACTTGTGACATCAGCTAGGATGGTGATCGCGGCGATCCAAAAATCTGCCTGTCCATTTCAGAGCTGGGGGGGCGGGCGGTGCGCCGATTGAACTGGAGTTGACCACGCCCGTCCCCACGCTTGAACCATTACACCATACTGCCCCTCCATGTTCCCCAGCTTGAGGGAGCCATCAGGAGGGGCCTGAACCTTGCAAAATAGCTGCGGGGGTTTTCTCTGCTATGCAACCCTGGTTTCCTCGGTGCCACTGTTCTGATCGAATGACACCCCTTCTTTTCATGGCTGCTGTTTAAAAATGCGACAGATCTTTGTGCTTTCTTGGGCTTGGCAGTAATCCCCCCCCTTAAATGCCACTTGTGTGTGTGTGTGTGTGTGTGTGTGGCTGCAATCCTCTACCCACTTTCCTGGGAGTAAGCCCCATTGTACATAATGGGACTTACTTCTGAGTAGACATTCGTAGGCTTGTGCTGTTAGTGTGTGCGCATTTTGCTTTTCACGCGCTCAGCGCTCGGTTCTGGTTGCACATGTCTCGACCCAGCCGAGCTCTTACAAACGAAACACAACACAACACAATACAACACACACACACACACACACACATACATACATACACGTTCAGCTTGCCCACCTGGGACTCATTTCGAGCCGGGTCCTTGTTTGGCCAGCACAATTTATGCAGCCTCTTCTGTCTGTTTTGGTGAGGGTTTTAAATTTAGAATTCCAAAAGAAGAAGAAAAAGCAAGGAATTGTTTTTGTGTGTGAGAGGGAGAGTGACATTCAACCCTCCCACCCCACCCTCAGTGATGGTCCACAGATGCGCCGAGAGGGCTTCTGCCGGGTGGGAAAGAGGAATCCGAGCCCTGCCACATGTGCAGAGACGGCTGTGAAAAGGAATTAAGGCACAACTCAACGGAGGAGACATTTATCGGCAGCGAGGAGCTGGGGTGACAAGGTAGAGCCTCCACTGGCTGTGGCAGTCTATCTCTGAATGGGAGTTGTTGAGGGGAGGACGTAGGGAGAGGGCACTGGGCCTTCATAACCTGCTTGTGGGTTCTGGAAGCATCTGTCTGGGCATTTTGGGAAAACAGGAAGCCGGGTTGGGCGTGTTTGGGCTGGACCAACACAGCTCCGTCTTCGTTGGAAAAGAGTGGGGCGTCCTGTCTTTGCGACTGCAAAACAAGCGAGCGCATCAGCGAGTTAGGCTGGCACAGCTTGGCCGGCACAAGGGCCACCGTAAAGCACATTTGGACTGCTATCTGAGTCAGGGGGGATGGCACACGCCTGTGTGCTGGCCTTCCTGACTCCGAGAGTGGTCCAAACATGCTTGACGGTGGCCCTTGTGCTGGCCAGACTTTGCTTTATTTACCTCATACTTACCTCAGAATTTTACCTCAGAAATTTACCTCAGAACGCCAGATACAAGGGAGTGGCGTTTGGACCACTCTCGGAGTCAGGGAGGATGGCGCACGTCTGTGTGCTGGCCTCTCTGACTCTGAGAGTGGTCCAAACATACTTGATGGTCTCCCTTGTGCCGGCCAAACTTTGCTTTATTTACCTCATACTTACCTCAGAATTTTACCTTTTACCTGAGAAATTTACCTCAGAATGCCAGATACAAGGGAGTGGCAGTTTGGACCACTCTCTGAGTCAGGGAGGATGGCGCACGTCTGTGTGCTGGCCCCTCTGACTCCGGGAGTGGTCCACACATACTTGACGGTGTCCTTTGTGCTGGCCAAACTGCTGGCCTCACTGTGCCAGCCTAACTCCAGGTTAGGATTGGGCCCTCAGGTGGCTGGGACAGGGGGAAAGAGGGCTCTCATGGCCCTGATCGCAGAGGGAAACGAGGCCATGCTCCGAACTCATTCCACGGCCCGTTTGCCAGCCCCACTCCTCGGCTATCGCACACGACGGCCGCCTCTTCCCCATCTGGCCGCATGATGTGCTCGCTTGTTTTGCAGTAGCAAAGAAAGGACCCTCCGCCCTTTTCCTGGTCTCTAATATCTTGCCATAAGGGTGTTGGTGATCCGAGGCCCTGTTGGGGACAGATCGGAATGGCTGGGTGCACAACACTGTGCATGCTCAGAGTACACATAATATGGCTCTGCCCAGGACTTTTGCTGGCCTGGCTGCAGCTGTCCAAATCCCCTGCTCTCCCCAGTTGCCTTGCCTGGGGGTGCCCACACTTGTGCTGTACCCCCTCTCCTGCTCATGTGCAGCCCTTGCCATTCTGCCACAGGGGGGCGCATACCCCTCCCAGCCCCACCACAGCAACGCCACTGAGGGCGCAATCCTAACCTGGCGTTCAGCCGGCACAGTTAGGCCAGCCAGGTTTGGCCGGCACAAGGGCCACCGTCAAGGATGCTCGGACCACTGAGTCAGAGAGGCCGGTGCACAGACATGCGCCATCCTCCCTGGCTCCGAGAGAGGTCCAAACATTCTCTGTGGTGTTCCTTGTGCCGGCCAAACTTGGCTGCCCTAACTATGCCGGCCTAACTCCAGGTCAGGGTTGCTCCCTGAGAGAGACCCTGTTCCGTGACAGGACTGTGCTCTGTCCGTGCGCCGCACATGGCCGACACATCTCCACGTGCAGCGCAGTTGTGATGAAGCGAATGCTCTTTTCACCCTCCTCCCCTGCTTCTTTTCAACCCGCCTTTTCCTCCAAAGGGGTTACAAAAATGCAGAAAGCCAAAGGACGGAGCCCCCCAGGGGCGCAGGGGCCAAGCAAACACAAAGTGACCTGCCTTCCTCTGAAGCTCCCCATCTGAAAGGCTTTACCGCCATCTCCGTTTTCTTTTGGGTTCATTCTGAGCTGTCAAGAGCCGACGGGAGGGGGGGGGATTGGCGGGGGGGAGGGGAGAAAAAGCCAGAGCATTTTCAAAGCCCCCCTTGCAGAAAAGGGGGAGGTGTGGAGGGGAAGGAGAGGAAGGCCGTACCTATAATAGCCGGATTTGGGGCGTGTGTTTGGATGTTTAAAACGGAGATGGAATTAATTTGCCCCGTGGCATACCTAAGCAATGTGGCACCTGGGGGCACAAACAGATAAAAACCGGTGGTGCGTCTTGACCATTTCAGCTTTGTCCCCACCGCGTCCTCTGTCCCCTTCCATGGGGAGTGACTCATTGTCTTTGCCCGGTGTGTGCGCCAGTGGTCTGCGGAACTCCTTGCCACAAGGATTGTCAATTGTCCAAAATGAAAAATGAAACCTGACGGTGCAACCTTGACCATTTGGGCTCCTTCTCCGTGTGCCCTGAGAGAAATAATGATAATAAAAAAAGTCGAAAACGGCTGCTGTGGTAGACAATGCTTGATGCGGAATGAGAGGGCAGTTCCCTGCCCCGACCGGGTCACAATCTGGATCGTTGTATCAAAGGCCGCTTCTGCTTGGAAGTTCTGGATTTCGGGGCGTGACGTCGGCACTTGACAGCCTTCGCCTCCGATCTGCGGCTTGTAGCGTTAGTTATAATGACTCAACCCCCCCCCCCCAAGAGGAGAGCTGTGTGGGTGGGAAACGATTCATTCCTCTCCGCATCTGAGGTTAGCCAAGCAAAGTCCCCGCCTCTTCCAGACTCATGATTCATGAGCAAAGATTTAAAAACAACACGCTGGGAAGTCGAACCAGAGTTTCAGCACGGAGGTGGGTGTGGGATTTGAGTCACACGACGGGTGCATCTTTTGCAAAATGCCCCTGTGTGTGGCTTAAAGGTAAAGGTTTCCCCACGACCAAATTGTCTAGTCATAACCGACTGTAGGGGGCGGTGCTCATCTCCGTTTCTAAGCCTGTAGAGCCGGCCTTTTGTCCGAGGACAAGCTTCCGTGGTCATGTGGCCGGCATGACTCTACGCCGTAGCGCACAGAACGCCGTTACCTTCCCACCGAAGTGGTCCCTATGTATCTACTTGCATTTAGGTGCTTTCGAACTGCTAGGTTGACAGGAGCTGGGACAAGCGACGGGAGCTCACTCCGTCGCGCAGTCTTGAACTCCCAACCTTCCGGTCAGAAAGCCCAGCAGCAGCGGTTTAACCTGGTGCGCCACCACGTCCCTTATGTGTGGCTCACAATGTGTCTTTTCCCTTAAGAACATGGATCAGGCTGCTTCATCCATTGGACCTGTGTCTTGTCTCCGACAGAGGACAGTCGAGCACTTCCAGCAAGCCAAAACCGGCCCACGACCTCCTAGTCTCCCCTCCTTGGGTGATGCTTCAAGCAATGCCTCTGCCCCCTTCCTCTTCCGTGGCCGTGCCCTTGCCCCGGCATCCAGACGTAGCCTAAAATCAAGATGGTATGTATTCCTACCATGGCTGGCTTGTCACCTGTGATGACTTTTTCCTCCATCCCTCTGTCCAGTCCCTTTTTCAAGGCATCCAGGCCAGTAGCCAGCGCCACATCCTGTGGCAAGGAGTTCCGCAGACCAATGATGCACTGTGCAAAGAAGTCACTCCTTTTTGTCCAACTCTCATTGGTCAGTTTCCTCAGATGGCCCTTGGCTCTAGTATTGTGGGAAGAGGAGGAAAGCTCTCTCTCTCTCTCTCTCTCTCTCTCTCTCTCTCTCTCTCTCTCTCCCCCAACCCATGCAGACTGATTTATCAGTCTCTGGGTGCAATCCTAAACTGAGTTAGGCTAGCATAAGCTAAGCCAGCGAAGTTTGGCCAGCACAAGGGACCCCGTCAAGTATGTTTGGACCACTCTCGAAGTCAGAGAGGCCAGCACACAGACGTGCGCCATCCTCCCTGACTCCGAGAGTGGTCCAAACACCACTCCCTTGTATCTGGCACTCTGAGGTAAATTTCTGAGGTAAAATTCTGAGGTAAGTATGAGGTAAATAAAGCAAAGTCTGGCCAGCGCAAGGGCCACCGTCAAGTATGTTTTGACCACTCTCGTTGTCAGAGAGGCTGGCACACAGACGTGCGCCATCCTCCCCGACTCCGAGAGAGGTCCAAATGTGCTTCACGGTGTCCCCTTGTGCTGGCCAAACTTTGCTGGCCTAACTGTGCCGGCCTCACTCCAGTTTAGGATTGCTGCCAGCTGCGTCTTCAAATACATTTAAATTTAAATGCATTTCAATCCATTTAATTTAATCGAAGAATTCAAATCCTTCAAAGAAATAAATACATCTCGTCCCCTTAATGGCTTCTCTTCTAAACCAATACACCCAAACTGAGCCAGGACGGTGTCGTGGTTTGGGAGTTGGCCTTAGACCCGGACGATCCAGGTTCAAATCCCCGCTTGGCCATGGAGCTTCCTGGACGACCGTGGACCAGTCGCTCTCTCTCAGCCGTGCCTACCTGTCAGGGCTGTCGTGCGGGCAAAACGAGGAGAGGGATTCTGTACACCAGCCCTGAGCTGTTAACACTCACAAATGGAATACCGCAAGAGCCAGGTCTGCAGTTTCCAAAGGTGGCGGCTCCCAGCTTTCCGCGACCCACCTGCCATCAGGCCGCGGCCCGCCAAGTGGGTCCTGGCCCACAGTTTGAATAACACGGGTGTGTGGCCTATCCTCCTTAGTGAGGAGCTCCAGCTCAGCCTCCTGATCCTTTCGGTGGATCTCTTTGGCGGCTTTTTCCAGCTCTGTTTTTTGCAGTCTGCATGACAAACCGATCTGGGCACCCCTCGTTTTCCGGCATCTCAGGAAAACGCCCTCAGTCCTGGCAGACAGGGAGCCTTGGGTGGTATGGTCTGTTCTTGCCGGCTCCCTCACAACTCTCCTGGACAGAGAAAAAAGGCAAGTCCGGCCAGTCCTTTTCCCCGGTCTGCTGTGGATGTCTGGCAGCGAGATTTTGCTCCAAGACACGTGGAGGCTGGCAGGGAGGGAAACGGACCGGAATGTTTTTCCGAGGCCGCAGAGGAGGGCTTTCGACTCCTGGCACCGACCCCAACGAAAGCTGCCAGAGCAGAACGTTTTCGCACCGGGACCCACTTTTTAAAACGACTCTCGGGACCCACCTAGCTAGAGGAGACTGTTAAAAAAAAAAAAACAACCATCGAGCACGGAAAGTTCTACAGCAGTGCTATTCAAATTGTGGGTCGGGAGCCAGTGGTGTCATTCAAATGATTTAGGAACAGGAACTCACTTTTGAGTTCAAATTCAAATGTTGGGGGAAAAAACAAAAAAAAAAAAGCCACGGAGCCCGTTAGGATCCGGAACGCCCATTCTGGTCCGTTCCCCCTGAATGACATCACTGGTCAGGACCCGCTTGGTGGGTCGCGACCTGATGTCGGGTGGGTCGCAGGCAGTGGTGTCATCTAAATGATTTAAGAACAGGTACTCACTTTTGATTGGCACGTGTCGGGACCCGCCCACCGGAAGTGACATCATAAGCCAGAAGTGATGTCGTGGCAGGAAGTGACATGAAAAAAGCCGTTTTTGAGGCCTCAGATGATTTTAAACTGACCCAACAGTTGCAACAGTATTCCACAGCACCCCCAGAACGTGTGAAGGAGGCCTGGCATCATGTTAAAACCCCAGAGCAGCTCATTTTTCAGTGGCAAGGAAAGGAAAGGCTCCGCTCGCTGCCTGCCTGCCTGCCTGGCTCTGAGAACATGCAGGCAACTCAAACATGCAGGAAATTCAAACGTTGCAGAGGGCGGAGTCGACGAGTGGGCGGGCGAATGGGCGGGGCCAGCTGTAATCCTAGAAACCGGTACTCGCGTACCCCCGCGTACCCCCTGCATGACATCACTGGTCGCGGGGAGCTGGGAGCAGCCATCTTGGAAGCTGCAGCCTTGAGTCTCGCTGTATTCCTTTTGTGAGTGTTAAGCGTTTGAATTTTCAAGTGAGGATTTTTTTTTTTTTTTTTTAAATTGTTTTCAGTTTGGTGCTTCAGCATCACATGTTGTCCTCGTCCTGCTTTCTGCCAGGGATGTCTTCCGGTTGTACAATCGCTGCAGTCCAAGGAGGCCAATTTGCACTTTCAGGAGTGTCGTCGTATTATGTGACAATGACGGCACTTCCTGCCGGATGATGTCATTTCCTGCCGCACCGTCAGTTCCAGATTAATGACATCCTTTCTGGTGGGTCCCGACATGAGTGCCACTCTAAAAAGTGGGTCCCGGTCTAAAAAGTTTGAATACCACCGTTCTATAGTTCGCACTCTGCACATGATTAGAGGTGCTCTGGACGTCTTGGTTCAGCGATGTGAGGGTGGGCAGTGCAGAGCTCTTTCCCAGGACCTTCAGCAACTCTGGACACAAAGGAGTTAAATGCTTCCTCTGTTGGTCTGATTGTGCTCCCTACCCAGAATGGCCGTTATTGAACTGGAGATCAATGACAAATGTCTTTGCGATCCAGCAGCCAGAACTTCAATCTCAGTTTGAAGCCTGCATGCAGGTTAGATCCCCACACCTCCAAAAGGAGATTCACAGAATCATAAGAGTTGGGAGGGACCCTAAAGGTCATCTAGCCCACCCCCCTGTCTGTCGCAGGGAAATCTTCCGACAGAGCCTGGAAAGATGTCAGATGATTAAAGGGCTGAGACACCTTCCCGATGAGGAAAGGCTACAATGTTTTAACCGGGGGCGGGGGGGAAAGCAATTCAGGGGGAAAAAGTATTATATTGATTTATGGCATTTATGGATAGAGGCAGGTTTCTCTTTCTCCCATAGCAGGGGGAGCGAGGCTCATTCCAATTGGAAACGATTAGCAGGAGCTTTTGCAAAGAGGGAATCCGGAAACGTATCATCTCGTCGGTCAGCGGAACTCGCTGCCACAAGGCGCGGTGACGACGGTCCCTGGCTTCGATTGTCTTGAGAGGGGATCAGGAAAAGTCACAGAGGGCGCGTTTATTCCAGGTTCGGAAGCGGCGGCATGCTCCTCGTTCCCAAGGGGGCCATAGCGGGAGAGGAGCCCCGCTATGTGGGAACAGAGGCGGATCTACAGGGAGGGCAAAGCTCTAAGTGTTGCAAGAAGCCTTACCCTGTCATGCAAATCCCTCCTCCCCCTTGCTGCTGTAGCCAGTAAGCAACGCCAAGATGTTGCTGTTCCCTGTGAGGATTGGCTAAAACGGTGCAGGAGAGGAGTGATTTCCACTGCAAGGTCAGGCTTCTTGCAAAACTTAGAGCTGTGCCATCCCTGTAGAAACGCCACTGCGCACATCGCATGCGCTCTGTGGTTGCGCTGTGCCTTTTTGGCCAGGAGGAAGCTGCCATTTTCTCCCTTCCTCCCAGCTCCTCTCTCTCCCCCCCACCCCGCCTTCCCCAAGCTCTGCCATGTGCGTCTCCCCTCCCACCCGCCGCCCAGGCCCCATGCCTTTCCATGTGCGTTCCAGTTTTCTTTGCGTGTGAGGCCTGCAGCAATGCGGATTCGGTCGCTGGGAGGGATGGCGCCGCTTCACATCTGGTTTCGCGCGAGAGGCTGGCGCCGGCCGAAGCCACAGACTCTCAGCCGAGAGACACCGAGACTTTAATAGACTTGTACACTTCTCTTCCTGCGCAGTCGCTGGGGCTGCAGCTTGAAAAGTTGCTTTCTTATGTTTCAATTCCAATCCACCACCCCCCCCAGGAAAAAAAAAAACAGACAGAGCAGGAGGGAGAGAAAGGGAGAGAAAGGGGAGGGGGTTGTGGCTCCACTACAGGAAGTCTACAAGCACCTTTTTTAAAAGTGCCAACATCTATTATGATCTGACTTTCTGGGGGGGGGGGAAGATGGGAGAGCAAGCCACAAAATATGCAGCAGGCAGAGAAGCGCATCAGTGCTTCATGCGCGGGGCTGCTGACTCCATGGGGCCTGCCACACACACCTTCCCCAGAATGGAAAAAAAAAAAAACCTCCTTCTTTTTGACCGGCCAAAGATGGTTTAATCCCTTTGTGAACTTTTTGTTGAAAAGTGGCAGTGATGTCATTCAGGGGGAACGGACCAGAACGGGCGTTCCGGATCCTAAAGGGCTCCGTGGCTGGTTCTGGGTTCCCGACAAGTGCCAATCAAAAGTGAGTTCCTGTTCCTAAATCATTTGAATGACACCACTGAAAAGTGGTATATAAATACGATTGATTGATTAAGTGATTGATTGAGTGATTGATTGAGTGATTCTCTCACAAGACCAGAACCAGGGGGCATCCACTGAAATTGAGTGTTGGGAGAGTTAAAACAGACAAGAGGAAATACTTTTTTACTCAGCGGGTCGTTAAGCTATGGAACTCCTTGCCACAGGAGGTGGTGATGGCATCCGGCCTAGATGCCTTTCAAAGGCGACTGGACAGATTTCTGGAGGAAAAGTCCGTCGTGGGCTATAGGCCATGATGGGTGGTGCAACCTCCTTACATTAATAGTGGGCTACTTCAGAGTGCCGGGTGCAAGGGAGTGGCCACAGGATGCAGGCACCTTGTGGTCTCGTTTGCTCCCTGAGGCACCTGGTGGGCCACTGTGAGATGCAGGAAGCTGGACCAGATGGGCCTTTGGCCTGATCCAGTGGGGCTCTTCTTATGTTCTTTTGATTGATTGATTGATTGATTGATTGATTGATTGATGGTTTGGTCCTTTCAGGGTGCTGGCTCTCCCTGTCTCCAGGTGGGGAGGGTGCTGAATTTCGGCAAGGGAGGTGTGTCGAAGTTTGCTTGGTCTGGGCTCTGTCTCCAGATCTGTAAGTGGTCTGGCTGTAAGGAGGGAGCCACGGGGAGAAAGTGGACTCTGTACATGCTCAGAGGCCACTTTGTTCTTGCTGATACAGCTGGGCGACTAAACTGAAAACCAGGACTTCCCTGGTTTTGAATCTTTCCTCGGCCAAGAATGTGCTCAGAAGCTTTTGGCAAGCCAAACTTTCTCAGTCACTTTTTTTGTTGTTGTTGGGGGGGAGGGGAGAGGAATAATGCTGAAAAATTTATAGGTCTGTCATATGGATTATGTCAGGACATATGAAACAGGTTCTGCACACTCAGAAGACTGTATACAAAAGCTACCAGTATAGTACGGTTACCTCAAATGCCATTCTGAACGTGGTCAGAGGCACTCTGTTTTACATTAATTAAATGTTTAATAGAGGCACATTTACTTGTTCAAATGGCAGAAACTATGTGTTTGCACCCCGTGTTAAAAGAGAGAGTGAGTCTGCACTTATGCTGACTTTTTCATAAAGCTGCTTTCTGTTGCTGGGGGGGTGGCGAGAAGATGGGAAACACTGCCCTCTGTACATGTTTAGGTATCCTCTTGGCCATGACAATATTCTATTTGCAAGTGAGATTCAAACAAACAAACAAACACAAACGGCATCGTTCTCTCCAGAAAGAAAATACATTCTGCACAGAGTTACAAAGGCCTGCCCGTATTCATATTATTGTTATTGTTGTTGTTGTTGTTATTGATGATGATGATGATGATGATTAGAGCAGTGGTTCCCAACCCTTTTTTGGCCATGCCTCACCTAAAGCATCTGTAAAATCCTGATGCTCCCCCTGACATTATTATTCAAAAAGTGAACTATTCATGTGGTGGAAGCCTACAAGGCCCTTAACTTGGTTTAAACAAGGTTCCCAAGAATATAGCATCCATGAACGAGAAAAATAAAAGAGGGAAATTAAAAAAAAAACATTTGGAGCTTAATTTATGAATAATAAGATACAAGAACAACTAACGGGCTTTCAAATTCACTGTTAATAACTCAGAAAAAATTCAAAAAAATCACTGTTACTATTCTCTGTTACTATTCTCTACTATTCTCTACTATTCTACTATTCTCTACTATTCTCTGTTACTATTCACTGCTCATTCTCGAAGTGCCCCCCTTAAAAATCAAACTGCCCCCCTGTCAGTCGTGTGGCCCACTGGATTAGAGAAAGATATCGTTCGTCTGCATAAAGGTTATAGTTCGTCCCTTCGCAGCTTCAGAGGCACCTTGCTCCTTACCCCTGCTCAAGGAAACTCTGCGCATGCTCAGAAACACTCAGTTCCCCGTCACTGATTCTTGAGCACATAGATAGGCTCCTCTCTCCAAGTCCCAGAATCTGAGACTCCGGAAACCAGGCAAATCATGATTTGCACTCAGAGCTTGGGGAAAAAATAGCAGGTGGCTGCGCAAAAGGGGAACCATGTACTGTAGGGGTGCGATCCAGGTTTTAGGGGGGCCTCCACAAACTGCCCTCTGTCTTCAACCTGCGTGGTCCCCCCAAATTCACAGTGGGGCTTAGCTTGGTAGACAGAATGGGGGAGAGAAGGTGGGGGTGAAGCTTTATGGATTCCCCCCCCCCCCGGCCAGGAGATTGGCAACAAGGGGACTTATTTGGGATAGTAGCAGGGTTAGGTCTCCGGTTCTCATTAACATGTTCGGCAGAAGACTGGCCTGAGACGGCCCTTGGAGAGGCCTCTGAACAATGAAATTGTTGGCCGTAAGTTACTGCCCAGCGATAAAGACAAAACCTGTACATTTACGGCCATTTGTGCTTGATTTGTGTCTGCTTGTGAGTAGCAGCCTCTTCCCCGGTTTACGACCCAACCTGTCAGCTTGTGATTTGTGCGCGCGGCTTAGGATGCTAAAACCCTGACATCGGCAAATGCCTTTGCGCCCCCCTCGGGAGAACCTGGCTCTCATTCTGCACGGACCCAACTTTGACGTTTTGATGCGTCTTTGCGGTTGTAAGAGCAAGGGGGGTTGTGTGGCAAAATGGGTCGCTTGGGGGTGGAGAAGCTGGCTCCCGCAGTGGTGTGTGAAACCGCACTCGGCTGACCCGGCTGCGCACCAGCGACCCTCTCTGCAATTCCCCCCACCTCACAGGCTGAGGCTTGGAAAAGGAAAAGGGGGACAGGGCGGAGGAGGAAATGGGGAGGAGTAGAGAAGGAGGCGCTAGAGTGTCTCCCTGGAGGAATGAACACGATTCAAACCAGGTATTTCCGGGAAGGTAAAATAGGGCATTTTAGGGACGGACATCAGAAAATAAGAATAGAAAATGGCGAAGAACTCAATACACCAGCCGCAAACACCCTGAAGATGTCGTCCACCATGGCCATGGTCATGCTGACAAATATGGCAGCCAAAATGAGGGGAATGAGGGGTGAGATCAGCAAGGAAAGACTGGTTCCCCAAACGCCTGGAGAATGACAGGCTAGAGCAAGGGGCCCCAAACTTTGGGAGACCTTGGAGGCTGCCCACTCTGTGATGGAATGCCTCAGAATGCCTCCCGCGTGCGACAGGAAGTCACAGAAGCAAACAGGAAGTAGTCACTTCTGGTCACATCCAGAAGGCATTCTGAGGCCCATGGAGTGAGTTGCTGGCTGGTGCGACCCACAAGCAGCCTCCGGGGACTCCAAGTCAGGCTTTTGGGGGCAGCATTGAGTTTTGGGTTGTGACCCACCTCACATCCAGGCACGACCCACAATTTGGGAAACACTGTGCCTTGTGAGCAAGATTAAAATGGGGCATCCCTTCAAGGGATGTCCTTGTAACAGGGAAAGGCGCCCCAAAATAAGGACCGCCGGCGGAAATAGAAAATGGCGGAGAACTCAGTACGTCAGCCCAAAACAACCTAATGACATAGTGGAGGACATAGTGGAGTTGGAAAAGGTGCAGAAGAGAGCGACAAAAATGATTACGGGGCTGGGGCACCTCCCTTATGAAGAAAGACTGCAGCGTTTGGGGCTCTTCAGTCTAGAAAAAAGGCGCCTGAGGGGGGACATGATTGAGACATACAAAATTATGCATGGAAGGGATAGAGTCGATAGAGGGATGTTCTTTTCCCTCTCTCAAAACACCAGAACCAGGGGGCATCCGCTAAAACTGAGGGTTGGGAGAGTTAAAACAGATAAAAGGAAGTACTTTTTTACCCAGCGGGTAGTTAATCTGTGGAACTCCTTGCCACAGGAGGTGGTGATGGCATCTGGTCTTGATGCCTTCAAGAGGGGATTGGACAGATTTCTGGAGGAAAGGTCCATCGTGGGCTATAGGCAATGATGGATTGTGCAACCTCCTTACAAAGGTGGTGGGCTACTGGTACCGGGTGCAAGGGAGTGGCAACAGGATGCAAGCATCTTGTAGTCTCATGCCTTCCTGGGGCACCTGGTGGGCCGCTGTGAGATACAGGAAGCTGGACTAGATGGGCCTTTGGCCTGATCCAGCAGGGCTCTTCTTATGTTCTTATGTTCTTAATGAGGTCTTCCATCCTATGGTCACGCCAACACATTTGGCAGTCAACGCAACCGGGCCAGATCAGCATGAACACACGGGCTCCCCAGATGACAGGCGACTGAGCGACGGCCAGCTAGGTTGGCACTTTTGCACAGGCGCATTTCGTACAGACGCAATCGAGAGACGTGCGCGCCAACCTCCAGACGGACTTTCCGAACACGCACTGGGACGGACGCCTGTTTTGGCCCGCGGGCCAACTTGGGGTGGGGAAACGCACACAAGGGCTTGTTGTTTGTCAGAACGAGCGTCTGAATTCCAGCTCGGATTCCCGAAGGGTCCAAAAATATGCGCATACGTGATGTTCGCGGCCCAGTTTCCCTTTTCCTTGTTTTCGAATGGGAGGAGATGGGGGGGGGAGAACAGGATGCCTCTCTCTCTCTCTCTCTCTCTCTCTCTCTCTCTCTCTCTCTCTCTGCCCCCCCCCCATTTCTCATGACATGCCGTGCATCTGAGAGCGACAAGCGCATCCCGGGTTAGGAGGCAAGGACAAACTCATGGTTTTATAGTGTCCCAGGAATCGAAGTGTGGGATGAATTCTCCCATCTTGCATCGTCCCAGCCTGTACTTGTGCACCACTCAAACGCCAAAAACGAGAGTGTGGGAAACTCCCTGTGCCAGTTTGCCCCGAGGGCTGTGTACGCGATTAATTGAAACCAGCTTCGGTCCTGTTGAACTATCCTGACTTACTCCCAATCAAGGAATCTTGGGAATCGGAGTGCTACGAGCGAGGCTCCGGGTTCTTGGGGAAGGGAGCTTCTGAGATGGAGACCCATTTTAGGGAGCAATTCCTCCCCTCCCCCCCATTGTCTGCCTATTGACAGCCACAACCTGACCCAGGATACAGCAGTTTTGATAGCCTGTTGGCATCGCAAAGGGGCCAAGGGACTGAGGGTACAATCCTAAACTGGAGTTAAGCCAGCATAAGCTAAGCCAGCAAAGTTTGGCCAGCACAAGGGCCACCATAAAGCGCGTTTGGATCACTCCCAGAGTCAGGAAGGATGGCGCACGTCTGTGTGCTGGCCTCTCTGACTCCGAGAGTGGTCCAAACATGCTTGACGGTGTCCCTTGTGCTGGCCAGACTTTGTTTTATTTACCTCATACTTACCTCAGAATTTTACCTCAGAAATTTACCTCAGAGCGCCAGATACAAGGGAGTGGCGTTTGGACCACTCTCTGAGTCGGGGTGGATGGCGCACGGCTGTGTGCTGGCCCTCTCTGACTCCGAGAGTGGTCCAAACATACTTGATGGTGGCCCTTGTGCCGGCCAAACTTTGCTGGCTTAGTTTATGCCGGCCTCAGTTTAGGATTGCGCCCTGAATGGCAAAAACCCCTTTGATTTTAGTCACATCTCTGCCCGGGATTCTCACATGATGATTTTAGGCCGGCCCCTCCCTCTCACCCTCAGTCTTCCCCATCTGCAAAATGGGAACGGCAAACCGTCTTTCCCTTCCAGGACTGTTGCGGTCAGAACGACCACAATTGGGATGATCCATGCAAAGTGCTTGACACACGCCGACAATGCTATACAAAGACTATTTATTCTTGCTCATTGAGGTCTTCGGTTTTGGAAGAAGCTGAAAGGGGCATTCAACCTTGTGGACGGCTGTTTAAGGCCATCCGTCGAAGCAGGCCCAAGCATGCATTTCGGCTTGACACTGTTGTTTCATCTACAGCAGTGGTTCTTGAACTAATGAATTGCCTCAAGGCTTGAGGGCCTTAGTGATGGGAACCAGCCTTCAGCTGCCCTCCCCCACCACCTGCCAATGACAGACTTGGGGAGGGGGGGAAACACAACAGGAAAATAAGAAGCTCAAACATTTATCTCCCAATATTCACACCAGCTTGCAAACCACAGGAGCTCAGGATCTCGCAAACTAGCTCAACACACCCACGTTGAAAATCCCTGGGCTAGATGCTCAGCGCAGCCACAGTTCACCATTGTTCACCATTGTTCACCACTGAGCTTGCTCCAGACAAGGTGATTCCTGCCCTTCCACCATGTTGGGTGTCTGGACGATCCTAAGAACGTAAGAACATCAGAAGAGCCCTGCTGGATCAGGCCAAAGGCCCATCTGGTCCAGCTTCCTGCATCTCACAGCGGCCCACCAGGTGCCTCAGGGAGCACACAGGACCACAAGATGCCTGCATCCCTTTGCCACTCCCTTGCACCTGGCATTCTGATCAAGTCGGCAGTGGCAACCGAGGGGTTGGGTGTGGCGGGAGCTTGCTAGCAAGGGCCACCGGAAAGATCTTCCCCCAAGCCTCCCTCTCCACCATCAAGCATCAAACCCCATCAAGCATCGAGCATCTCCCCATCAAACCCTGGCCGTGATGTTTGTGCAAGCCCTTCCAAATTAAGGCACGTTGCCAGCGTGGCTTGTGGGGTTCCCTGTGCCCCCCCCCCCAGTCGCAGATTTATTTCAGCTCGCCAACAGCCCAATACCCCCTGGCCCTCGGGAACGCCAGGCCGTTGGATGCCTTCCTTCTCCCCCTTCTCCTCTCTCTCTCTCTCTCTCTCTCTCCCCCCCTCCTTCCCTCCCCCTCTCTCTCCCCCCTTTGAAAGCCCAGGGGTCATTTTTCACCTCCCTTTCTCTCCCTCGCTACCCCGAACCTTTCCCTCCTTCGTGATTAACTAGATCCATCTGTGGGGACTGGCTGAGCGCACATTTATGCTGCAGGGCTGTTAAATTCCACAGGGGGGATTGGAGAGGTGCACACAGGGGCGGTGGGGGGGGGGGGAGGAAGCAATGATGGGGAAAGGGGGAGGCCCTTGAGCCTGTGCAAAGCCAAGCCTTGTTTACATCAACCAGTCTGGGGACTTTGACCACAGGAAGTCGGCTAAGTCCAGTTTGACTCCCAGCCTAACCCTTCAAACTTGAGAGGCTGAGGTCGGATTCCAGAGTCTGGCGCAGTCATTTCTAAGTGGCGCGCCGGGGTGCCCAGCGGGTACCACCAGTGACGCCAGTCATCTTTCCCGTGTCGCACGGCAACGGTTCCCAAACTGTGAGCCATGGCTTTCCAGAGAGCCGCTGAAACCAACCACAGGGGAGCCAGAGAAACACACACTAAGACTGAGATTTCAGTCGGTTCTGTTCCTCTGCTGATACCTGTGGAGCCACAGGCTGAAACCTCTCTGGAGGCTTGCTTCAAAACAAGTAGAGGCATCAACAAAAGCCTCCAAGTGGTAGTTATTTGAAAAGGAAAAGGGAATGGAGCGGGAGGGGTAGAGTGTCTCTTAGGAGACTCTCTTGCCCACCACTCTCCTCTCCTCTACACTTCCTCTTCTGTTCTGTGCATAGAGATAGAATTCACTAGAGACGGCATGCCTGTTGCTTTAATAGGAGCCCAGTGAAGCCACCTCGAGTAGACAAAAATGGCCGACTCAGATCATCGCCGTGAAGGAGGATACTCAAAACAATCCTGATTCCAAGCATTTCAGATTGCTTTGCTCGTACTGTTTAGGACTGAATAAAAATAAAAACTTAACGAAAATAAGTTAAATAGAAGGTGGCGCGCGCCAGATGCACGGACTTCAAAATGTGAATGCGCACATGCGTTCCTCACAGAGGGGGGAGGGGCGGGGAATGGAAACATTATTTGTAACCTTATTACCCGTATGCAGAACACGCAGGCATGATTAAAAAGGTTGATATTAACGTTTACAGTTGCAGGGAGATTTTTATTTGTGAATTCACGGCAATCCTCCCTCACGGCGATGATCTGAGTCAGCCATTTTAGTCTACTCGAGGTGGCTTCAAGATAATGACATCATGCCGTCTCTAGTGAATTCTATCTCTATGGTTCTCTGTGCCTCTCTTCTTTTCCAAATCCAGGAAGAGTAGGAGGAGCGGAGTTGAGGAGGAGGAAGCCAACAAGTCACGCGCAGGAGACACTCTAGCCCAGCACTCACATCCCCTTCTGTTCCTTTCCAAATCCAGGAAGAGGAGTTGAGGAGGAGGAAGCCAACAAGTCACATGCAGGAGACACTCTAGCCCAGCCCTCTCCTTTCCTCCACACATCCTCTTCTGTTCTGTGCCTCTCTACATTCCAAAACCAGCGGGTGCGGGAGGAGCAACAGCAGGAGGAGGACGACCTTGGTGGCTCACCACCACGCATGCCGCCAAGGAAAGGGGGGTTTAGCACTCCACTCGGGGCACAGGCAGGCCTTGAGACTCTCCTGGGTGCTAAATGCGCCACTTCAGAAACTCCAGCAAGTTAAACTGGAGCCCTAAAACCCAGGAAGGGGGTTGAATTAGGGGAATTTCAGAATTCTCCTTGGGATGTGGCAGGCAGGAGGCTTGGGGTTGGGGCGGCAGCAGTTCGATCCCTGTATAAAAATAAGAGCCATAAAAGACTCTAATGAGGGATTTAGCGGAGGAAAAGAAAGGCACACGTGTTGAATAATGGTGTGATTTTTTTTAAAAAAAAAAAATGTTAATGAGCTCCAGATTCTCCTTCTGGATTTTTCACCACTGTCAGGCAAGCTCCACTTGGCAGCATTTTAAAACCGGGACTGAAGGCACTTAAAGAAATGTGTGTTGTTGTTTTTACAATCCCCTTTTAAAATATGTGTGCGCAGCGCGCACTCGAGAACGCCCCAAACCGACACGGCGCAAGAGAACGGCTATCAGGCCTTGTGACTTTCAGGAAACCACCACCACCATCACATCATGGCACGGCGGGGGGAAGACACTCTCCAAAGCGGACTTCCCCTGAGCCGCTTCGCCGCACGGCACCTTGTCAGCCGGTGGAACTCCTCGCCACAAGGTGCGGTGGCCAGTGGCGGGGGTAGCTGGTGCAGTCGCTCTGGGAACACACATTGCTGGACTAGAGGAGTCTTGAGCCTGATCCAGCCAGGTTGTGTCCTCAAAGGAGGCGCCGGAAGTGATGTCATCATGGCATCATGACATCACAGCATGGCATCACTGCCCCGGAGCCTGGAGCAGGATGTTAGGCCTCTGCCGTTCCACCCTGCCAAAAAGCCACGTGGCTTTTGATTTAAAAAAAAAAAACCCTTTAGCCAGAACTGCTGTAAACATGAACTAAAGCTAAGGTGTGCTCCTTGCCCAAAATAAACGTTTCTCCTGTTTTTTTCTTTTCCAGTGGCAATGATGTCCCCTGGCCATTTGGGGGGGGGGTCACTGTCGGACTCCATCCTTTCCATGCCAGCATCAGCCTGGGTGCCAGTTTCCTCTCCCCCCTATTATTCAACGGTTGGCATCTGTGACATCACCTGGCCTGCCTCAGAAATCACCGGTGGTTGTTTTTTCCTGACTGTGGCCATCCAGGTAGAACGAATGAAGTCCTTTCCAAATCGTTTACGCATGTCAATCTCAGCCTCTCCCTACAGTGTGGGTTCCGATCAGTTCCTGCAAGGGGGCAGGGAGGGGGAGCCCCGGGAGGAAGGAGGGGGAAGAAAGGAATTTGGGCTGTTGATTATGTTTAACGAGCGAGAATGATTCCTTTCCCCGGAGACAGATACCAGTGATATCTGACCGGTTGAATGCCGTAGCCGGAATCCACAAGAGCCCCCCTTGAAGGGAATGATGGATGTAATATCTGCCATGAATGTGTGCCTGGAAAGAATGGATACTGATGGCATGAAAGAGATGGATAGGTTCGGTCGCTCCAGTGGGATTACTGCCGAGGGAGTTTTAGCTGATGCTATTGTGATGGGATGTGCTTATTGATGGTGCCGAAGGGATTCTGATCTCTCCTGAATTCTCAGCATGGCCTAGAAACATAGAATGTGAGAACATAAGAAGAGAGTCCTGCTGGATCAGGCCAAAGGCCCACCTAGTCCAGCTTCCTGCATCTCACAGCGGCCCACCAGGTGCCTCAGGGAGCACACGAGACCACAAGATGCCTGCATCCTGTGGCCACTCCCTTGTGCCTGGCATATCAGAGATCGCCTACTTCTAAAAACTAGACCAGTCGCACAGACCCGTCACAACGTGTAGCCTGCGATGGACTTTTCTCCTAGAACTCTCTCCAATTCCCTTTGAGAGGCGTCTCTATGCGGAGCGCTGTCGCCACATCGCCCGGGTCTTGTGGCCAGGAGTTCCACAGACTATGCGCCGGGTAGAGGGTAGGAAGGAGCCTTGGGGATCATCTAGGTTGACCTCCCCTCTTCAACGCAGGCAATTGCCACCGCCTCCCTGACAAGGTGGCCCACCCCAATGAGACGGGTGGCCCACCCAATGAGATAGGTGGCCCATCTGCTTGAAAAGCCTCCAGTGAGAGACTGTGCCCACAACTACAGGAGTCGGAATGTTCCAGTGGTGGACAGAGAATTTCTTCCTCCTGCCAAGCCTCAGTCGACCTTCCTGTAGTTTCAGCCCATTGATTCTGGGCCTGCCTCTCAGGAGCCACAGGGAGCAAGCCTTCCTGGGTGACAGCCCTTTAGATCCTTGAAGGCAGTGATCATACTACCTCTTGGTCTTCTCTTTCCCCGGAGAAACATACCCAGCTTTTTGAACTCGGTTCCCAGACCCTCTTGCCACCCTGATTGTCGTGGTTCTCAAAATTCCACGTCATTCGCCCTTCCATGCCTGAGCTAAAAAAAACCCCTTCTTGAGCTGACTGCAGGGATTTTTTTTTCCCCTCCTCCTCCCCATCACATGGGGTTGTCCCTGGATCGGGGCCACCCCGTCTGCAACCTGTCAAGAGGGAAAACCACACAGGCGACCGGAGGCCAACAAAAACGTTGTCCGCTTCAGCTATTTCGCTTTTCGACTCCGCGATGCATTTTTTTTTTTTTGTGCTAAATTTAGCGTTTCAGAGGAGGACGCCAACATATTTTGGGGGGAAGGAAAAAAGGATGGGCAAGGGGACATGTTTGGCCTTTGAAGAGTGCATGCGCACCAAACACACGGGCAGGAATGGAATTGCTTGTTCCCAGGACACAGCAAAATGGTGCCATTGGCCGTGTGTAGAAAAGTCAGGCAACATTCTGTCCCCCTTTAATGTGACCAAGAGACACAACCCGGGAGGGAGGGGCTATGCAAATCAAGGGGCAGGGCTAACCAGAAAAGAATGGGATTCGGTCACAGGGATTGCAGGCTCCCTGGGGCAGAGAGTTCGCTTCTTCCTTTCCACAATGGAGTCCCCAATTGTACCCTTTTAAGTCCCCCTTTTTTTAAGTGGTGGACAAGTGGTGAGGAAGTACAGCTCAGTGGTTGGGCACTTGGTCTGCGTGCAGAAGTCAATCACTCCTTGGGTCAAAAGAAGCAGCTCTAGGCCCCAGACTAGGCTTTCACCCCAAACTGAAGTGTGGGTCTGAGCCCACCATAACAACACAAGAAGAGCCCCACTGGATCAGGCCAAAGGCCCATTGAGTCCAGCTTCCTGCATCTCACAGCGGCCCACCAGATACCTCAGGGAGTGCCCAAGACCGCAAGGCGCCTGCATCCTGTTGCCGCTCCCTGTGCATCTGGCCTTCAGAGGCAGCCTACGTCTAAAACCAGGAGGTGGCACAGACCCATCACGGCTTGCAACCTGTGATGGACTTTTCCTTCACCCTTCTGTCCAATCCCCCTTTTCAGGCCAGAGGCCACCCCCCACGTCCTGTGGCAAGGAGTTCCCCAGGTTAATGAGCTGTGGCAAGGAGTTCCCCTGGTTAAAAAAGCCAAGAGTCTGCATGCCAGAGCCAGGATTCCTCCAGGAAAACAACCAACCCATGTCCAGAGCTTCCCACTCCCCTGTGGTTGCATTAGCAAGAAGCCTGTGATAGAGCAAGGGAAAAGGTGTGTGTTCAAGACTCCAGGCCATGAGGCTGCCTCTTAAATCTCTCTGCTGTCCAGGCAAGGGGGGCGGAGTCTGGGAGGCGGAGCTTTCTGGGCTTGGTGGCATTTTGGTGCAGAGTCCTTTCTCTGCGGGTCCTCCTGGGAGGCAGTTGCAGATGTGGAGCTCTCCAGGGTGCTGTAGCTGGGCCTTGTGGACATTCCCATGTAGGACAGATCAGGTCAATTCTGGGCGTCTGCTGCCAGTCAGTGCTGTCCATGTCAAGCTAGCCAGGCCAAAGGTGTGGCAGCACCAACTCAGGTGTCCTCGAGAAGGTGAGACACATTTGGGTGGCTACTCAAAGCACCCAAGTTGGCCAGATTGGCCGACGGGCTGATCAGGGATGATGTGACCCCATTGCATTGCATGATCGGCTATGTTCAAGCTTTGTTGTTCAGTCGCTAAGTCGTGTCCGACTCTTCGCGACCCCCTGGACCACAGCATGCCAGGCCTCCCTGTCCTCCACTAGCTTCCGGAGTTTGCCCAATTTCATGCTCATTGCTTCGGTGACACTATCTAACCATCTCCTCCTCTGCCGCCCCCTTCTCCTTTTGCCTTCAATCTTTCCCAGCATGAGGGTCTTTTCTCAAGAGTCCTCTCTCCTCATGAGGTGGCCAAAGTACTTGAGCTTCAGCTTCAGGGTTTGTCCTTCCAGGGAGCAATCAGGCTTGACTCCCTGTAGGATTGCCCAATTGGTTCTCCTTGCAGTCCAGGAGACTCTCAAGGATCTTCTCCAACACCATCATTCGAAAGCATCTATTCTTCGGCGCTCTGCCTTCCTTATGGTCCAGCTCTCACAGCCATACATAGCTACTGGGAAAACCATCGCTTTGACTATGCGAACCTTTGTTGGCAGGGTGATGTCTCGGCTTTTGATTAAGTTGTCTAGGTTCGCCATAGCTTTCCTCCCAAGAAGTAAACGTCTTTTAATTTCATGGCTGCAGTCACCATCTGCGGTGATCTTGGAGCCCAGGAAAATAAAGTCTGTCACTGCTTCCATTTCTTCCCCTTCTATTTGCCAGGAAGTGATGGGAGTGGTGGCCATGATCTTAGTTTTTTTTAATGTTGAGCTTCAAGCCAATTTTGGCACTTTCCTCTTTCACCCTCATCAGCAGGTTCTTTAAGTCTTCCTCACTTTCTGCCATTAGAGTGGTATCATCTGCATATCTGCGGTTGTTGATATTTCTCCCAGCAATCTTGATTCCAGCTTGTGAATCATCCAGCTCTGCCTTCCTCATGATGTAATGTTCAAGCTAGTGGTCCACATAGCCTTGTTGCTTGAGGGAGACACCTGATTGAGCTGTATAAAATTATGCATGGGACGGGCCAAGTGGGTAGAGAGGGATGCTCTTTTCCCTCTCCTGCAACACCAGAACCAGGGGACAGCCTCTCACACTGAGGGCACAATCCTAATCAACTTTCCAGCACCGGGATGAGGGCAGTGCAACTCCAAGGTAAGGGAACAAACATACCCTTACCTTGAGGAGGCCTCCGTGACTACTGCTCCACTGCAGGATGCAGCACATGCCCCACTGGCACAGCTATGCCAGCGCTGGCACGTTGGTTAGGATTTGGGCCTGAGTGGTGGGAGAGTGAGAAAATGCACACACAAAAAGAAATGCTTCTGTTCCCAGCACGTCACTGGTCTGTGGAACTCCTTGCCACCGGACGTGGCGGCGGCGCCTGGCCAAGAAGGCCTTGAAAAGTGGATTGGACAGACGGCTGGAGCAAAAGTCCATCCCAGGTTATGAACTATGGTGGCTATGTGCATCCTCCTGGTTTTAGAGGCAGGTCGCCTCCGAATGCCAGATGCAAGGGAGTGGCGACAGGATGCAGGCATCTTGCGGTCTCGGGTGCTCCCTGAGGCGTCTGGTGGGCCGCTGTGAGATGCAGGAAGCTGGACTAGATGGGCCTTTTGGCCTGACCCAGCGGGGCTTTCCTTCTGTCTAGAGGGCACACTTGTCTCCACGGTGACTGGCTAACGTATGGGCCGTTTTGCAAGAGGTCAGGCACCAGGGACTAGCGGCCTCAAGTTGTGATTGTGACACAACTGTGAAGCCAGTTGGACGCCGGCATGCCTTCACATTTAGGGAGTGCCAGCATGCCCCTATCCTGTTCCACTCGCGGTCTCCAATTTGTGACTCCATCCCCACCTCCAATCTCTTGGCACGTCCCAATCTAGGTGGCCCAAAGACGTCTGCCTGAGAGCCCCTGACTTCACCATCTAAGTAGATGGACATTTCTGGAGCATCAAGACACAGGTCTCTGCCCCAAGCAGCTTACAGTCCGGGCACGGGAGCCGAGGGTGGGTGTGTCCCTGCCGCTGTCGCTTTGGTCCAAAGAGGGAGCAGGGAATGGCATCCTTCGTGCGATCGAGGCAACTCCCGTCAATGAAACCTGTGAATTGTTTGCTGACGAGCAATGTGGATTTTTGTTCCGGGTGGCGGGTATGTGCATGTGCGAGCCTGTGGCCTTTATCAGAGCCGGGCGATCGTGTCTGCGATGTTTACCCTGGAGCGCGATGTGAAGCGCGCACCGTGCTATTCCTCATGTCGGGGAGGGGGGGGCGATGCTCGCAACTTGTACAAATAAATCACAAGCGGTTGTGGTTGAGAGTACGAGGGGCAATGCTGAGCTGGGAGTTTCCAGCTTGTTTGGCTAAGTTTAATTTCTCAATAATGTATTTCCACTGTGGAAATAAAATAACACAAAGGGCTGGATTTTTATTTTATTTGTGTGTGTGTGTGTGTGTGTGTGTGTGTGTGTGTGTGTGTGTCTGTATTTTTCCTTCTGCAAGGCACATGTGGCTAGGATAGCAATTGGATTTTTGTGGGGCTTGCACAGGAGCAGAGAAGGGCAGGTTGCAATCCTGACCTGCTACGCCGTGGGGAACGTGCAAAGAGCTGGTAACAGTCAAGGGGCAACAACCCGCTTTCGTGGCCACTGCTAGAGCTTTGGGTGGCAATGCCAACCAGGGGACATCCGCTAAACTTGAGGGGCAGGAGAGGTAAGTGGTGGGTGGTTTTGTTCTTGTTTCAGTGAAACATGTAATTAATCTGTGGAACTCCTTCCCACAGGATGTGACGAGGGCCGAGATGCCTTTCAAAGGGGAGCGGGCACATTGATGGAGGAAAAGCCCATCACAGGTGACAAGCCTTGATGGGTATGTGCAACCTCCTGGTTTTCGAAGCAGGCTAGCTCAGAATGCCAGCTGCAAGGGAGTGGCAACAGGATGCAGGCGTCTTGTGGTCTCGTGTGCTCTCTGAGGCATCTGGTGGGCCACTGTGAGATGCAGCAGGCTGGACTAGATGGGCCTTTGGCCTGATCCAGTGGGGCTCTTCTGATGTTCTACAGGCTTTGACCTATAGGAGCCCTAAATGGTTGAGACCACAGCGCACTCCCCAAGGCTCTTTTCTCAGTTGCCAGGGAGTTGCAAAGGCAATGCCCTTCTCTCCTGGTTTGGGCTTCCCAGTAATGGCTGGTGGACAACTGTGGGGAAATGGGGTGCCTGGCTAAATGGCCGGCCCTGTCCATGAGACCAGCTGAGAAAGCCGTCTCAGGAGCTGGTTCAGGCACTGCTCATCTTTCCCACCTCCCTGCACTGGTACCCACAGGGTGGCAGAACCTGGGATCAAATCCTAAACTGGCATTCCCTTAATGGCACATAAG
This sequence comes from Lerista edwardsae, assembly GCA_029204185.1. Lineage (NCBI taxonomy): Eukaryota > Metazoa > Chordata > Lepidosauria > Squamata > Scincidae > Lerista > Lerista edwardsae. The sequence continues at coordinate 2,082,329 of JAJKFI010000127.1, read as the reverse complement.
AAGAGCCCTGCTGGATCAGGCCAAGGGCCCAGCTAGTCCAGCTTCCTGCATCTCACAGTGGCCCACCAGGTGCCTTAACGAGCACACAATAAGCTGCCTGCATTCCGTGGCCACTCCCTTGCACCTGGCATTCTGAGGTAAATTCTGAGGTAAATATGAGGTAATTCAGTTCAGTTCTTTATTAAACGGTCAAAGACCAGAAATATCAAACATTTAAAACAAAACCTTAGTAACTGTTTTTAATATTGTTTTTAGTATGTTTTAGTTGTATATATTGTGGCTTGTATTGCCTTTAATTGTTTGTAAGCCGCCTTGTGTGCCTTTGGGCAGAAAGGCGGGGTAGAAATCAAATCAAATCAAATCAATCAATCAATCAATAAAAACATATAACCAAGAAGTACAGTGTAAAAAAGGTAGACGTATTACGTTAGAAGAAAAAAGTAACATCATAGCTCAATACTAAGGCACCACTAAACATATAGAATGGTTAAAAGTTGAGCATACATAGAAATAACGGAACATCATCGGATAATATCCTAAACTCGTCTTAGTACTCTTTTTCTTGAGCCACCAGTACTTTTCGGATTTTAACTGCAGCCGCAAGAAAGCTGGCACATTGCTTAGATACCTGGCCGTTACACCCTGTTAATAGCAGATTGGACAATTCCCCGGCCTCAAGTCTTGGGAATTTCTTAACTAAAGGGAAGATGAATTTTTCACGGATGCTTTGATAAAATAAGCATCGAAATAAAACATGCTCAGAACATTCTATCTCCCCCAAGCCACACCGCTGAGGGAAGAAGCCCCCATCTCGCGAGGAAGAAGACCCTCCTGTGTTGTGGTATTTCTAAGGATGTCAAAAAAGTAGAAGAACATAAGAACATAAGAAGAGCCCTGCTGGATCAGGCCAAAGGCCCATCTAGTCCAGCTTCCTGTATCTCACAGCGCCCAGGTGCCCCAGGGAGCACACGAGACCACAAGATGCTTGCATCCTGTTGCCACTCCCCTGCACCCGGTAACTGTCGCCCACCACCTTTGTAAGGAGGTTGCACAATCCATCATTGCCTATAGCCCACGATGGACCTTTCTTCCAGAAATCTGTCCAATCCCCTCTTGAAGGCATCAAGACCAGATGCCATCACCACCTCCTGTGGCAAGGAGTTCCACAGATTAACTACCCCGTGGGTAAAAAAGTACTTCCTTTTATCTGTTTTAACTCTCCCAACCCTCAGTTTTAGTGGATGCCCCCTGGTTCTGGTGTTTTGAGAGAAGGCTTGAGTACATATTTACTTTCCTCAGAAGAGAGGAAATTAGGGCATTGACAGATCTTTTTGCCTCTCAACATCAAAAATTCTCTGCTTAATAGTTGTCTTGGCTTGATCCAAGCCCATGGACATTACACCCCAGGAGACCCAACTTGGAGTGGACCATCTTCACCTAGTTTGATTGGAAATTGTCCTGCAAAATTAAAGGGGCTAAGCCCTTATGTAATCGCTGGAGTTTCAGCCAGTGATTAAGTGAATAAAGAGTCACATTGGCCTCCACTGAAATCAGCCCGGCCTCTAAGCGAAGGCTGCAGTTTGAGGCATAGCTGGCAACTTGAAAAATAGAGCGTAGAAATTTAGATCGCACTCGTTCTAGGGGAGTAAAGCTGATGGAAGGCGGTCCTATAGATGTTCCATATAAAAGTTGAGGTAAATAAAACAGAATTTGCTATCCTAAGAACATAAGAAGAGCCCTGCTGGATCAGGCCAAAGGCCCATCTAGGCCAGCTTCCTGCGTCTCACAGTGGCCCACCAGGTGCCTCAGGGAGCACATGAGACAACAAGATGCCTGCAACCTGTAGCCACTGCCTTGCACCTGGCATTCTGAGGTAGCATTCTGAGGTAAATAAAACAGCATTTGCTATCCTCAGATAAACTTCTGAGGTAAATATGAGATAAATAAAGCAGACTTTGCTGTCCAGTCTGTGGGGAGGGAGCTATAACAATTTGCAACCCAGGCCTTAAGAACATTAGAAGAGCCCTTGAGGGGAACTTAGATAGAATTAAGCAATATTGGAAACCATTTTATGACTGGATTGATAAACAGTGTTGATAGAAAAGAACAATATAAAGTATTTTTGAAATATGTAAAAATATAATTGGTAATAGAAGGAAGATAATTGACAGATATGTCCCCAAGATGCTGAGGATCAGAAAATAACTATTAAAATAGGAAGATTTAGATTGGATGTACTTCAACGGCTTTTACCTTATGTTTTAACCTCTGTGTTACCCTATACCCTTGTTTTCTTTTGTATCCCTAACCCATAACCTTTAAATAAAAATGAAAATTTTCCAAAAAAAAAAAAAAAAAAAAAAAGAACATAAGAAGAGCCCTGCTGGATCAGCCCAAAGGCCCATTACATCCAGTCCAGCTTCCTGGATCTCACAGTGGCCCACCAGGCACCTCAGGGAGCACACAAGACCACAGGAGACCTGCATCCTGTGGCACCGGTTATTGCGCATTTGTGTGCAACGTCGGTGAAACAAGTCACTTATTTTTGTGTTTGTTTCTTCCCACAGATCTGCAGCCACCGTCCAGCTGGGAAGAAGCTGCTTTCTTCTTGGACGCGAACCAATCCGGGGATGTTAGCGGCATCTGCAAAAAAAGGCCGCCTGTCCGCCTGTCGAATCCGTCCCGTGAAGAACTCTTTAAGGATGGGCTGGCTGCCCATTTCTCCGAAGGACCAGACTCGAAGGATCTGCGCGCACTCCTGACAAAGTGGAGCGCCAGATGTCCGCAGAGCAGCACCGCAGAGGTACGAGTATTCGCCGTTTTGCAGACCCTTCCCCTCGCCATTCCTCAGCCTCCCCCTCCCCGCCGCCTTCCCGGGGGACGCTAAAGTAACGGCACAGCTTGAAAAAGCTTCAGATGATCGTCCCTCTGGCTAAAATTACCCTTCTGTTTTATCTTCTCGAGAGTGGCAAGGTCTGCCACAAGACAGATGGTTTGCATTAAGCGTTATTTGTTAGTCTAATGAAAGGAGGTGAATAAGCTTTCAGGACCTCGATCGCCACCACCCCCCTTTCCCCAGTATATGATTTTTAAACGCAAGGGTGATTGCCGTGCGCTGGGAGAGGAGGAGATCTTCGCCCGCTGCAATTGGCCATTTGCAGTGGCATTGCTAAAGGGGGCCTAGGGGGGCGATTACCCCAGTGCCAAGCCTGAAGGGGGTGCATAAGGTGGGTGCCTTTCTGAAACCCCGTCCTACTTTTCATAGCAGCCTCTGCAATCTCTCTGTGGATTGCCAACCCAGTCGGCGTGCGCCCTGAACAATGTGCAGTGCGGTTGGTGCGCTTGCGCAGCGCATCGGCAAGGATGGTTGGTTTGGGGAGTTCACACCACAGAGACAGGCAAGCCGTAAGACACAGGTTCATGAAACCAGGAAGCTGGAAAGAGGCACGTTTTTCTCAAGCTTGGGGGCTTCTCTAAAGCAGCCGCGGGGACGACAAGAGATACTGGGGTTGATGGGCCTGTGGCCTGATCCAGCAGGGTCCAGGTAACACAGTTCTATTCTGGAATGTAGTCCAGAGAGGGCAAAACATACTGGAACGTCTTCTGCAGCAGGGGCAATCGAGCGATGCCAGTGAAGTGTTCTTCAAAGTTAGTTGAGAAGAAGCACCAGGCTCAACATTAGGCAAACTGAGAAATTTGCCTAAGGGTCCCTGTTAATGTCTAAGCCAGGGTATTCCCAAAGTGTGCATTGTGATTCCTTAAGGCACACTCACAGGGGTGCCACAGGATGTCCCCGGTTGCCCCTCCCACCTCTCCCCCCCCAGGAAGTGCTGCCACCTTAGAGCTTGCAAACTCTCATGAGATCTGGGTGCTGCCATCTTGGCTCTCGCAAAATTTCGCGAGGTCCGAGATCATGGCATCTCGGGGAAACCGGAAGTGACGTTTTAAGGTTGGTTTCCTGGGCCACAGAAGGCCTTCTAAGGCCTTAAGACGTCTGTTCTCTCAAGAAGCCAGCTGTGACCTTCTGAGGCCCCTTAAAGGCCTCCCGACAGCCTCTGGACATGACCAAAGCAGAGCTGAAGGCGTGACGGTGGCCGGCTTGGCAATCTGGAGGAATGACTCTTGGGGTCATGTGACCCCTGTGGACGCCCCTCTCAGCTACGCCGCTGCAGAGGCTCGGCCTTTTTTTGCACCTTTGCTGGGAAGGTGTGCCGAAACCTGGCCCTGAGTTGAGCTGAACTGGTGTGTCTCTGTTGAAGCCAGTTGGGTATCCAGCCACTGATTCAGCCTGACTGGGGTCAACTAACTATATAGGGCTCTGCAGTTCCCCACTGAAGATGCCCCCTTGCCCAGTTCCTGGTATCGGCACTCCTTTTTGCTGTCTTCCCCCCACTCCCAGGGCCGGCTTTAAGCCAAGGTGACCCATGTCGCCACATCGGACCCCGCGCTTCAGGGGCCCCCGCGCTAGCCGGGTGAGCATATTGCCTGGGGCTGCAGCTGGGATCTCGATGGGCTGTAAGTCAATGGGGCAAGCAGAGCAGCTTGACTCTCCCACCTGCCTCTGCCTCTGAACAGCCCCAAACGGCCCACCTGGAAGCAGTTGGCGGGGATGTTGCGATATCCCCACCAACTACTTCCACATGCCATGCTCTGCACGTGGCACGAACAGAGCTCTTCTTGGTGAGTGGGGGGGGCCCCCGCAGGGAGGGTTGGGGGCCCCGCAGGAATGCCCCATATTGGGCCCTGCCTTCCTGTCTCCCATCCTCGGTAGGCGCTCACACCTCGGCCTCTTGCTCCCCGGCCGAGAAGAAAGCGGCATCTGTGGGCCGTAAGGCGGGCCATAAAAAGACATGAAACTGGAACATCGATTGCCTGTTTTGTTTTAGGATCACCATAAAAAGATAGCGTTTGGGGTAAAATGTTCCATGTGGGCTCTCCGCGCCTCTCATCACCTTGTCTCCCAGAATTCGGAAGCTTTCCAGATGGGAGAAGGGGAGAGGAGCAGCCCGGCGCCGCGAGGGAGAGATGGGAAGGCAAGGCGGGTTGCGGAAATGATGCTGCAGAGACGGTTTCCCTGAAAGCGGTGGCCTAATTGCTCCTAATTAACATTGCCGTCCCACCTTCCCTTCCAGTTGCTCAGGGAGGCATTCACGAGCCTCGCTCTTCCCTGTCGGTTTTATCGTTACAACAACCCTGTAGGGTAGGGTAGGCCGTGAGACGGGGAACAGCCAAGGGCCACCGGTGAAGTACTGATACATTTTGAAAAACCCCCCCCATCAGCCACACCCCTGGAATCACTAAGACCAAGCAACCCAAAAAGTCAGTTTAGAAGAGGCTTTCCCTCCCGTGAAAGGAGAGATGCCTCTTCTGAGGTCTCACGAAAGGTAAAGGTTTCCCCACGACCGAATGGTCTAGTCGTGACCGACTGTAGGGTGCAATGCTCATCTCCATTTCAAAGCCTGTAGGCGTTTTGTCTGAGGACAAGCTTCCGTGGTCATGTGGCCGGCATGACTCTACACTATAGCGCACAGAACGCCGTTACCTTCCCACTGAAGTGGTCCCTATTTATCTACTCGCATTTTTCCATGCTTTCGAACTGCTAGGTTGGCAGGAGCTGGGACAAGCGACGGGAGCTCCCTCCTTCACGTGGTCTTGAACCGCCAACCTTCCGGTCAGCAGGTTAACCCGCAGCGCCACCACATTCTGAGATCTCACTAGGTACCTGCAACTGCAACTGTGAGTAGGAAAATACAGGTGGGCCCCCATATTCACAGGGGATCCATTCTAGGTGTGTCGCCCTGGCAAATTTGCAGATATGGGGGTACCCTGGACCCATGGAGAACTGTGGATACTGAATCCGTGGGTGTAGGGTCCTGCCAATTCAGCTTAAGAGCGCAATCCTAACCTGAAGTTAGGCCGGCACAGTTAGGCCAGCCAAGTTTGGCTGGCACAAAGGACACCGTCAAGTATGTTTGGACCACTCTCGGAGTCAGAGAGGCCAGCACACAGACATGCACCATCCTCCCTGACTCCGAGAGTGGTCCAAACGCCACTCCCTTGTGTCTGGCGTTCTGAAGTAAATTTCTGAGGTAAAATTCTGAGGTAAGTATGAGGTAAATAAAGTCTGGCCAGCACAAGGGACACTGTCAAGTATGTTCGGACCAGTCTCGGAGTCAGAGAGGCCAGCACACAGACTTGCACCATCCTTCCCGATTCTGAGAGTGGTCCAAACGCCACTCCCTTGTATCTGGCATTCTGAGGTAAAATTCTGAGGTAAATTTGAGGTAAATAAAGTCTGGCCAGCACAAGGGACACTGTCAAGTATGTTTGGACCACTCTCGGAGTCAAAGAAGCCAGCACACAGATGTGTGCTCAATGGCTGTGTGGACACCGTGCCTAGATTTGCCCGCATCACAAATCACACGGGAACAGGGTTTCTCTTCCAGCCAACCCTACCTCCCGCTGCCGTGCTCCAATGGGGCGAATTCTTTTACCCCCTCGTTGCTTTTCGGTTGGTTGCAAGTCTCCTTGGTTTCATGTTTAAGCAATGCGGGATAAAATTTAATTTGCTGTCAGCTGCAAGCACATAGGAAATGTAACATTATATGGCCGCGCTATCAACATTTCCAAGCAAGGGCTAAATTAAAACTGGAGATCTAAACGAAAGCTTTTGACTGTAATTGGTCACAGATGCCCTCCGATCAGTGTGTGTGTGTGTGTGTGTGTGTGTGCACATGCACGTGCACGCGCATGTGTTTATATGTGTGAATAAATATATAAATGTTCTGTCTAAAAAAAAAAGGAGAATTATTCATTGTACGCCTTTATCAACATTGATTTGTGTCTCTTGCAGGAAGCTGCCCCTCCAATTTTGATTTATTTCCCCATTTTTGTTAAGAGTCCTCCCTTTCTCCTCTTTTCCTAAGAGGAGGCCATGTGGGGAGAGGGGGGAGCGAACGGGATACAAGACCCACTAATCATCAGCTTCTAAAAGAAGCCTGGATCAAACTTTCAGTCCGGGTACGCGGTCCCGCCAAAAAAAAAAAAAATCGGCGACTGATTTATAGCTGCTGAAATCAATCCCTCCCTTACTGTTTCTTTTAATCATATTGAGAGAAGAATTACATGTTTTACCTTCAGGAAGAAAATTTATTTCACCGACCGCCCCTCCCTTCCCTGTCTTTTAATGGCCTTGTGCTTGTTAAGAGATGGAAACTTGGGTTTGGAGTCTGGAACGGTTTCTCTGCTCTCCTCAAATAGCGCAAAAAAAACAAAAAAGGATGATGGATGAAAATATTTCAACTTGGCAGTAGAAAACCCACTTTTCCTTCGATTATTCCCCCCCCCTTCCCGTGGCAGACTTTTGGAGCTGTGTTGACTTACGAAGCAAGTATGAGTCCATATTTATGTCATGCAATCCTGTGTCGAGAGAATGGGTGGTGTGAAGCTTCTAAGTGATTGGCTGAAGTGCTGTGATGTCACAGAGAGGCTTGTAGGAACCTAAGCGAATGGAATCCTGACCTTGTATCCGGGTTTGTAAACCATGGTTAAATGAGAACTTCCTCCCTGTCTTCTGATTCAGGGATTGGAAAGAAGAGAAGGAATAAAGGCACAAAGGTAGACACAGAACGGCGCCCCCCCCCCCAATCTTTGGGATGGATAGAGTGGGTAGAGGAATTTTTTTCCCCTCTCCATCTGGGGGCATACCATTAAAACTGAGCCTTGTGAAGAAAAAAAACCCCATGTCTTTACTTAACGTGTCAGTCTGTGGAACTCTTTGCCACAGGATGTGGCGATGGCACCTGGCCAGGATGCCTTGAAAAAGGGTTTGGACAAGATTGATGGGGGGCGGGGGAATAGTCCACCATGGGTTAAAAGCTATGGTGGGTATGTGCAACCTTCCGGTTCTAGAAGTAAGCTATATCTGAATGTTATGGGGGCCACATGGTACAGGTATTGAATGCAAGGGGCCACAGGATGCAGGCAAATTGTGGTCTCGTGTGCTCCCTGAGGCACCTGGTGGGCGACTGTGAGATACAGGAAGCTGCATGAGATGGGCCTTTGGCCTGATCCAGCAGGGCTGTTCTGATGCTCTTATGTACGTTGTTATGCTCCGCTGCCAGATGTAGCAGTCTGAGTCGCCTCATGGCTGGGCGGGCCCTGGATGGTGATTGGAGGAGGGAGGGCTTCTTCCTACAAGATTAGCTGGATTGGTCCCTATCAGGCTCAGGGTGTTGGGGTACGACACATCCCCTCCCTATGCAAAACGGGCACTTCGCTCTTGTTGTTTTAAGAGTCTGCAGCCCCGGCCTTGGGGGAGCCGTTTTGACTGTCTGCGAACGTCAATGGTTTCCGCTGCCGCCCCGGAGCACGCGATGACAAGCGGTAGATTTGCGGCCAACGTATTTGGAAATCAAAAGAATCTCGATGGAAAAGCGGGGAAGAGGGGAATAGCATGAGTCCTCAGTAGCGGCGGGAGGGGGTACGATCCCGTGCTCCCTGACTCAGCCGATTCCCATCGCTTGCATCAAATATTCCAAAAGCGAATCACGAACGAGCATTAGATAATGCGGTGGTGCTTCCCCCCCTGCCCCTGAACAGACACAAACAGAACAGTAGTGGCTGTTTTCTTTTTCCAGTTGCAAGCAGCTTTACGCAGACGTGAGAGCGATGGTCCTCCGCGGATACCAAATTCTGCGGATAACGAAATCCGCATCGACAAAGCGGAAGTTCTGAGGTGGCCAGGGCTGGCTCATGATGAATCCAGCTGAGGCAGTCGGCTCGGGGGGGGGCAAATTGGTAGATGGGAACTGGCTGCCCACCTCTGCGACTCTTCCTGCTCTCTGGGTTTCAAAAGGAAGAGGGGTATGGAGCAGAAAAGGAAATGTGGAGGAGAAGAGAGTGGCAGGCTAGAACGTCAGAGACTATCTAGCCCCTCCAGTCTCTTCTCCTCCACATTTCCAATTTGGCTCCTCTTCCTTTTCAAATTCAGTGACGGTGAGGAGGTGAGGTTGGAGGGGGAAAACAGGACCCCACTAGGTGTGTAAGAAAGAATATTAGAGGCACTGGGAGGTCTCAGGCCTGCTTGGAGAGTGGCTTGATTATCCCCCTGATAATTTTTCTGCTCGGAACACCCCGGGTGCTTTTTCATCCATGGGGGGAAAGGTCCAGGAATTTTCCTCCAGAGACAGAAAGGTCTCAGAGTCATGACTCCTGTCTGGATTTCTAACAGAAGAACCAGATTTGGGCGCTGTCTCTAGGGTTGCCAACTCTGACGGCAGCTATTTCTGCAGATCCCCCCCCCCACACACATAGCGTCAAGACACACAGTTCCTAAAACAGCAGCGTAAAAACAACAAGGCGCAGAAAGCCACCGTAAAAACAGAATCCGTGTGCTGCAATTAAAAAGCGACGGAACACTAACAAGGAAGGAGATGGTTGGAGTTCCTGTGGCAGGGAGTTCCGCATGCTGGGGTGCCACCTTTCATACGTTGCCATCGGCCTCGCTCCAGTGGTGGAAGGTGCTAGAGGCCCTTCCCAGATGACCACAGGCAGATTGATGTGACCCTTGAGCTGGCAATCGTGGGGTTACAAGTGCACCCCAGTTTCAATGGTGGATGCTCCCCCCCTGCCAATATTTCTCTGAAGACTTTGAAGATATTTTTTCTTTGCCTATTATACGTTTGTCTCCATTCCCTCTGCAATCATCTGCCACGCACAGGGGGCTTCTGAATCAAGGCGTGTTGGTTAACTATCCATTACAATTTCCTTTTCGGGGGGGGGAAAGACCCCCGGTTTCTTTTTTTTCTCCAAATGTGTTTGAGTTGTGGCTATTCCCCGATAATTATAACCAGATCGACAGTGAGATTAAACATTCTATTAGGCGTGCTTACGTTTAATAGAATGTTTAATCTCCCCAATGGATCTGGTTGTAATTATTAGCCGGGATCGCTGCAGCTCCAACACATTCGGGGACGATATTATCTGGCTAGGTGGTTAAGGGTGGGGAACGGAGCTCTGACATTTCGCATGTGTGAGCGCCAAGAAAGGGAGCCACAGGCTGGGATCTGGGCCTGCGACTTGAAAGGACGGGAGGTATGCGTTTCCTTTTGGCGAAAGACGTACTAGGAAAAACATCGTGCATTGAGAACGCCTTGCTATTATCGCACGGCCCGAGACGAACCTTAGCAAACTGGAGCTGTGAAAGCGGGGGGGGGGGTCGTGGGTAGCATGGCACCTTTGTATTTGTGCATGCGCACTGACACGCATGCGCATGAAAGAAGCCCTTGTGTTCATGCGTGCGCACTGACATACGTGTGCATTAAAGAAGCCCCTGTGCTTGTGTGCGCACGCTCACACACATGCACATTAAAGAAGCCCTTGTTTTCATGCATGTGCACTGACATGTGCATTAAAGAAGCCCTTGTGTTTGTGTGTGCACACTGACACAAAAGTGCATTAAAGAAGCCCCTGTGTTCATGCATGCGCACTGACACACATGTACATTATAGAAGCCCCTGTGTTCATGCATGCGCACTGACATTCGTGTGCATTAAAGAAGCCCCTGTGTTCATGCATGCGCACTGACACGCGCATGCATTAAAGAAGCCCCTGTGTTCATGCGTGCGCACTGACACTCGTGTGCATTATAGAAGCCCCTGTGTTCATGCATGCGCACTGACACTCGTGTGCATTATAGAAGCCCCTGTGTTCATGCGCGCACTGACACTCATGTGCATTATAGAAGCCCCTGTGTTCATGCATGCGCACTGACACTCATGTGCATTAAAGAGGCCCCTGTGTTCATGCATGCGCACTGACACTCGTGTGCATTAAAGAGGCCCCTGTGTTCATGCATGCACACTGACACTCGTGTGCATTAAAGAAGGCCTTACGTTCATGCATGCACACTGATACATGTGTGTATTAAAGAAGCCCCTGTGTTTGTGCATGCGCACTGTCACAGAAGTGCATTAAAGAAGCCCTTTTGTTTGTGCATGTGCACTGACATTAAAGAAGGCCTTGGATTCATGTGCGTTAGTTCACATGCACAAACACAAGGACACATGTGCATATTAAAGATGGTCCATGCTTTCGTTTACAGTGGCCCACCAGATACCTCATGGAGCACCCAGACAACAAGATGTCTGAGTCCTGTTGCCACTCCCTTGCATCGGGCATTCTGAGGTAGCCTACTTCTAAAACAAAGAGGCTGCACACACAACCATCTTGGCTTGTAACCTGTGATGGGCTTTTCCTTCACACATCTGCCCAATCCCCTTTGAAAGGCATCCGGGCCTTTAAAGCGCCGTCACCACATCCTGTGTCAAGGAGTTCCACAGGTTAATTACATGCTGGCTAAAGACCTCTAGAACTGATGGACCTTAAGATATTGTGGGCCCAAACCAAATGAGAAGCCAAGTTGAGGAACCAAAGCTCCGAGAACCAAACAATGGGATATGTGAAGCCAGGAAACTCAGAAGGCAGCCAAGTGAAAGGGCCAACCTAGCTTTGCAGGGAGTTTAATTGGGGGCTGCCACTAAAAAGGCTCTGTTTCTCATCCCTGCCAGCCACACGTTGGATGGTGGTGGAACATGAAACAAGTAGTGACTGGCCCATAGTGACCACCTGTAGGATTTTGTATTGGCTGCCATTTCTGGGCAGTCTTCAAGGGCAGCCCCAAGTCAAGCAGGTTACGGTAGTCAAGGCATCCCGTGAAGAAGGCCCCTTGTCTATCAGGGAGCCAAACAGAATCCAGGCTGCAAACCTGACCTATCAGTCTCCTGGCTGTCGTCCCACTGCCCGCGCATCACGATGTGGCCTTTCTAGGTCTGCGCATAAAGCACCGCTCTTGGGGTCTGCCTTTACAAACAGACTGACATATTGTCTTTCCTCCCACGTTGAGTTTTTACGCACCCCACGGAAGCCGTTAAACATAAAACGTGCAACTTTTATCTTAATGGAGAGGGGGAGAGAGAGAGAGAGAGAGAGAGAGAGAGAGAGTGGACATGAATCTATGCCATAAATCACCCTTTGGGAAAGGTAACTATGTCAAGCAATCGTACTTCTCCTTTCCGCAAAATGCAGAAAACTGTGGGCAGAAACCTGGAAACTTTCTTATGCCTAACCAGATCATTTTTGGGGGTGCGGAGGGGTAGGGGGGGAAGAACCCCCACATGCCCTCCGGAAAGCTGAACGCTTGAATTGATAAGAAGGGCTGTTGGAGATGCATTTTGTCTAGGGCACAATCCTAGCCGACTTTCCAGCACTGGCATAGCTGTGCCCATGGGGAATGTACTGCGTCCTGCAGTTTGGGGGGGGGCAGTCACGGAGGCCTCCTCAAAGCAAGGGAATGTTGATTCCCTTACATCAGCGCTTCATTGCCCTCACCCTGCAGCTGGAAAGTTGGTTAGCGTTGTGCCCCTAGTTTGATATTTCGACTCGGTCAGTGGTTCTCAAACCTTTTAGCACCAGGACCCACTTTTTAGAATGATAATATCCGGGACCCACCAGAAATGATGTCACAGCTGGAAGTGCCGGAATTGATAATAATAATAATAATAATAATAATAATAATAATAATAATAATAATAATACATTTTATTTATATACCGCCTTTCTTAATATCTCTAGATTTCTCTAATGATTGAACTCAAGGCGGTTTACATAGGCAGACTTTCTCACAAACCCGAAGGTTTTTACAATTTACAGAATGTTCTATCTTCCAAGAACAACACTCCTACAGATCTTTCTTTCTGCATTTAGCCTTCTTTCTTTAGCCACCCGTCTGTCGTCTGCTGGCTGATGAGGCTTCCCTGCTGCCACCAGAGATGCAGCTGATTTCAGCACACTCCTCCTCCCACGAGGCAGCTGAAACTCAGCTTTTAATCAGCCGCAGTTTCCAAGGTCTGCTGCTCGCAGAGACTTCCGGCAGTCCCGAGCTCACGACCTTGAGATCTTCAGGTGTTATCTTCAGGCAAACGGAGGCATTAACCCTCTCGGCTAAATCTTCTGGCCTGGGGTATCATCTAGGCCTGTACACACAGGCAAGCTGTGGCTTGATACTCTCAGTTACAGCTGGCCAGTCCCCCCTCGACCAGCATTCCTGGGAGGTGGCATCCTCTACCTGACTGCCAGCCTTCTGCTCACTAGATTTGGACAGGAAGATGGGAATGAAGCTGAACAGGAAGCGGTGGAGGAGAAGAGAACAGTGGCTAGAGTGTCAAAAAGGGAGAGGAGTGGAATTTCTCCGAGTCTCAACTGTCCTCCACTGAAACCTACGACATCCACTAAAACTGAGCATTGGGAGAGTGAGAACCGATAAAAGGAAATTTTTTTTTTTTTACCCAGCAGGTGATTAATCTGTGGAACTCCCTGCCACAGGAGGGGGTGATGGTGTCTGGCCTAGGTGCCTTTCAAAGGGAACTGGACAGGTTTCTGGAGGGAAAGTCCATCGCAGGCTACAGGCCGTGATGGGTGGTGCAACCTCCTTACGTTAGTAGTAGGCTACTTCAGAGTGCCAGGTGCAAGGGAGTGGCCACAGGATGCAGGCATCTTGTTGTCTCATGGTTTCCAGAGGCATCTGGTGGGCCGCTGTGAGATACATGAAGCTGGACTTATGGGCCTTTGGCCTGATCCAGTGGGGCTCTTCTTATATGTTATGCTACTTTCCATCATTCTGCTTTTTTTTAAAAAAAATGATTTTTTTCCCCCTCCTGTTGTGTTTTTATAGACATACGGTTTGTTTTTCAACCTCCCCGCCCCCCCCCCCCGCGATGGCCCCATAATGGCATTTTGCAAAAACGGCTTCAGAAAGCAATCTTGCATTATACACATTCCAATGTCAGGTTTGTACGGTCGACAATCTGACATGCGCTCGGGAAAAACCTCCCGCTGAGCTTGCTAGCGTTTACTTCTGAGTAAACCTGCCTGGTTTGGGGCTTAAAAGGACTTTGCTGGCCCCACAAACGTGTCAGCGTTCATTTTTGTCTGCTTTCGTGAACACTTGTGATGAACTGACAGCCTGATCCGACTCAGGAAGTAGTCCCACTGTGCTCAGTGGAGTTTACTCCCAGGAAAATGTGTAGAGGATGGCAGCCTTCAATGGTGCAATTTGAAAATCTGCCTCTGCTTTTGTGAGCGGGTTTGCTTTCAAGAAAACAGGCTTTGTTTGGGGTGTGGATTAAATAAGTGCACTCAGGTTTTTTTTTTACCTCCCTTAGGGTGACTTGTGCGAAATCATTTTTTTCCGCAAGTCCGCAGTTCCTTTTTTGTTGCTTTTTTCCCCCCCATTCTGCCTAAGAAGTTGCCTTAACTTTATCGGTCCATCTAGCTCAGAATTGTCTTCTGAAAATTGTCTTGACCAGCATTAACGTTTGGACTGGGGTTTCTCTCAGAAGATGCCAGGATCTGAACCAGGGACGTTTTTGTTTTTACATGCCGAGGGTATGCTCTGAGCCACAACAAGCCACAGCTTGTGTCAAATGTGAACCATGTTGCGAATTAATCAACACAACCCCTCAATGCGCATTTGCCCAGAAATGAGCCCCAATCCATCCACGAAACCTTATTTCTGAGCAAGTGTGCTCCAGATCAGGCCTGCCTTTTCACAAGCCACAATTTTTAAAAATCCAATTGTCACATTTCCCAACTTCGCCGTGCAAACGGAAAACCTACATTGGCTGGAATGAAAATAAAATCTCAGGGTGATTCATGATATTTTATTTTTTTTCTCCTCCAAAGGGGACTGAAAAGAGAGTTTGCCGCTTGGCGTGTGGAAGCTTCTGTCACTTTTACCGCTGCTCAAATAGGTCTGGCAGGTTTTGCCTTCTTACAAAAGCCTGCAGAACCCCTTTGACCGAGGTCGCGAGGCGTCCCACATGAAACAAGACAAACAAAATGCACATTTTGGGGCCAACGCAAAACTGATCTCAAGCCAATTTCAATTAAATGTTTCGATGAGCTTCTTGGTGGTATAAACTAGCAAGAAACTGCCTTGAGATGGAGAGGTAGACTGTCCGCCATTGGAGTTATTTCAGCAGAGGCAGCGCTTTGCAATTTAGTCATTTAAATTTAAATTTAAGGCAACATGTAATTTAGTTCAAAGGACCTTGGGTGCAAGGAAGCCTGTGGCCTGATCCCGTGCGCATGTTTACCCCAGGGTAAGCCCCGCCAAGTTCTTTGGGACTTACTTTGGAGAAAGCATGTTTCCCAATCGCACCAGATCTCTTCTGGATTCTTTCGGGACCTTTGCTAAAATCTGGTAGGCCAAACAAACAGGAGTCGCTGTCATCGATAGTTGAGAGGTCCCATGGGAAAATCCACACCAGCCGAAACCCCAATAATCTTTTAAGACCATGGGAGCAAGAAGGCAGAGAGAGAGAGAGAGAGAGAGAGAGAGAGAGAGAGAGAGAGAGAGAGAGAGAGAGGCTCATGCATTTTCCAAGAATAATAGATTTTTTTTTGCCCAGCTTCCAAAGACAAAGCAGGAAATTAAAGGCTCAATGACGGATGATCTTGTGGGATAAGGGAAGGCGCTACTGAAAGGAACGCGATGAACTAACTTCTCCAGAGAGCAATACTGTAGAGGATGCCTTGATCAGGCTGGGAGAGGAGAGAAGCCGTTTTGTTCTCTCCCACTTTGAATGCCAAGTTCTCATCTTTAACCCTTCTCTGAGCATTTCCACGCCGGGCTTTTGCCATATGGGTTGCCTTTTCATGTTCTGGAAGAGTTCAGGGCGGACCGAGACTGAAGGTTTTGCAAAACCGACAGCTTGGCCGCAGACTCCTTGATCGAAACCACAAGTTAAGAGTTCCCCCCCACTCCCTTGACCTGATCAAAAAAAAAAAAATCAGGGCGTTTTTTGTTTTTTGTTTTTTTGAAAGGAAGAAATTCCTTAATTTGCCATAAGCAGAGGTGGAAGAACATAACAAAAAACGTATCACAGCATTTTCTGCACTTCTCATTTAGAAAAACTTCCGAAATCTGCCAAAAAAAAAACACCCCCGTTTTATTTAGTTTTTATGTATTATATTTCTATTTATCGTTACCTTTACATCTTTATTATGCTTATTATTTATTAATTTGGCTGGTTGGTTTTTGTTTATGACTCATGCTGCAATCCTAGACGCATTTTCCTGGGGGTAAAGCCCAATGGGACTTACTTCTGAGTAAACGTGGAGAAGATTGTGCCCTTAACGGGTGCGTTTCTGAGTGCGACTTTGGCTGCGTCTGCTGAGAGTATGTTGTTGTTCAGTCGCTACGTTGTGTCCGACTCTTCGCGACCCCCTGGACCACAGCACGCCAGGCCTCCCTGTCCTAAACTAGCCTTTAGAGTTCGCCCAACTTCATGTTCATCGCTTCGGTGACACTCTCTAACCATCTCCTCCTCTGCCGCCCCCCTTCTTCCTCCATAACCTACCTAGGACACTTTCAAAGCGATGATAGTTCATAAGTATGATGCAAATGTTGAATAAAATCGCAGAATGCCACTCTCTGCACTTCTAGCTTTGGAAAGCACTGAAATCCACGACAAAATAAAACTGTTTTCTCCCGCTCGTAGTAGCTCTGTTTGGAATATTCCAGTAAGGAAAAAAGTAGTGAGTGCAATTGATTTTTGGACGGTAACATTTCGGATGACTTTATTATTAAGCAAAATGCGTAATTGCGCCCAGAGATCATCCCACCTGCCCCTCCTCTCTCTCTCTCTCTCTCTCTCTCCCTTCCTCTCACATAGGCGGACACACGTTGAGTGTTTATGGCATTTAAATCACTCTTGCGCTTCTGTCTCTTTGAAGTCGGCTGCTCGGGGTCTGGAATTTTATTGTGCTTCTACTCGCAAAGTGGCAATTGCTTTGCATCGTGCATGGTTATTTTTAACCTCGACAATACGTCCTGTTATGATTAATCTGGGGTGTTGCTGCGATGAAAATGAAGGGAGGAAAATGAAGCGAGCAGGGTGACATTTTTTGGAAAAAAAAATCTGGTTTTTGAAAAAAAACAAAAACAAAAAACTGGGCCAACTTTCCTGGGAAGGGCAAGATCTTGCAAACAACAGATTGCATGCATGGCCGGTTTTCTTCTAGATGGAGTTGTGTGGGCATTGTCATGTGGCAACATGCGGCGCATGTTTACTCAGAAGAAAGTTCTGCGGAATTGAGCAAGATTTACTCCCTAGAAAATTTTTCCCAGCTTTCAGACTTCTAAAGTTTTGTTCCAAGCAAATTATCCACTGTTTTGAGGCAGGAGCCCCCGCCCTCCCCCCCCCCACAAAAATGTGAACATTATGGAGAGGGTAAACCACATCAACACTGAACGGAAACATTGAACATGTCTTTGTGTTACATACAACTGGACCAACTGGACCCACATAGATGTAAATATATATATTCTGCAGAAGAGGTGTCACCCAGAAACCGTGGCCAATTCTTGCATAAAACTGACATTTAATAAGCACACAAGCATCCTCAGGACCAAAAAAAATAAAGGCAAATGTGCTTTGTTTTTTGTTGATGCATATTTGTGTCCCAGCATGCATCGCTTTAGGAGAGGCATTCTGTGCTCTGGAGAGAATGCCTCTTCTTGGACCACAGTCACCACCTCCCCTTCTTACCTGCACCAGATAGAAAAAGAATTATATATTTGCTTCAAAAGTTAACCTCGGCTAGCCGACTAGAAGGAGCCTGCTTTGAGTCGACTGAAGTGTGTTTGTGTTGATTTTTTTGTATTGATCGATCGCTTCAATGTGACAGCAATAATCCAAGCATGCGCACCTATCCATTCGTTGTCTGGAAGTTTGGAGGTCTTTGGGCTCCTTAGGCTTCTTGCAGGTACTTTGTCAGAGCACTGCTCTCCCCTACAAATTTGTTTGCACACACACACCCCCCAAAAATAGGTTGACAGCACAACGCAGCCACATTAAAAGCAAAGGGAATGCTATTTTATTATCACCCACGTCAGTCCAATGGATTTTGCGCTAATTCTAGCCGAACCACAGCTTGTGTCTGTTCTAGACATGTTCATGTTTCCCCGACTCATAAAACGAAACAGAGGATATTTGCTAAGACGGTGCCCCCCTCCCCTTTTCAGGTAAAGCTCTGAAGGCCATCTTGTTCCCATTAGTGGAATTTCGGAGGACGAAATTAGACTCATTTTCATCCCTGCATTGGCAGTGATCGGCTGGTTCATCTCCCCCACCCTGCGAATAGCGCACACACCGGGGGAGGGGCCCTTGATCTGGATCAGGGCCACGATCCTGACCTGAATCAGCCTCCTCAAACTGAATGAGCAACAGAACTCTCTCAAATATGCCAGGGTCAAAGACGAGATTAATGGAAACCTGTTTAGACCGGGCACAGCGCCCTGATGAAAGCTTGGAGAGAAAATCTTTTTCTAAAAAAACCCTTAGCATTCTACACCTTTACATTCTCCCTACTAAGCGTTTACTAACAGCCCAACTTCATACGCATTCACTCAAAAAAGTAAATCCCCATGAAGCTCATTCCCATGTTACGGTTCATTGGATTGCAGCCTTATACATGCACGAAAGACGCTTATTCGATATCTGGAGTTGTTTATTATGAGAGTATTTCACCGCACAAAATCAGTCTTCCAGTGTCACTGGTTGACTTTGAATTTTCCACCCGTTCTCCAATAAATAGACCACCGTAAACGCCATAATTATCCGACAAGACGAACCATCAGATGCTGGCCTAGGAAAGCAGGTCTTCTCTTAGCTATTGTATGCATGCAAAACATGCACTTATTTAAAAAGAAAGAAGGCACCGCCCTTGCTAGCTTATTCCCACCAAGATCGCCTGGGAATTTCTCCTTCAACTCACTTCTTGTGTATTGGATTCTCTAATCTAAACTGTTGCACACCCTCGCGACACATTGCATGAGTTCTTGGAGCCGTCGCTCAGGTGCATTTCCAAAGAATCACAAACTAGGCACAAACTAGCCAGGGTTAGTTACTTCCGAGCCTATTTCCAAGTCTTCTTGGAATAAATTAAGTGCCTGTCCCATCCACAGACGTCAAGACCACCAAATGGTTTATTTCAGCTGGACGATGGCCATTGTATTCCCTGATTTTTATTTGATTTTGGATTCACATTTAAGGCTGCTTCTAAGTCAGACCGCAAAGTACACATACTTTTGGAGTTGGGTTTAATGGCTCACAGCCTACCGTCCAAAAGCGGATTATGGTCCTAGTACTTTATGAAGACGTCTCTTAGTAGACTCCAAAATGAAACCACCCAGTTCTTTCCTATGTTGTCCATGCGGTTTCATGTCGTCCATGCCCCACACAGGTTCATTTGAACACAAATGTGTTCAAATTGTCGACTTGGGTGAAACCCATTTTTAAACAGGAAAAAAAAAAAGCTTCTGGGTATATCTGCTGATTCTCATAATTGCAGGTACAGATTGGGCAGCCCTTATCTGGAATTCTAAAATCTAAATTATTCCAAAAACTGCATCTTTCCTGAGTGCCGACATGGGGAAAATTCCACACCTGATCTTGTGCGACGGGTCACACAAAATGCTCCCAATTATGTAAAATATTGTACAAAACTACCGTCAGTCTCTGTGTATAAGGGACAGATGGAACGGAAATGAATTTCGGGTTTAGACTTCGGTCCCCATCCCCAAGATATCTCATTAGGTATATACAAGTATTTCAATATATGGAAAAAATTACAAAATCCACAATATTTCTGGTCCTAAACACTTTGGCTAAGGGACGCCCAATCTGTTTGCCACTGGCATGAGATATAAAATAATTCCATCTCTGTCCAGAAATCCCTGGTGCTGTAGAGAGCCTAAGCTTCCCTTGCGCCATCCTAAAACAGCAGGCCGAATCTTATCTAAGGAGTTAGAAGAGTGTTCCCTTGCGCCGTCCTAAAACAGCAGGCCGAATCTTATCTAAGGAGTTAGAAGAGTGTTCCCTTGCGCCATCCTAAAACAGCAGGCCGAGTCTTATCTAAGGAGTTAGAAGAGAGGCATTCCACGAAATATTTTGCAGGAAAGAGTGGCGATCAAAGCTTTGCCACTGAATAATTTTGCAAAGGGGTTGGAGGCAAACAAGATACAAAAGTCATTGATGCCTGCATTCAGATGTGCAATTCTGAATTCAGGCCCGGCTGTCTTCTCCACAACTGTGCTGATGAACAGGTCTTGAGAGTTTGCCTGTCTTTGCTGAAATAGACCTGCGTTAGAGGGGGGGGGGCAAGGTGGAAGAACGGTGTCTGTAAAGAATGCTGAGTTTATGATCTCAACTGGGCCTGGCAAACTCACAAACCTTAACCTCTCATTTGATGACACCCTGATAACCCAAGTGTGGGAGGCACACTCGAAATTCCTAGCTATTCTGGTTTTGGTCTGGGTCATGTATATGACCCTTTTTGTGCTGGGGAGGACTTGTACAGTACCCACAAAGCTCACAAAGTACAGCAAAGTAAAGCACAGCAAAGCTCACAAAGCAGTTTAGGGGCAAGAGGACCTGGGCAAAGAGGCCCTTTTTCAAGTGATGCACCTCTTGAATTTAGCAGCAGGGAGACTAACTGTCCCCGTTCACCCCAGGACACGGTCTTCTCTAGGGGCTGCTTGCCGGCGATTCTTTTGACGCTTTTAAAATGGTGAGCCCTTTTGGGACAGGAAACCCTTTAGGCCCAATCCTAGCCAACTTTCTAGTCCTGATGCAGCGGCAAAGGCAGCCCCAAGGTCAGGGAACAAACGTGCCCTTCAATTGTCCACCAATACCGCAGAACGCAGCATGCACCTGCTAACGGCAAGAGGCACTTTTTCAAGTGGTGCTCCTCTTATATTTGGCAGGGGGAGAGCAATCGTCCCTCTTCACCCCAGCGCAGTGTCTTTCTCGTGGCTGTTGCTGGTGGTGTTCTGCATTTTTTTAGATGGTGAGCCCTTTTGGGACAGGGAGCCATTTAACTTGAATGTTATTATTTGCCTGTAAACCACTTTGTGAACTTTGTGTTGAAAAGCGGTATATAAATACTAGTGATTGATTGATTGATTGATTGATTGATTGATTGATTGATTGATTGA
>JAJKFI010000127.1:2037176-2052176 GCA_029204185.1 Lerista edwardsae | reverse complement strand
GGTGACAACAGATCAGGCCTGGAATGGCTGAGAAACAAGACGAAAGCCCCAGTGCAGAGGGCAAAATGAGAAGGGCACTCTCCCCCTGCCTTTGCCCTCCTTACCCTTACCCTCCTTATATTACCCTTGCCCTGCCTCTGGCAGTGGCAACAGCACCCCACAAATTAACCACCTGAGGCATCCCGCTCAGTTCTCCTCGTGGATGAGCCGGCAGCCCTGTCGCCACGGGATGGAAGACAGGAAAAAAGGAACACCTGATTATTTTTTTCCTAGAAGGATTTTCTCCATTTCCCCAAAGGCAATATTTTCTGTTTCCGACCGCTGAGTCGAATACATTGGAACACCATCCGAGCCAAGCCCATGCATGAGATCAACTGAAACTGTCCAAATTTGGGCTCAAATCCAAACCCCTGCTAACTGGGCAAGAGGCACTTTTTCAAGTGGTGTCCTCTTATATTTAGCAGGGGGAGAGCAATGGTCCCTCTTCACCCCTGCACAGTGTCTTTTTCGTGGCTGTCGCTGGTGGTGTTCTCCATTCTTTTAGATTGTGAGCCCTTTGGGGACAGGGAGCCGTTGAACTTTAATGTTATTATTTGCCTGTAAACTGCTTTGTGAACTTTGTGTTGAAAAGCGGTATATAAATGCTAGTGATTGATTGATTTAGGCTTGCCAAGCTTCCCGAAGAAGAGATGTGATTTGGGAAAAAGAGGTGGTTCCCCCCCCCCCCGTTTATTATGGCAAGGCGTCTCCAGAGCTGAAAGTGGCCCACGCCACTCACTCACCCCCCGTATATCGATTCTGATGGGTCCCATAGGTCAAAGTCGAGAGGGCCAGTTTGTCCCCCAGATTCCCAGCGATGGTGGTTCTGGAGCAAGTTACAGCCAACGGGATTCGCTGGGCTTGGCCCTTCCAGGAGTACCAGCTGGAATTCTTTCCAAATGCTGACAGTCATGAATAATTTTTACAGCCCTCACATATTGTATTTCTACCAACGGTTTGGAGATCACGTGGATCGGGTTTTTTGAAACACACACAGCCGGCAGGCCTGGTGATATCATCAGCCTCAATTTTCCCGACGATCCGGCCTTTTCTCCGACTTGACACAATTTTATTCCCTGCTCTTGTGGTTCTGAAACACTTGAAATGGATCAAAGCGTATGTGCGGGTTGGGGCGGGACCTGGGGCTGTTTTTTAAAAGCTCTGTTTAGATGGTCTCCCGCAAGCCTCACCTTGGCAATGGTCGGTTTCGCTGACAATCCGGTGAGCCGACCAATCGCACCCGACGGAAAGTTCCAGGCTGCCCTTTTGGGGCCTGGCGGTTGCGTTTAAATGCGTCCTGGGTTGGCGATTGCGTTTCACGTCGGTTTCCTTTCGCAATAAAATACGCCTCTCGTCGGAGGGCAGGAGTGCCAAAAACGACTCAGTTTCTCCAGATTTTCCTTTTGCCTTTGGCTGACGAGGATAAAATTTCAGGATCCCTAGTTGTTGCTGGAGGGCTTCTCCCTGGTACCAAATTCCTCCGCCACCCAATTTTTCAACAGTTGGCATTCTTGTGACATCACCAAGCCCTACCTGGCGACATCTGAGATCTTATTTTACTGATTCCACGTCAGCCAACTTGACTCTCTGCCCAAGGGAAGGAGGGGCCGTGTGACCCAGGCTCCTGCAAAACTTAGCATTTTTGTCCCTCCCGTAGGAACGCCACTGGGCCAAGGGCTCACCTAGCCCAGCTTCTTGTATCTCACAGCGGCCCACCAAATGCCTCAGGGAGCACCCAAGACCGCAAGACGCCTGCCTCCTGTTGCCACTCCCTTGCACCTGGCATTCAGATGTAGCCCACTTCTCAAACCAGGAGTTTTGCACATACCCATCACGGCTTGTCAGCTGCAATGGGCTTTTCCTCCCGAAATCTGTCCAATCCCCTTCTCAAGGCATCTAGGCAATATGCCATCACTGCATCTTGTGGCAAGGAGTTCCGCGTTGCGGAAAGAAATATTGTCTTGTGTCTGTTCTAACTCGCCCGTCCACTGCCTGGCATCCTTCAGCATGGCAGGGAGAAGTTCTGCCCACACACCCCCGCTGAGAGTGTCTCCCACATTTAGCCAGATGCCCTAACGGCCTGGCTTGGCCATGCGGCAGCCCCATATGCAACCAGGGGTTTTACAGCAGGCGCATCAGAGATCTGAAGGCTGAGGCTCTGACCTTTGCCCTCCGCGGCAAGCGTTTTAATTGGCCGAGTCTAGCCCTGCAGGCCGCCTTCGAACATCTTGCAGTGATTATTCCTTGGGGCGCCTGGAGGCATTGTCCAGCTGGGGTTTGTAGGGGGGCTGCTTCAAGTAGCGGGCCTTGTCTTTCCGCCGGCTTAATTGGGGTTCTAACAGCCCCCCTGTTATTATTTATGATAACCTGTTCTTGAACCCCCATTTGCCCTGTTTTCCCTTCCCAGAGAAAAAGTATTGGGGGGGGGGAGAAAGTGTGGATCACATACAGCCTGCCAGTCAGGGCGTTAAATAATTATACGGAAAACCTAGTTAACAGTGGAGAACTCCCTTAAGATCTCACTTCCTCAGTTCTGGTGATTGCTGGTATTTCTAAGGTGAAATATGACCTTTTTTTATGATCAAAGCAAATCAACGTTGCAAAGGAAATGGGAAGGGGGGAGTTAAAAGGCCGGGGGGGCACAGGAGGAGAGACTTTTCTTCCTCCCCATCCTCGCGGCCTGTTAAAGTTTCTTTAGACACGCAAAGATTTATTCACCTTTCAGCAGGGGATCCTAAAATTACCTTCCAAGACTTTACACATTTCCAAGCGGAGGGTGGAACAGTAAGTCGCGGAGAAATTAACAGGCTATTCAATAATGTCCCCTGTCGGCTTTTCAGAAGGGAGAACACCTAATGACTCTCTTATTTCATTTTTTTTTTAAAGTTGGGGTCAAGATTGCGTTTGCTTTAAAAAAAACAATCCATATTAATGCAATTTCCTCTTTTTGCTCGAGTGCTTAGAAGGAAAGAGGAGGGAGTCTAGGGGGGAGATTTCTCCCCCTCCCTCCCTCTCTCTAGTTACACAATTTATCTAAGATTAAATGCATTTATTTTGAAAACGCGTATCTTGTCATTTTAATAGATCCCAGCGGCCAGGACTGTTTATTTTAATAGCCGTTGGTTTTTAGTTACAGAGGGTGCAATCCTGCGCGGGCTGACCTCGGAGGAACACAGCAAGGCTTACTTCTGAGTAAGCGTGCAAAGGGTTGCGCTGGGAGAGCCCG
Organism: Lerista edwardsae; assembly: GCA_029204185.1. NCBI lineage: Eukaryota > Metazoa > Chordata > Lepidosauria > Squamata > Scincidae > Lerista > Lerista edwardsae. The sequence goes on along the minus strand of JAJKFI010000127.1, from coordinate 2,048,911 downwards.
CTCCTATGCATGTCTGTTCAGAAGTAAGGGCCCAATCCTATCCAACGTTCCAGGGCATGTTCTGTATGGGGAGGTAGTCACAGAGGTCTCCTCCAGGTAAGGAAACATTTGTTCCCTTACCTTGGGCCTGCATTGCGGCGGCATCAGTGGTGGAAAGTTGGATCGGATTGGGCCCCAAGTCCCATGCTGTCCAGTGGGTCTTACTCCCAGGAAAGTGTGTATAGGTCTGCTGCCTGAAAGTGCTAAACTTGCCTTTTTTCCCCAAGATGGCTAGAGGAACCCAAGTATTCCATAGGAGTCGTTGATTACAAGTCGCCAAGGCAGATAAGAAATTTTTCTTTTTTAATTACTTCATCATCGTTGTTGTTGTTGTTGTTGTTGTTGTTGTTGTTGTTAACACAGGTGTGAGAGTAAAGCCAGGTGCAGGTGAGTGGCAACAGGATAAACGGATCCTTGGCCTGGTCCAGCAGGACTGTTCTGTTCCTAACAAATTATTATTATTATTATTATTAATAATAATAATAATAATAATAATAATAATACATGTATTTATATACTGCCTTTCTTAAGATCACTAGATTTCTCTAATGACTGTAACTCAAGGCGGTTTACATAGGCAGACTTTTATTCACAAACCCGAAGGTTTTTACAATTTACAGAAATGTTCTGTCTTTCAAGAACAACACTCATACAGATCTTTCTTTCTGGAGTTAGCCGTTTTTCTTAGCCACCCATCTGTCTTCTGCTGGCTGGTAAGAGGCTTCCCTGCTCCCACCAGAGACGCAACTGACTTCAGCACACTCCTCCTCCCACGAGGCAGCTGGAACTCAGCTTTTTTAATCAGCCGCAGTTTGCAAGGTCTGCCGCTCACAGAGACTTCCGGTGGCCTCGAGCTCATGACCTTCAGACCTTCAGCTGTTATCTTCGGGCAAACAGCCCCTCTCGGCTAAATCTTCTACCCTTCTAAATATTCTTCTTATATTCTTATGATATTCTAAATATCATTCTAAATATAAGAAGAGCCCTTGTGCCAGCCAAACTGCTGGCCTAATTGCACCAGTCCAGCTCCAGGTTAAGATTCAGGACGCAGTTCTAACCTGGAGTTGGCCTAACTGGCACAGTTAGGCCAGCAAAGTTTGACTGGCACCAGGGCCACCATAAAACATGTTTGGACCACTCTCAGAGTCAGGGAGGATGGCGCACGGCTGTGTGCTGGCCTCTCTGACTCCAAGAGTGGTCCAAACGTGTTTTACGGCGTCCCTTGTGCCGGCCTCACTCCAGGTTAGGATTGCGCCCTGCTTGTTCTGAGAACCGATGAGGTCTTCTGAAGGCACAGCAGGGAACCAATAAGGTGTTAGCATGAGTCAGCTCTCATTTCCATGTATCAGAGTGAATACTAGAACTCTTATTCGGTTATGGGAAGGTCATCAAGTTGGCCACTGTTGTTGTTGGTATTATTATTATTATTATTATTATTATTATTATTAATTAGATTTATATCCCGCCTTTTTGCCCGAAGGCACCCAAGGCGGCATTACAAGATAAAATATAGAAATTTAACATTAAAAAAACCATTTAAAAAACAATATTAAAACAATACAATAAAACAAAATAAAAAACAAAGCAATAAAATTTAAAAACAAGAAGCCCTGTGGATCATACGGTATAAAATATAACAAACCAGCCAGCCAGCCCGTCAAGAATTAAAAGCTTTTTGAAATAAAAAAAATTGATTTGTTGGGAGACTGATTTGTTGGGTGACCTCCACAGTTATATATTAAAATAGATTAATAGAGTGAATGGGGAGGGGGTTCACACCAGCCCTAGCCAGGCCATTGCATTGAGGGTCTGCGAATGATATTGTCATTTATTCTATACGGTCTGGTACGGAAGCTGGTCCATTATGGGGGTGATGCCGTGGGCACTCGCGCCGGGTGATGCAAACCCAAGTGACGCCACTGTGGGTGGGGCCACAAATAGGCACCCACTGGGCTGGTGACTCTGCCTTTGTTGGGTCAGACCATATGTCTCTCCAGCCTGCCTCTGTCTGGGAGGGGCCTTCTAAAATCGGCTGGAGACTGGCTCTGGCCTGACACCCTGAAAGAGACTGGCTGAAGAGACAAGCCGTCTTTTATGCAGAATGGTGGCTTGCCTCTTCGGCAGCAGGAACTGCAATAGAGAAAAGGCCATTTGTGTGTCAACCAGATTGGTGACACTAATTGGGAGTGGATATATATTATTTCGGTGGTGAAGGGGCGGAACTATGCCCAGCATCGGAGGCGGGCGAGAGGGAACGTTGGCCCGTCAGAGATTCAACCAGCTGGGTGAACCTCTGTACCAGTTACCTGCTATAGGTCCTCCCCCATGCCAACAGGAAAGGGGGAAGATGCTGCTCCTCCAGCCCCACTGATGGTAGTCAAATGGGGTGGCCTGGTGTGGGGCTTTCGTCCTGGACCTCCAACCAGCTGAGGCTGTTGGCCCCTTCTCCCAGAGCCAAGCTCGGGGAGTCTTTCTGTAAGGCCAAGAGGGATGCTGTTGGTTTCTTGGGCTGCCTCTATTGTCTACTGCCTGCCAGTGCTGGGGTGCAGCAGCGCATGGTAGAGGCAGAGCAGACCTGTCCAGCTTATACCACGCACAACCCTTCCCTGGTCTCCCGAGGGCACACGCGTTATGACGTCCCTACAGCACTGGGCTTTCCAACCCACATCAGTGGCCATTGCCCCGATCGCTGGAGCTGATGGAGGAGGCAAAACGGGGCAGGGAGAGGCGGGGAGGGGCAGAGCGGGTCCTGGGAGGGGGTGGAGCCAGCGACGAGGTGCTAACCCCCTTCCTGATTGAGTCATGCAACATTCTGCACGGGGTGGAGAAAGTGGAAAGAGGCACGTTCTTTTCCCTCTCCCACAACGCCAGAACCAGGGGGCGTCCACTCCAATCGAGGGTTGGGAGAGTGCGGCCGGATACAAGGAGACACTTTTTGACCCAGCGGGTGACCAGTCTGTGGAACTCCTTGCCACAGGAGGCGGGGATGGTGTTCCGCCAAATCTCATCCTGCAACAGAGAACTTAAAGTTAGGCTCTACCAAATTCCCTGCGAGGCCTCCCCAAGGACCTCAATGCCCACGTTAGGCCAACTGGTTTCCCCACAGAGCAGCCTCAGAGATAGGCAAGAGGGAGGGGGTTCAGTCACCCACTGGGCCTCCTCTCTTTCTGCAGTTTTTGTTTGGGATCACTGGCTGGTCAGCCTCCTCCAGACTGCCCTCATCACTGGCTTTGCTCCAAACAAACCCCACCACCAAACAATAGGCAGTCAGCTTGTCCCAGCTACAACTGCCTCCTCCACTGGTGGCTCCAGGGGCTTGGCAGACAAACAACTGTTTCCCAGAAACAGCTTACCTTCTCCAGTCTTTCAGCCAGTTCCTCAGTCCTTCAGGCAGTCAGGCAGCACTCCATCAGGCCAGCAATGCTTCCCAGGTACCATCCTCCAGTATCTACCAAGCTTCTTACCAAGGTACCATCCTCCAGTACCTACACAGCCTGCAGTCCAGCACCTGCCTGGTGCCCTCCTCCAGGACCTTCCCAGGTCCCATCCCTTACTCCCTCTGCTGTCTCCAGCTTTATACTATGGGCCCTATATCCCAACCAATCCGTGGGCAGGCTTTAATTCATCAGCCACGCCCATCTGCACCTGTGCAAGGCTTGCAACTACCTTCCGGGATTAACCCTATAATCCCTGGTTTATCTGGGACAAGGGGCCTTTGATGATACCACTCCCTATCCTCGGGGTGGCTCCTGCCTTTTCCAATGCAGATGGCATCTGGCCTGGGTGCCTTTCCAAGGGGACTGGACAGATTTCCGAGCCAGTGGGGCTCTTCTCACGCGCCTGGGTCCGATCCCGTGGCCGGGGCAGCGTGGTCCCGTGACATCTATTTCACGGCCATCATTCTGAGTTGACCCACCCACCCCACAGAGGAGACCACCTGACGGCTCCCCATCCAGGATGTGACCGTCGCCATTTTGTTAGCCCTGCTCACAGTGGTGTCATCCAAATGATTTAGGAACAGGTACTCACTTTTGATTGGCACTTGTCGGGGTCCGCCCACCGGAAGTGACGTCATAAGCCGGAAGTGATGTCATGGTGGTTGCCATGGATGTGATCATGTTTGTAATAACTTCAGCTTGGGGTTAGTGTTGATTTAACTTCTATTGCTTTGCTTTCTAGAGATGTGTATATACCAACCCCAGGCCCGGGTTGTTATTTGCATAGGCAGAGACTGAAGCTAGTGGGCGGGGTTAGCGGTGACGTAAATATACCCAAAACAATCCTCATTCCAATTATTTCAAATGGGTTTTCGCATGATGTCTCGGACTTAATAGTTTACTCCTGAGGTAAAAACTAACGAAAATAACAACGTGTGATCGTGGACAAACATAAGTGGTAACCATATTATGAGTTAATATGCAATTCCAAGGTTTAATTCCGCAGAATTATATTACTGAACACACCGGACGAAATGCCGCTTGCTGCCTATGTAAACTCGGATTGCACTGCTTTGACAGGCTTATTTTTTGAAATCTACACAACCAAAAATAAAGTGTGAACGGGAAGGAAAGAAAAAAAGGGGGAGGGTGGGCAAAAATTAGATAAATATGTAGGAAAATTACATTAAAATCTCTCAATGTATAACACAAGTAGTTGTCAATAGGAGAGTAGTTCTTTTTCACTTCTAGGCTATTAAGTGTATTTTTTTAAACTTCTACACTCACCCCCCCCCAAAAAAAAACAAATTCTGTTAATGTTCAGAATTTCAAAAATATTACCGTAGAAAATGGAAGGTGGGGGGAAAAACGTGTAAACGGGAAGGGGGGGAAAGGGGGGGAATTTTTTTTATTTTTATTTTATTTCTTCATATCTACTTCAGTTTGTGAAGGGCTGCATACTTTATGAAGTGATATTTTTCTGTAGCAACGAATCACAATGATTTTAATTACCTGTGCAAAGTAATCCCATTTTTCGTACAGCGATTTGCGCACCCGTATGCAGAACACGCAGGCATGCTTAAAGACGTTGAGATTAACTTTACCACACGGGCAGGGAGATTTTTATTCGTGACGCCGCGGCGGCAATCCTCCTTCGCGGCAATGATCTGAGATAGACCCATGGCTTCAAGTCTGTGACGACATGGCCTATCCAGTTATCTAACATACTTGGTATATACATAGTTTGCTTCAACTGTTCCCTGGTTAAATAGCAGGGGCCAGCTTCGAGTGGGCGGGGCCAGCTCAACTTCTAGGAACCGGTACTCGCGTAGTGGTGCGTAGTGGGTGCATGACATCACTGCCTGCTCACTGGGCAAGAGGCACTTGCCTTATATTTAGCCCGGGAGAGCAATTGTCGCTCTTCACCCCAAGCGCAGTGTCTTTTCTAGTGGCTGCTGCTGGGGGCGTTCTGCGTTTTTGGAGATTAGCGCCAGGGGGCCATTTCACTTTATCATGATTATTTGCCTGTGAACCACTTGGTGCTGAAAAGCAGTCTATAAATACTGTTGCTTGGTCGGTTGGTTTTGGTGCCGAAGCCTTGACAGGGAGCGTCTTGGGTCACCCGAGAGCTTGCAGGGCCAAAGAAAGCCGAGCCTCGGTGTCGGGGTTCTGGGTTCGAATCGCCTTCGCGCCACTTGGCACTGAGCAACGCTTTGCTCTGGAAGAAGAGCCCCGTCGAAAGATCTGTTGGGCATTCTCAGCCTTTCCCAAAAAAGCTTCGCCTCCGTTAATGGCTTTGCTAGCTCCTGTTTCCGCGTGCCGCAACCTGGCTTCTCTCTCCTTTTCTCCCCCCTCCTGCCACGATCCTCCTTGAGCCAGTTACACTTTTGACCTTTGCTTCATTGGCTCTGGGCTCTCCCCTGCTCCTCGCACTGGAGAGGATTCAGGAGGTCAAACCGATAAATTCCCTTTATTTACACTAGGTAAAGGGAAGCCATTTGCGACCTGCGTGCGTTTCTCCCGCCCCCGCCTTCAAAACGGGCTCAGAGGTATGATGGAAATGGCTGTCCCTGCACAGGAACGCCCAGTCGGTTCTGCTGGAATAATTGTGGCCTCCTGGAAGAAAGGAAGTAGGTGCGTCGGCCTGTGGAACCTCTCCCCACTGGGTATGGGATGCAATGGAGCACAGTGTGCTGCTCTATGATTTTCCTATTTTTTAGTTCAGTTCACTTTTTGTGGCTTGCAGGGAAAGACGAGCAGCTAGGATTGGCACAAAATGCCATCCTTACCTGGGCAGACTCTTCTCCTAGAGGGGGAGGAGCTTGATGCTCTAGCCTGCATCTCCCTGTCCTGTTTCCCCACCAACCTGCCACCTGAGGCACCAATCTCAGCTGGCCTCACAGATAGGCCGAGCCAGCAAGTAGCTATATGTGGCTTCAGTGTCTTATCCCTCAACCACAAGCCGTCTCAGGCTGCAGTCCTATCCACACTTACTTGGGAGCAAGCCCCATTGATGACAATGGGACTTACTCCTGAGCAGACACGCATTGGATCTGGCTCTCCGTCTTCCATGTGTACCGGCAAGCTCACATGCGCTAGAAACCTGCTTTCTGTAAAATAAGACCAAACAGGCATGTGGACTAGAACCTTGATTCTTTTTTTTTTCATAACAATGAAAGTCAAGGACCGCAGGAGGCTAACCCTTGTACATGGTGCTATATTGTGTGCTGGATCTTGTCAGCACCTTTTTCAGCTTGTGTAACAAGAACAGGAACGTGCGTTTGAGACAGGCGCCTGGGCTTCTTCCGACACGGGCCAGTTATCGCTGCTGAAGAGACAAGCCATATTTTATGCAGAATGGTGGCTTGCCTCTTGGGCAGCAGGAACTGCAATAGAGAAAAGGCAATTGGTGTGTCAACCAGACTGGTGACACTAATTGGAATGAATATATATTGCTCACCTGAAAGTGAGCAAAACTTGACTTCCCAGTTTTGCTGTCAAATTTCCTTTAACTGATGCTGTCGATCTGTGGAATAAATCTCAGATCGTTTACACGCATACCCTCTGAGCGATGGGCTTTTGAAGTTAGGCTGTCATTAAGCTAGCAAGAAGGGACCCTTTTAATTGTTGCATTTCTAAGCCTGGGTGATTTATGTTCTGAAATCGGAGCTGGGGGAGTGAGAGGATTGTCGCTCTGAACCTTGTGTGACTGGCAAAATGGCCTAGGTTAGCAAAGTGAGACGCCTAATCTGAATTAGCCGTCCTGAATTAGCCCAAATCATTATGCGGGCTAATAGCAATTAATTGCTCAGGGGGTCTCCGGGGGGTGGGATTTGGGTGGGGTTATAATCTCAGCACCAAACTGGGTGCAATAGTTGTTTCAGACTGAGCTGCCCAGTGAGGTTTTTGCTAGTTGTGACCGAGGTGGAAGCCCCAAAGCAAATTGGAGCCTCAGTCTTGCCTCTCTGTAATATGGGCGTAAACATGGCCTGACCTCCTGACAGCTGAAGTGATGTGCCAGCCTTGGCCACACTAGCCCACTATTTCAGTGGTTCTCCAACTTTTTAAGGACGGCACTCGCGTAGGGACGCACTGCAAGTGATGTCATTAACCTGGAAGTGATGTCGTGGCCGGAAGTGACATCATCGAGCAGGAAGTGCCGTCGTTGCGATGTAACCAAATGACACTCCTGGACTGCAAATATTGCACAACCAGGAGACATCCCCCGACAGAAAACAAGATGAGGACAAAATGTGATGTAAAAGCACTGAATTAAAAACAAAATTACAAAAAAAACACACCTGTCACTTGAAAATTCAAACACTCACAAAAGGCATATGGCAGGGGTCAGGTCTGCAGCTTCCAAGATGGCTGCTCCCAGCTTTCTGCGACCCACCTGACATCAGGCCAGGACCCACCAAGTGGATCCCGATGCAGAAAACCCTGCACTGTTCTACTCTCCTCCGTGTGTCCGGTTTTATTATTATTATTATTATTTATTAGATTTTTATCCCGCCTTTATGCCCGAAGGCACCCAAGGCGGCATTACATGGAAATATAAACTTTAACATTAAAAAACAATATAAAAACAATATTAAAACAATATAGTAAAACAGAATAAAAACAAAACAATAGAATTAAAAAAAACAAGCCCTGTGGATCATAAGATATAAAATATAACACACCAGCCAGTCAGCCTGTCAACAATTAAAAGCTTTTTGAAATAAAAAGGTCTTCAGCCCCCGCCAAAATATTAACAAAGAGGGAGCAGTTCTCAATTCGAAGGGGAGGGTATTCCAAAGTTGGGGGGCCACCACCGAGAAGGCCCTCTTCCTGGCCACCGCCCCTCTCACTTCTCCTGGAGGCGGCACAGTCAAAAGGGCCCCTCCAGATGATCTAAGAGTACGGGTAGGATTATATGGAAGGAGACGGTCCCTCAAATACCCCGGACCCGAGCCGTAAAGGGCTTTAAAAGTCAAAACTAGCACCCCGTCCTTTTCCAATCCTGGGACTGGGAGAAGGAGGACCAAGCACAGCAAGTGGGTGGCTGGGTGGTTCACCCTGCTAGCTTGCTCCCTGAGGCACTTGTCTCAGTTGGCCTCAGGGATGGGCCAGACTTGGAGATTGTACGGCCCTTTCACTCTGAAAGGGTTGTAGCAAGCTAATGGATGGGAAGTAAAGTGCTTTGAAGGCTCGCAGGTGCTGAAATAGTATTCCCGCCTCCCATCCTGGTTCCTTGGCCCGATCAATTTCAAGAGGACACATGTCCTCCGTCCCGTCCCCCCCTGCGGAGACTAATGGGAATTTAATTACAGAATTGTGTATGGATGGTTAGCGAATTTTAAACACACAAATCAACCGTGAAATCTTCATAAGTCACAGGCATGGCACACAGAGAGTCCCGGAGCCACACGGACAAGATCTGTGGCTCCACTTTCTGGCTGCGGTGACAATGGAGAATGGAGACAAGCAAGTCTGGATTACATAAGCATAAGAACAGGAGAAGAGCCCCGCTGGATCAGGCCAAAGGCCCATCTAGTCCTGCTTCCTGTATCTCCCAGTGGCCCACCAGATGCCACAAGAAAGCCTGCATCCTGTTGCCACTCCATTGCTTGCTTCTGGCGTGCCAGAGGTAGCCTACTTCTAACACCCATCGTAGCTTGTCACCTGTGCTGCCCTTCTTTTTCCTTCAGCCCAATCCCCATTACAAGGCGTCCAGGCCAGGTGCGCTCGCTGTGCCCTGTGGCAAGGAGTTCCACGGATTGGTCCCACACGTTAATAACAAAGAGAGAAACTGCCTGTGAAAGTAGAGAGGGCTGTGTTTGCAACTTGCAGAATGTAAGAAACCGTCTGCGAAGACACCCCTCCCCCCCCCAAAAAACCCCCCAAGAAATCTCTTTTGCCATTTTTCCTACAGAAAATAGCATGTGCGCTTCGGTCAACCCCAGTTTAAACCAGCTTTTAAAGAAGCAGCAGCATAGCTTAGGGGGTACAGAGAGTGCAATTGCAGCAGCCAACAAGTCTTTTTTGGGGGGGGGAGGGATGGCGGCAACAAGTTAAGTTTGACGCTAGCGGCCAAAATTGGGAAAAAGTTGGTAATTACAAATAATACCATCGTGTTATATAGCATTGGGAAGGTGATTTAATGCCAAATGCAATGAAACAAACGGGAGTATAATATCTTTACCCTATCAAACGTTATGGCCAAAAAAAACCCCAGAAAACAGAAATACAATGGTGACATCACTTCCTGTTGTGACATCACTGCTGGGCCATCGTTTTGCCCTCTGTTCTGGGCTACACTTTTATGCCGCTGTAAAGAAGCTTAGTAAGGCAGACTGGATCCCGAATAAAAGCTTCCTTGTCGCCTCGCCCCTTTCCTAGGGTCTCTCTTAGATTGTCAGCCTTTTTACTTATTTAAAAAAGATTTCTAAGCTGCTTTCCCAGTACTCAAAAGCAGTGAGCGACATAGAAATAAAATACATATATTTTGAAAAAAATACTTTTTTACCCAGCGGGTCATTAAGCTATGGAACTCCTTGCCACAGGAGGTGGTGATGGCATCTGGCCTGGACTTATATATTCCAGAGGCTTCCTTTCTCTTCCTGTCCGAAGGACTACGTTCCTCAATGACACAGAGGGACGGCAGGCTGCCACACTGACCTGGGGGTAAGCCCCATGGACGACAAGGGGACTTACTTCTGAGTAGGCACGCCTAGGATTGGACTGGCAGTCTTCCTGTGTGTGTGTGTGTGTGTGTGTGGCAATTGAGCTCTGTGTAGCGGCTTGGCGACCTATTTTGTGTGATGCCTCTTTCGCCGTGCGGACACATGCTTGAACATTCCTGACTCTTTTCTCCCTGCCAGAAATTCTCATTGCCTATGAACCACTGCTCTGTGGCTCTTGCTAGGTTCGTCTCTCTCTCTCTCTCCACCCTCCCCTCCCCAGCCCTGGTTCCCTTTCAACAACAAGATGGGAAAAGAGTGAACTTTAAAAAAATATATCAAAGTCGAACATATTGAATCCAGATGTGTTCTCTTGCGCGCACAGGCCTTCCAGCGATTTAATTAAATTTCCCGAGACAGCCAGGAGAGTTTCTTAATGATCAGATTTCCCTGGATCGTTTCCTAAAATGCCCCCTCCTTTTTTTTTCTCTTTCTCTCCCCCCCCCTCCCCGTGCCTCCCTGACAGATAGCCAACTCCATTTTATCAGAGGCAAGCCCTGCAAAAAAGGAGAAAGAAAGGGAGAAAAAAAAAAGGCAAACGTCTCAACCCTTTTGCAGGGCAAGACCGGAACTTTCTGCTCCCTTTCTGCATTCGTAGCGCAAAGAGAATTGTTTGACGCATAAAAATACACTTTCCTCCCCGATTAAACCCACCCACCCCCTAACCTGTCCAGAAGCGGCCTGGTTTTGCGAAGCAAATGGCCTGCGGATTGGGATGTCTTTTTTCCAAACATCTATGCGGCATTTGATGAAATAGCCTAGATCTCAGAAAGACAGCACCTCGCTCCATAATCGGTGGTGGAGCTCAATGGGTATAGTCAGTGAAGGGGGTCAGCCACGTTAGAGGCATGCAATGTTTGGCGGTGACACCAGCGTGGGTTGTGGGGGAACTGAGAGACCGAGTTTGGGAGTTGGATTGCTTGACTCCCTGCTCAGCCATGAAACTTCCGTGGGCCAGTCTCTCTCTCTCTCTCTCTCTCTCAGCCTCCCCTACCTCACAGGGGGGTTGTGAGGACACAAGGAAAGAAAGAACTGGGTACCTCACCCTGAGGTGTTTTTTTTTGGAGGAAGGGCAATATAAAAACGCGAAAACCAAACTAAATGAATGACGAGCTGGCGTGGGGACTTTGCAGGCTGCAATCGGTTGTTTCGAGCAGTGCTTCTCAAGTTGTGGGCCGGGACCCACTTGGTGGGTCGCGACCTCATGTCACCCGGGGCCCAGAAAGATGGGAGCAGCCATCTTGAAAGCCGAAGACCTGACTCTTGCTAGATCCCTTTTTTTGCAAGTGTTCACAGTTTGGATTGTCAAGTGAGAATTTTTTTTTCAGTTTTGTTTTTAGTTCAGTGCTTTTGCATCGTATTTTGACCCAAGCTTGCGTTCAGTCCAGGATGTTGCCTGGTGGTGCCATTGCCGCAGTCCAAGAATGCCAGTTTGCATTCCAAGGAGTGTCATTTGATGATGTCACACTCCTGGCTATGACATCACTCCCGAACCCTCAATTTGAGCCGATGTCCCCCGGGGTTCTGGTGCTGC
>JAJKFI010000127.1:2019808-2033256 GCA_029204185.1 Lerista edwardsae | reverse complement strand
AAGAAGAAGAAGAAGAAGAAGAAGAAGAAGAAGAAGAAGAAGAAGAATGAGCTAGATAAGCCCCATTATGGGTCTGGCTCTTTGATAGACTGTAACTTCTAAATTCTTTCCTAACTAGGAGAAATTCTAAAACTAATTCTGAAATGGGTTTCATTCCCTTTGTTCGTTCCAATCTCTCCCTCCTTTCTATCTGCAGGGAGGCACGATTTTTGTTTTCTGGCAAGCCCCATGCTTAAAAAAAAAAAATCTCCACCTTGTTTATAGTCTACTTTTCAGATCCAATCGGCACAGGAGACAGAGGAAAGTGGTGAACTGGTAAACTTCCCAATGTGCGTCCGTGCATCGATGAAACACTCCAGTAAAGGAAATCTTGATGCAACCATAAGTATGATTCTTTTTGTGTAGTGTTTCAATGATGTGCCTCTGTACTTTTGCTTCTTGGAAAACATAGGTTCACATTCTGAGATTTTTAGACCCAATCGATACATTAAATGTTTTCCCACGCCAACAAACAAACATGGAGAAAAGGACCACACTGGACAAATGCGGTCTCCTGATTTGCTGGTTTCCTACATGGGAATTGGGAAAGAGGATTAAAAAAGTAGGCCTCAAGTGGACCTCTACTTCAAGTAGAATAGCCTAGAGAATTTGACTGTTCAGTGGGTTGATTGGCTCTAACATCTCTGACTATAAGGCTATACTATGAAGTTTCTGCTCTTCACAAGTGTGGTGGCACACAGTGAAACACTACACCAAAATATCCCGAATGTATTTGCATATACAGTCAAGATTCCCTTTACTGCAGGGTTTCATCCGTGCAGGCGCACACATTGGTCACGCTACAATGCGGCGGCATAGCCGTGAAACACTGCGCCAAAGTAATCCAAATTCCTGTGGATATACAACTGAGATTCCTTCACTGCAGGGTTTCACCTATTCATCCAATGAATGCAGATACATTGCCCAAGCTGAACGGCTTCAAGTTCAGCCCATAGATTGGGTTGGAAAAGCGAGATATAAATAGAATACAGGTTTTTGTTGTTGTTGTTGCTTAAAGCTGGGGGGGGGGAGAGAAGGCATTCCTGCATCCTATCTACCTCTGTCACTCCCGCACAGAGGTAGATCTAAGGGAGGGCAAAGCTCTAAGTTTTGCAAGAAGCCTTACCTTGCAGTGGAAATCACTCCTCTCCTGCACTGTTCTAGCCAATCCTCACAGGGAACAGCAACATCTTGGCGTGGCTTACTGGCTACAGCAGCAAGGGAGAGGAGGGATTTGCATGACAGGGTAAGGCTCCTTGCAACACTTAGAGCTTTGCCCTCCCTGTAGCAGGACCCAAGCCTCTGCTCCCCCATCACATGAATGTGTGAAAGCTCTCAATAAACCAGAGAACCTCCATAGATAGGGTCACTCCCCACCCCACCCCAAACCCCGTTTCCCATCAACCCCTTTTCTTGGCACTCTTAACGGGGGCGCTGGAGAGACAGGGTGTGTTTGCCACAGTCTGATGGACAGGGCTGGGGGCCATCAGCTGACTGGTGATGGGTTGGGAGCCAAGAGGCGACTTTATTCAATTACAACCGCCTGCAATTCTCCTTCCCCAACAAAAGGGCCTTTTGGAATAATAGCTTTCTGGGAGGGAGATGTGGAGGGGGGGGGACTGGGCCATGGGAGAGGGGAAGGGAGGTGCAAGGGGGGGGAGGAAGCCAAGCTTCAAAAGCTTTTGACCCTTTCTTAACCTTCTCTTCACCCCACACAGGCATTCCACAAACACAGACCAGCATGTGTGTAGGGTCCCCCGCCCGGAATGGAATCCAAAGGGAGCTCACGTTACGTTTACACACACATTTTGGTCTGCCTCCAGCCCGGCTCGCTTTGTGGGTTTGGGGGCCTCTTTTTCTCCCTGCGCCCCGGCCCGTGGCTTTTCGGGACGGCGGCAAGACCAGCCTCGGAGGATGCGTAATGCGAGCTCTGCGTGAAGGTGGGCCGCAAGGCACCCTGCTGGATCGGGCCAAAGGGTGTCCTCTTGTCCCCCACAAATGCCACCAGGAAGCCTCCCCAACAGGAAACGGCCCTCTGCTGCGGTTCGCCCAAGAACAGCGACCCAAAGGTGGACTCCCTCTGAACATGGAAGTTCCATTCTTAACTCATCACGTCGGAAACAGTGTGGTGGGTTGAAGGGTCTGCGGACTGCAGAGCGGGATTTCCCGGTTCGAGTCTCCCCTCCACCGGGAACGCACTAGGGATGCAAAGCTACCCACATTGACCTGGGAGTAAGCCCCCCATTCACTATAGTGTGACTGCTTTCTGAGTAGATGTGCAGAGGGTTGGGCGCTGGGTGGTCTTAGACAAGCCACGCCCTCCCAGCCTCAGTCTTTTGCATCCACGGTGTGGGTATAATAATGCTTTCGCAAACCTTACAGGGTTGTTGGAAGAAAGTAAGAACAGCCCTGCTGGATCATAACATAAGAACATAAGAACATAAGAAGAGCCCTGCTGGATCAGGCCAAAGGCCCATCTAGTCCAGCTTCCTGTATCTCACAGCGGCCCCACCAGGTGCCCCAGGGAGGCATGAGACAACAAGATGCTTGCATCCTGTTGCCACTCCCTTGCACCCGGTAACTGTCGCCCACCACCTTTGTAAGGAGGTTGCACAATCCATCATTGCCTATAGCCCACGATGGACCTTTCCTCCAGAAATCCGTCCAATCCCCTCTTAAAGGCATCAAGACCAGATGCCATCACCACCTCCTGTGGCAAAGAGTTCCACAGATTAACTACCCGCTGGGTAAAAAAATACTTCCTTTTATCTGTTTTAACTCTCCCAACCCCCATCTAGTCCAGCTTCCTGCATCCCACAGTGGCCCACCAGGTGCCATACCCAATAAGGCTCATCATCTGAGATGGTTTTTTCCTCCATTAATCTACCCAATCCCCTGTTCAAGGCATTTAGGTCGGATGCCATCGCCACCTCCTGTGGCAAGGAGTTCCACAGCTTAAAGGAACGCTGGCGAAAGACGCATTTTCACAGCCCCGATTATGGTTTTAAAAGCACTGCCAAACCTACGGGTAGATATTTCACAGGAACGTGAGGTGCTTTCCCCCCCCTTTAACGATGGGGTGCTCACGGTGGCTTCTAGAAGCCACTGATAAACTTGTCCAGAAATTGGTCTAAACGCCCCCTCCCCTCCCCGCCCCCCCATCTGAATTGCAACCGTTCCTTCTCTGGCCGACCCGTGCCCTGCCTGTGGCTCGAAAGCACCAAGATTAGAGCCTCCACCTCACAGCGCAGTCTACCTCTTGGTTGCCAGAGGAGACTGAACACAAGGAAAGGCGGCTGCCACCAGGCCCGTGTTGGTGAGCTTCCAAGGAGCGTCCTGGCTGGCCACAGTTGGAAGCCAAGAAGGGCCTCTGGCCTCGGAAGCTCCGCCGCCCGGCTTCACTGAGCAGGCTTCCATCCTTTGCGGCGGACGACAGGGTGTGTGCAGTGGTGTCATCCAAATGATTTAGGAACAGGTGCTCGCTTTTGATTGGCACTTGTCGGGGTCCGCCCACAGGAAGTGACGTCATAAGCCGGAAGTGATGTCACGGCTGTTGCCACGGATGTGATCGTGTTCGTAATAACTTCAGCTTGTGGTTAGTGTTGATTTAACTTCTATTGCTTTGCTTTCTAGAGATGTGTATAGACATACTTTGCTTCAGCTGTTCCCTGGTTAAACAGCAGGGGCCAGCTTTGAGTGGGCGGGGCCAGCTCAACTTTTAGGAACCGGTACTCGCGTAGTGGTGCGTAGTGGGTGCATGACGTCACTGGGTGTGTGGGTTTTTTTGTTGCTGTCAGCCAGCACCGATGAACCGATGAACCGGCTGCCTCCCAGCTCCAAAACCGGCTGCATGTTGACAAAATAGATATATACTAGAGAAGCGGGGGGGGGGGGACGGACACAAATCTCTCTCTCTCTCTCTCTCCCTCCAGGTTTCTGACGTGGGCCAGGCTAGCAGAAAGGTTATATGTGCACACACAGCCTGTGGAAAAACAGCGCCACAGTTGAAGGAAGAAGGCGGGGGGAGAGCGAGTGAGACTGAGCTGAGGAGCATGCCGGAAAATAAGGAAGCGCTTGGGTCCTGCTAGGGATGTGTAATGGAAAAAGGCCTGGAGGGGAGGGGAGGGAGGGGAGGGAGAGAGCGCCAACGCAGGAGGAGATCAAGTTTCTCGCCAGCCTGTCCGAGCTCCCATTGCAGCTGTCTGCTCAGCCCTGTGAGTGAGTCAGGAACAACAGTGCCAGCCAGTGATGTCATGCAGGGGGTACGCGGGGGTATGCGAGTACCGGTTTCTAGGATTATGGCTGGCCCCGCCCATTCGCCCGCCCACTCGTCGACTCCGCCCTCTGCAACATTTGAATTTCCTGCACGTTTGAGTTGCCTGCATGTTCTCAGAGCCAGGTAGGCAGGCAGGCAGTGAGCGGAGCCTTGCCTTGCCTTGCTTTGCCACTGAAAAATGAGCTGCTCTGGGGTTTTGGAACTGTTGGGTCACTTTAACCTGATGCAAGGCCTCCTTCACATGTTCTGGGGGTGCTGTGGAATCCTGTTGCAACTGTTGGGTCAGTTTAAAATCATCTGAAGCCTCAAAAAGGGCTTTTTTATGTCACTTCCTGCCACGACATCACTTCCGACTTATGACGTCACTTCTGGTGGGCGGGTCCCGACACGTGCCAATCAAAAGTGAGTACCTGTTCTTAAATCATTTAGATGACACCACTGGTGCCAGCCCTGGTGCGGGGAAGGAGGTGCAACAGGCTGGCTTCCCCTGCCCGCTCATCCCCCCTCCCCGCCACTGACGCAGAGCGCCAACTTTGAACGCACCTGGTGGCTTGGAGGCCGCTCCAACAAGCGGTTTTGGGGCTGTTTCCCCGGGACGGCCAGCTCGGCCTTCCCTTCGCCTTTCCTGTTTCATTTTGCGGTTGGGGAACGGCGGAGAAACGACCCCGTTGATCGCAGCGTCCTCAGGAAAGCGGCAGGCTCCGGCGTCGCCGGCGGCGGCAGTGACATCACTTCCGGCAGGTCCCGGACAGATTGCCGTTCTGAAAAGTGGGTCCCGGTGCTAAAAGGTTTGAGAACCGCCAAGGTGGAGGGATTTCTCCCATCATATTTCCAACGCCCTGCTCTGACCCTCAGGCAGAGGCGGATCTAAGGGGGGGCAAATCTGTAAGTGTTGCAAGGAGCCTTACCGGGTCATGCAAATCCCTCCTCTCCCTTGCTGCTGTAGCCAGTAAGCAATGCCAAGATGTTGCTGTTCCCTGTGAGCAGTGATGTCATGCAGGGGGTACGCGGGGGTACGCGAGTACCGGTTTCTAGGATTACAGCTGGCCCCGCCCATTCGCCCGCCCACTCGTCGACTCCGCCCTCTGCAACGTTTGAATTTCCTGCATGTTTGAGTTGCCTGCATGTTCTCAGAGCCAGGCAGGTAGGCAGGCAGCGAGCGGAGCCTTTCCTTTCCTTGCCACTGAAAAATGAGTTGCTCTGGGGTTTTAACATGATGCCAGGCCTCCTTCACATGTTCTGGGGGTGCTGTGGAATACTGTTGCAACTGTTGGGTCAGTTTAAAATCATCTGAGTCCTCAAAAAGGGCTTTTTTCATGTCACTTCCTGCCACGACCTCACTTCCGGCTTATGACGTCACTTCCGGTGGGCGGGTCCCGACACGTGCCAATCAAAAGTGAGTACCTGTTCTTAAATCATTCAGATGACACCACTGGCTGCCCCCCACCTGTCAAAGGGCTCTGGTACAATGGCGGGTTGACCAAACACCCGACGACGCTTAATTCTTTTGCCTTGTGGCATCACAATCCTATGACACAAATCGAGGTCCAGTCCTGCGTTTTTTAGCCCGGTGCACAAGGCAACTGCTTTGTTACCTTGCGCACATAAAAACCCAGGGGTATGCATGCGCGCGCATGTGCGCGCATAGAGCTGTGTTCCAGAGATCGCACACGTCCCGGCTGAGCTGTTTGCTTGCCTCGCGCACAGCTCAGGTTCCAGCGCGATCGCCGGCAGAAGCCAACCCCTGCCCGCGACCGCGTTTCCCATGCCCGATTCTGCGCCGACAAAGAGCTGCAAGACAAACCGCATGCCTGGCATTGAAACAGAGAAGGGAAGCTGAAAGGCGCTCTTTGAAGCTAAGGTTGAAATCCATTTAATTGGTTGAAAGCCCATTCAAGGTTACCAGCCCTTAATGTATTTGAGGAGGTGGGGGGGGATGGTGGCCAGGAATAGGGCCTTCTTGGTGGTGGTTGTGGACCTGAGATTTCTGGGCTGGGTGCAGAGTGATGTCACAAGGTGGGGCTGGGTGATGTCACCAGCCTGTTGCCCCTTGAAGACACCATCCCAAGGTTAACGTCTAGCTGGACGTTAATCCCTCCAGCCATCTGGGTTGACTTTTGAAAGTGGTGATTCTCTTTTATTCAGCAGAGCAAGACAGAGAATCTACCAGGCTTATTCAGCCCAGGCCAGAATCCCTCTCAGTGCTATTTCGTAGCAGCCCCCTTGTATTTCTCTTTTAGAAATTGCAAGGCCCTTTGGGATAGAAAACAGATTCTCATCCCTTTTGTCCTGCGTTTTAAACGTTTGGAGGTTGAAAAGTAGACTATTAGTGCAGACGGTTGTCACCCTCTGAGCCACAGTGGGGCAGGTAGCCATGGGGTTTCACAAGCAATGTACACAGGATTACAACATAGGCGCAATCAAGTTTGTCCGGTTTCGCTTCTTCTATTGTGTGGGTCTGTTCTCCAAGATCGGGGAGAATTTTTTTTTTTTTAAAGCATTTAACGAATCTCTTCTCAGTGGGGGGAAAACCCTCCAGGGTAAACTCAGAGAAAAAGAGAGAAGATTTGGGGGATGAGAGGAGAACAGTCTGCAAACTGAGCACTTTTCCAGCCGTAACTCCCCCAGCCAAGAAGAGCTGCTCTCCCCTCTCCAATCTTTGTGAGTTGTAAACCCGAGAAGCAACTGCTGGGATTAGATACAGGCAGGCTGCGTTTGAAAAGAAATTTAAAATCCCCGGCACCGGCATTTACATTTTAAAAAGAACTGCAGGGTTTGCAGTTGCATTCAGAAAAGGCCCTGAAAAATCCCTGCATTGGGAAAAGGAGAGGGGGAGAGCAAGTGTGGAGGACAGAAGAGCAGCAGCCTAGAGTGTCTCAGACACTCTAGGGCTAGCCACTCTCTGACTTGCCTTACCTCCTCTTCTGCTCTGTTCCCCTCTTCCTTTTCAAGTGCAAAGCGCGGGGGAAGCTGGGGTGCGGGCCGTGGGGGTCTTGTGGTGGCCATGGCTGTGGGCAGCAGCAGAGGTGTCACCAGGGCTTCTGCGACCCGGTTTGATAGCTCATCGCGTCACCCCCACGATGGACTTCATCCTGCACCAGCCCAGGCAGAATAAATTACAATATCACACGCCCAGTGGCCTAAATGCGGTGGCCTCACTAGGGTTGGGAGCTCACCGCGCGGGCTCCCTCCGGTTGGCGTGCCCCCCGCTGCTTGCCTAGGCACCCGGTGCGCCCCCCAGGCAAGCGGGCACCCCCTCCGAAGCCAGGGGTGCCCGCACGGCGGGCGGGCAGGCGGCGACACATCACAGACGGGCAGCCAATCAGGCGGTAAGTCCCGCCTAGCGTTCCGGCAGCTCGTTGCCGGATGACACCGCTGGTTGGGAGGTCACCCCCATTCATTTTTTTTATTTAGTTTGATATATAATAGTACGGGTCACCCAATAAATCAATGAGCAACCCCACCACAAAACAGTCCATACACCCACATACCAGGTCACCCAACGCAGTCATTCCCTTCCTCAGGGCTGGCCCAGAATGGTTGCGGACACTTTATGCAGCCTCGGCCCTTCAGGGCTCACCTATGGAGCAGGCACACCCTCCCAGCTTAGTTCAGTGCTATTCGAACTGTGGGTCAGGGCCCACTTGGTGGGTCGCGGAAAACTGGGAGCAGCCATCTAGAACACCGCAGACCTTATTCTTGCTATGTTCCTTTTGCGAGTGTCAACAGTTTGAATTTTCAAGTGAGGGCAGTGATGTCATGCAGGGGGTACGCGGGGGTACGCGGGGGTACGCGAGTACCGGTTCCTAGGATTACAGCTGGCCCCGCCCATTCACCTGCCCACTCGTTGACTCCGCCCCCTGCAACATTTGAATTTTCTGCACATTTGAGTTGCCTGCATGTTCTCAGAGCCAGGCAGGCAGGCAGGCAGTGAGCGGAGCCTTTCCTTTCCTTGCCACTGAAAAATGAGCTGCTCTGGGGTTTTGGAACTGTTGGGTCACTTTAACATGATGCCAGGCCTCCTCAACATGTTCTGGGGGTGCTGTGGAATACTGTTGCAACTGTTGGGTCAGTTTAAAATCGTCTGAGGCCTCAAAAAGGGCTTTTTCCATGTCACTTCCTGCCACAACATCACTCCTGGCTTATGACATCACTTCCGGTGGGCGGGTCCCGACACGTGCCAATCAAAAGTGAGTACCTGTTCTTAAATCATTTAGACGACACCACTGAGTGAGGGTGTGTGTTTTTTAAAAGGGGTTTTAGTTCTGTGCTTTTACATCGTGTTTTGTCCTCATCCTGCTTTCTGTCAGGGATGTTTCACGGTTGGGCAACGGCTGCAGTCCAAGGAGGCCAATTTGCATTTCAAGGGTGTCATTTGATGACGTTACAACGACAGCACTTCCTGCTTGATGATGTCACATCCTGCCACAACATCAGTTCCAGGTTAATGACATCACTTCCGGTGGGTCCCAACAGGAGTGCCATTCTGAAAAGCGGGTCCCGGTCTAAAACGGTTGAATGCCACTGGCCTAGTCATTTCAGCCAGTGGCATATCTACAGGGAGGGCAGAGCTCTAAGTTTTGCAAGACGCCTTACCTTGCAGTGGAAATCACTCCTCTCCTGCACCGTTTTAGCCAAGAAGGTTAGATAACAGGAGACGACACGCCTTAAGAAGAAATAGGAGCGAAATGAAGCCAGGGGGCGGGCTTAGCAGCCATGTTGGCGTACTCAAAACAATCCTTATTCCAAGCATTTCAGATTGCTTTGCTCGTACTGTTTAGGACTGAATAGTTTACTCCTGAAATAAAAACTTACGAAAATAAAAACGTGTGATCGTGTAGAAACATTATTGGTAACCTTGTTATGATTTAATATGCGATTACAAAGTTAAATTCCTCATAATTATATTACTGAACATACCTGACGAAATGCTACTTGCTGTCTATTTAAACTCAGATTGCACTGTTTTGACAGACTTATTTTTTGAAATCTACACAAGCAAAAATAAAACGGTCATGCCCCATAAAAAAAATGTCTGTTAATGTTCAGAATTTCATAAGTATTACATAGGAAAATTACATTAAAATCTCTTCATAACACAAGTAGTTGTCAATATGAGAGGAATTCTTTTTTACTTCTAGACTATTGAGTTTTTTTTTAAACTTCTACACTCACCCCCCCCCCCATAAAACAAATTCTGTTAATGTTCAGAATTTTGAAAATATTACAGTAGAAAATGGAAGGTGGGGAAAAAGTGTAAACAGGAAGGGGGAAAAAAGGAGGGAGGGAAATATTTTTTTTTTCCTTCTACAACAGTGGGTGTCAGAAAATGGTGAATAAGATTGCTAGGAACAACAACAAATTACACAGCTTCAAAAAAAATGCACTCACTATTTCAGTGAATTGTAGTTTTATTGAACCGACGTAATGTGAGTACATGAATCTTTCCGTGGAAATTAAATCCCATTTTTCGTACAGCGATTCGCACACCCGTATGCAGAACACGCAGGCATGATTAAAGACGTTGAGATTAACTTTTACACACGTGCAGGGAGATTTTTATTCGTGAATTCACGGCAATCCTCCTCCTTGGCGGGAAAGATCTGAGTCAGCCATATTTGTATGCCCATGGCTTCAAGAAAATGATGTCATGTCATCTCCTGTTCTCTAACCTTCTTGGTTTTAGCCAATCCGCACAGGGAAAAGCAACATCTTGGCGTTGCTTACTGGCTACAGCAGCAAGGGAGAGGAGGGATTTGCATGACAGGGCAAGGCTCCTTGCAGATCTTAGAGCTCTGCCCTCCCCGTAGAGACGCCACTGATTTCAGCTCCTATGCTGGGCTGCCTCACAACCTGTTTGGTAAGAAATGCTGACAGATGGCTCCGTTTCAAGAGGCAGCCGGTCAGGGTTAGGGCCTTCCAGATGGCCCGATCCTTCCTTTGTGCGATCAGGGTGTAGCTGGTACGAAACTTGTTGCAGACGATTTTGGAAGCCTTCTCTCAAAGCAGTGCTTCTGCTGGGGGGTTGGGGAGAGACGAGCATTTCCCCAACACACTGTTTTACCCCTGCGGTGAGACAAGAAGTCCCTCGCTGGATCAGACCAAAATCCACCAACCCCAGTATTCAGCTCCCAATGGGGGACAGCCTGATGTCTCGTGGAAATACAGGCAGAGTACAAAAGCTATTGCTTTTCGTGTATCCGCATCACCTGATAGCCAGAGGTCTACTGCTCCTGCTCATGGAGGCTCTACTCCATTTAGTTCTCATAACTAGATCATAGTTATCAGCCCTGGCACAGCTAATGAAAGTGTGGCCCAGTGCAGAGGGCAAAACAAAGCTCCAGAAGTGACATCACAACAGGAAGTGACGTCACAAGTTGCATCATCGTCTTCCTGGGTTTTTGGCCATATTTATTTATTTATTATTAAATTTTTACCCCGCCTTTCTGCCCGAAGGCACTCAAGGCGGCATTACAAAATCATAGTTAAAAATACATCATAATTAAAAATTATTGGATAGCCTCGCCTACCTCACAGGGTCGCTGTGACGACAAAAGGCAGGAGGAACTATGGACACCACCCAGAGTTCCGTGGTGGGAAGGGGGGGGTATAAAAATGTGAAAAATGAAATACATAAAGGCACTTTCAAAAGGAGCACACAGGTTTCCCGACGCTCCAGAACTTCGGGACAGCAAATATTGGTGCAGTTCAAAGGCCTGTGGCATGCACACTTGTGGCCGGCGCAAGGCAGTCACATGCTCCTCAGCTTCCCTCGCGCTCCGAGGCTGGTTTCAAAATACAGCACGCCGCATACTTTCCGAATGTGTCTTTTTCCAGGGTCTGCAGCAAGCCTCCCATTTCTGCAGCAGAACCGAAAACGCAGGCGGCACACGGCTATGTCAAAACAGGGGGCGCCTGAGCGTATGGCGCACGAATGTGCAGAGGCCATAAAGCTCCCAGCACTGACTTTAAAAAAAAAAAAAGCGCAACTTTAGAAAACGGTAGGGGGTGGGGGGTAGGCTGGGGAAGAAACACTGTGGGAGACAAGAAGTTAACCTCTTCCTCACCGACAACTTTGCTGCCCTGGCTTTACGGAGCTTAAGGTCCAGCGCGCCGTCTAGCCCAACTCAGAAACCCCAAATCTGTAGCATGAGCAATTTGAGAGAGACTGGCCAGCTCAGAGCCCCCAGCCGACAAGAATGGGCAGCGCGGAACGGACTCATCAACTCTGCAATCTACAGATCCGCGGCTGAACGTGGTGGCGGCGGCAGCATCTCAATGCCGCCGCCACCACTCAGCCATGATGCCATGTTTAACCAATAAGAGAACTGGGGGAGATATTTGGGGTGCTACTGATTTGTGAGTGGGTGGAAGAAGAGCCCTGCTGGGTCAGGCCAAAGGCCCGTCGAATCCAGCTTCCTGCCTCTCACAGTGGCCCACCAGATGCCTCAGCAAACACACAAGGCAACAAGATGCCTGCATCCTGTGGCCACTCCCTTGCAGCTGGCATCCTGAGCTACATTCTGAGGTAAACACGCTGGTGGTTAGTCAAGATTCTCCACAGCTTTTCTCTTTGACAGCCACCAGAACCAGGTGCTCTTCTTCAGACATGGAGAACAGCCCCACTGGATCAGGCCGAGGCCCATCTAATCCAGTGGGGCTGTTCCGATGACCCCTGGGAAGTGATGTCATTAGCCTGCAAGTGGTGATGTCATAGCCGGAAGTGACACCGTCAAGCAGGAAGTGCTGTCATGGTGACATAAAAAAGGACGCTCCTGAAATGCAAACTGGAACTCTTGGACTGCAGCAATTGCAAAAACAGAAAGCAAGAAGAGGGCAAAATATTACAGAAAAGCACCAAACTAAAAACCATTTTTAGAAAGGCTCACTTGAAAATTTAAATAGTTAACACTCACAAAAGGAATCTAGGAAGAGTAAGGTCTGCTGCTTTTGAGATGGCTGCTCCCAGCTTTCCGCACACAGCCAGAGGAGAGAACCACACTGTGAAGGCTACATCTGGGACTGAGAATTAGGTGAATCACAGAAAACTGAATATTTGTACAAACCCCGTTGAAAAAACAGTGGTTTAGACTAGCCTGCACGTGTTAGCTGCCTTGGGCGTTTGCTTCCGAATGGAAAAGGCAGGTTATAAACAGTGGTGTCATTCAAATGATTTAGGAACAGGAACTCACTTTTGATTGGCACGTGTCGGGAACCTGGAACCAGCCATGGAGGATCCGGAACACCCGTTCTGGTCCGTTCCCCCTGAATGACATCACTGCCTTCGCCCCCCTAGGAATCTGGAGTTGCTCCCTTTAACTCTCTGAGTGCCGGCCAACCAAGAAGAAAAGCTCTTTGCAGAGGAATTGAGAGGGGGGAGGAGGGAGAGTGAAGTGGGCGGAGTCAGCCCTAATTTTAACTAGTGGAACTGAGTTCCCCCACGTTCCCCCTGCATGACATCACTGGTTATAAGTTCTTTAAATAAAAAAACTAGTGGTCATGCGCCGAAATGCCCACACACGAACACCAGAGCACCTCTTGAGCACCGCGATGTCAGGCTCCGGGGACGTCCCTTGGCGTTAACAACGGCCGTGTTTTAAGTTGCGCTGGCTCCAAAAACAGTGCACCAGCCAAAAATTCAAAGCAAATGCCTGCATTTCTCCCCAGGCAACGCATCTCCGCATGTTCAAGGCGAGCTAAATGAGTTTCTGTCAAGACAAGGGGAATTTCTCCGGGGGCTTTCTGAACCTCCCTAGGCTAGACCTACACACGTGCGTTGTCGCTAGTTTCAGCTGTGACACATTGGAGCATTGATAACCAGAGAGAGAGAGAGAGAGAGAGAGAGAGAGAGAGAGAGAGAGAGAGAGGAACCATTCATCAAAACTTGATTGCTTATACGCAGAGTACATCATGAGGAAGGCAGGGCTGGATGACTCACAAGCTGGAATCAAGATTGCTGGGAGAAACATCAACAACCTCCGATATGCAGACGATACCACTCTACTGGCAGAAAGTGAGGAAGACCTAAAGAACCTTTTGATGAGGGTGAAAGAGGAAAGTGCCAAAATTGGTTTGAAGCTCAACATTAAAAAGACTAAGATCATGGCAACCACTCCCATCACTTCCTGGCAAA
>JAJKFI010000127.1:2002559-2019408 GCA_029204185.1 Lerista edwardsae | reverse complement strand
GCATTGGCGAGTGGCGCTTTGAATAGCATTGGGCTTAAGTTTTTTTTGGAGATTTTCATTTCTACAAAGGACGGCCTGTGCATAGGGTTGTTGTAGCCTAATTTACCCCCAAAAAAGATGTCCTTCTCATCATAGGGGATTGGAATGCTAAAGTAGGCAGTCAAGAGGTAATAGGAGTAACAGGCAAGTTTGGTCTTGGAGTACAGAATGAAGCAGGGCAAAGACTGATAGAGTTTTGTCAGGAGAACACATTAGTAATAGCAAATACCCTTTTCCAGCAACACAAACGGCGACTGTACACATGGACTTCACCAGATGGTCTACATCGAAATCAGATTGATTACATTCTTTGCAGCCAAAGATGGAAAAGTTCCATACAGGCAGTCAAAACAAGACCTGGAGCTGACTGTGGCTCAGATCATCAGCTTCTTCTTGCCAAATTCAGGCTTAAACTGAAAAAAGTAGGGAAAACCGCTAGGCCCTCCACGTATGACCTAAATCAGATCCCCTACGAATATACAGTGGAGGTGACAAATAGATTTAGGGGCTTAGATTTGGTAGACAGAGTGCCTGAAGAACTTTGGACGGAGGTCTGTAACATTGTACAGGAGGCAGCAACTAAAACCATCCCAAAGAGGAAGAAATGCAAGAAGGCAAAGTGGCTGTCTGACGAGGCTTTACAAATAGCTGAGGAAAGGAGAGAAGCCAAAAGCAAGGGAGAAAGGAAAAGATATACCCAACTGAATGCAGATTTCCAGAGAACAGCAAGGAGAGATAGGAAGGCCTTTCTAAATGAGCAATGCAAAGAAATAGAGGAAAACAACAGAATGGGGAGGACTAGAGATCTTTTCAAGAAAATTGGAGATGTCAAAGGACAATTTCATGCTAAGGTAGGCACAATAAAGGACAAAAATGGCAAGGACCTAACAGAAGCAGATGAGATTCAGAAGAGGTGGCAAGAATACACAGAGGAACTCTATAAGGCCGATCTCAATGTTCCTGATAACCACAGTGGTACAGTCACTGAGCTCGAACCTGACATCCTGGAGAGTGAAGTCAAGTGGGCTTTAGAAAGCCTCACTAACAACAAAGCTAGTGGAGGTGACAGCATTCCAGCGGAATTACTCCAAATCTTAAAAGATGATGCTGTCCAAGTGCTGCTCTCCATATGCCAGCAAATTTGGAAAACCCAACAGTGGCCACAAGACTGGAAAAGATCAGTTTACATTCCAATCCCAAAGAAGGGCAATGCCAAAGATTGCTCGAACTACCGCACCATTGCACTCATTTCACATGCTAGCAAGGTCATGCTCAAAATCCTACAAGCTCGGCTTCAGCAGTATGTGAATCGAGAACTACCAGATGTACAAGCTGGTTTCCGAAGAGGCAGAGGAACTAGAGATCAAATTGCCAACCTTCGCTGGATCATGGAGAAAGCAAGAGAGTTCCAGAAAAACATCTACCTCTGCTTCATTGATTATGCTAAAGCCTTTGATTGTGTGGATCACAACAAACTGTGGCAAGTTCTTGAAGAGATGGGAGTTCCAGACCACCTGATCTGCCTTCTGAGAAACCTTTATGCGGGTCAGGAAGCAACAGTTAGAACTGGACATGGAACAACCGACTGGTTTAAAATTGGGAAAGGAGTACGACAAGGCTGTATATTGTCACCCTGCTTATTTAACTTATACGCAGAGTACATCATGAGGAAGGCAGGGCTGGATGACTCACAAGCTGGAATCAAGATTGCTGGGAGAAACATCAACAACCTCCGATATGCAGACGATACCACTCTACTGGCAGAAAGTGAGGAAGACCTAAAGAACCTTTTGATGAGGGTGGAAGAGGAAAGTGCCAAAATTGGCTTGAAGCTCAACATTAAAAAGACTAAGATCATGGCAACCACTCCCATCACTTCCTGGCAAATAGGAGGGGAAGAAATGGAAGCAGTGACAGACTTTATTTTCCTGGGCTCCAAGATCACCGCAGATGGTGACTGCAGCCATGAAATTAAGAGACGTTTACTTCTTGGGAAGAAAGCTATGGTGAACCTAGATAGCTTAATCAAAAGCCGAGACATCACCCTGCCAACAAAGGTCCGCATGGTCAAAGCGATGGTTTTCCCAGTAGCCATGTATGGCTGTGAGAGCTGGACCATAAGAAAGGCAGAGCGTCGAAGAATCGATGCTTTTGAATTATGGTGTTGGAGAAGACTCTTGAGAGTCCCCTGGACTGCAAAGAGATCCAATCGGTCAATTCTCCAGGAGGTCAAGCCTGATTGCTCCCTGGAAGGACAAATGCTGAAGCTGAAGCTCCAATACTTTGGCCACCTGATGAGAAGAGAGGACTCTTTAGAAAAGACCCTCATGCTGGGAAAGATTGAAGGCAAAAGGAGAAGGGGGCGACAGAGGATGAGATGGTTAGATAGTGTCACCGAAGCAATGAATATGAAATTGGGCGAACTCAGGAAGCTAGTGGAGGACAGGGAGGCCTGGCGTGCTGTGGTCCATGGGGTCGCGAAGAGTCGGACACGACTTAGCGACTGAACAACAACAACAAAAGTTACTCTGAACCCTGTATTCTTGAGAAACAGTTTTTTGTCCTGGGATAGGGTC
This sequence comes from Lerista edwardsae, assembly GCA_029204185.1. Classification (NCBI taxonomy): domain Eukaryota; kingdom Metazoa; phylum Chordata; class Lepidosauria; order Squamata; family Scincidae; genus Lerista; species Lerista edwardsae. The sequence continues at coordinate 2,016,793 of JAJKFI010000127.1, read as the reverse complement.
TCAGTTTTCCAACTCTCCAGTTTCCCTCGCACATGTTCCTGGACGTGAGAATGGCTTAGACCTTGTGGGGGGGGGGACACACGTTGGGGTCCCAATCCCAAGGTTGGAGAATACTGTTGTGGAGGAAAAGTTCATCGCAGGTTACAAGCCGTGATGGGTGCATGCAAGCCTTCATGTGGACTAGCCTCATGAGGAGGCAGGCAGAATCTCAGTTTGCATGCTTTGGAAGTGCCTGTTTTGGAAGTAGGCGTCGCCCCAGACAGGACCGGGACGACCACTGCCAGAGGGGGTTTGCGGGGAGCGACCCCTGGAGACACCCGGCCCTGGGGAAGGGGCCAAGCGAGGAGGCCTCGCCAACCATGGGAGGCTGGAGGCCCTTACGCAGCGATGGGATCTACAAACGACCTGGGGGAACGCTGGGCGGGACGTAGGCGGGACATCCGGATGATTGGCAGCCCGTCTGTGGCGATCCGCAGCTGCCCTGGCCTCGGAGGGGGGCAGTGATGTCATGCAGGGGGTACGCGGGGGTACGCGAGTACCGGTTCCTAGGATTATGGCTGGCCCCGCCCATTCGCCTGCCCACTCGTCGACTCCGCTCCCTGCAACGTTTGAATTTCCTGCACGTTTGAGTTGCCTGCATGTTCTCAGAGCCAGGCAGGCAGGCAGGCAGCGAGCGGAGCCTTGCCTTGCCTTGCCATTGAAAAATGAGCTGCTCTGGGGTTTTGGAACTGTTGGGTCACTTTAACATGATGCCAGGCCTCCTTAACATGTTCTGGGGGTGCTGTGGAATACTGTTGCAACTGTTGGGTCAGTTTAAAATCGTCTGAGGCCTCAAAAAGGGTTTTTTTAATGTCCCTTCCTGCCACGACCTCACTTCCGGCTTATGATGTCACTTCCGGTGGGCGGGTCCCGACACATGCCAATCAAAAGTGAGTACCTGTTCTTAAATCATTTAGATGACACCACTGGGGGGGGGGGCTCCTGCTCGCTGCGGAGGACGGGTGAGGGTCACGCCGGGTGCCTGGGCGAGCAGCGGTGGGGCGCGCTAACCGGGGGCAGCCCCCCCCGAGGCCAGGACAGCTGTAGAACGCTGCGGATGGGCAGCCAATCACGTGGAAGCCCCGCGGAAGTCCCGCCCAGCGTTCCCCCAGGTCGTTTGTAGATCCCATCGCGTGCCTTACGTCCAGGGAAGAGCAGGGCCTATCCAGACCTATGGCCGGGAGGGCAGGTGCAGGAGCCAGCCCCAGGCCTTACGCCGCCGGTGCAGGGGAAGGCCTCAATGGGAGATCACGGGGACGAAAGGGCGGGGCCTGGAGGTGGAGCCTGGGCCTTAAAAGGAAGCCCTGCTTGGCTGGAAGAGGCAGTCTGGCTGGCCAGCTGGGGGAAAGGGCGTGCAGGGAGGCTCGCAACCAGTGATGTCATGCAGGGGGTACGCGGGGGTACGCGAGTACCGGTTTCTAGGATTACAGCTGGCCCCGCCCATTCGCCCGCCCACTCGTCGGCTCCGCCCTCTGCAACGTTTGAATTTCCTGCATGTTTGAGTTGCCTGCCTGTTCTCAGAGCCAGGCAGGCAGCGAGCGGAGCCTTGCCTTGCCTTGCCACTGAAAAATGAGCTGCTCTGGGGTTTTGGAACTATTGGGTCACTTTAACATGATGCCAGGCCTCCTTAACATGTTCTGGGGGTGCTGTGGAATACTGTTGCAACTGTTGGGTCAGTTTAAAATCATCCGAGGCCTCAAAAAGGGCTTTTTTCATGTCACTTCCTGCCACGACATCACTTCTGGCTTATGACGTCACTTCCGGTGGGCGGGTCCCGACACGTGCCAATCAAAAGTGAGTACCTGTTCTTAAATCATTTAGATGACACCACTGGTACCAACCCTCCTGCAAATAAATTGACCGGTACGGGCTTTGGAGCCCACACTTGGGGAGGCCTCTGGCAGGGGAGACCAGTCGGGCCACCAGGGGTCTCTCTACTGACAGGACCCCCACGTGGGCCAAGGCCTCGGGTCCAAGCAGACTCGGCGGGGCAAGATCCAGCCCGTGGGAAGCGGCTGCCCTCCAACAGGACCTGCCGGGCTACAACCCCTGCCATGAGGAAAGAGACCCAGCCCCTCTGCGCAGGGGGCCCAGGCCAGACCAGCGAGGCCCGGCGCCGCTCGCTATAGACCGTGAGCGAGCCCTGTGGGGCAACAGGGCTCAATGAACGTAAAAGCGCCTGGGCAAACCAACAGCCGGGGTGAAGAGCATCCTTCTGAGGCGCCATTAAGTACCGCCCTCGCACCCGGCTCTCACCGGGGATCTCTGCCGCCCCGCCATGACAGACGTGACAGTAGGCTACCTCAGAATGCCAGGTGCAAGGGAGTGGCCACAGGATGCAGGCATCTTGTTGCCTTGTGTGCCCGCTGAGGCATCTGGTGGGCCACTGTGAGAGGCAGGAAGCTGGACTAGGTGGCCCTTTGGCCTGATCCAGTGGGGCTCTTCTTATGTTCTTAAGGCCCAGATTGGGTTGCAAGCAGTGGTGTTATCCAAATGATTTAGGAACAGGTACTCACTTTTGATTGGCACTTGTCGGGGTCCGCCCACTGGAAGTGACGTCATAAGCCGGAAGTGATGTCATGACTGTTGCCATGGATGTGATCATGTTTGTAATAACTTCAGCTTGTGGTTAGCGTTGATTTAACATCTATTGCTTTGCTTTCTAGAGATGTGTATATACATATTTTGCTTCAACTGTTCCCTGGTTAAATAGCAGGGGCCAGCTTTGAGTGGGCGGGGCCAGCTCAACTTCTAGGAACCGGTACTCGCGTAGTGGTGCGTAGTGGGTGCATGACATCACTGGTTGCAAGTTATTATTTACCTCAGAATTTTACCTCAGAAATTTACCTCAGAATGCCTGATACAAGGGAGTGGCAATAGGATGCAGGCATCTTGTTGTCTTGTGTGGCTCCCTGAGGCATCTGGTGGGCCGCTGTGAGATACATAAAGCTGGACTAGATGGGCCCTTGGCCTGATCCAGCAGGGCTCTTCTGATGTTCTTATGTTTATGCTCAGCCAGGATGTGCTCCCTAGGTGCGCGTTCTTTGAGCACCTTTCTGAGCTGGGAAAGGGAAGGAGGTAAGCACTTGTGAAATCCTGAAAAAAGCGGGGGTGGAGAGAGAGAGAGAGAGAAAGAAAGAGATGGTGTGTGGTAGAGTAAAGAAGGGCGCAAGCGTGCATGGAGTACATGAATGCGCCAGAGGAGAAGAAGACACGGCCCAGCCACAGGGGTAAGTGTGGAAGTCGCAGCGGAGAGAAGGGGCCCCTTTGATTTCTGTGTGCCTCATACCAGACACTGTCTAGACTCCGGCAATTATTGTCAGCTCCGAACACCCGAGCGTTGCCATTTCAGCTGAAAAAGAGCTTAACAAAGCAGGCGGAGGGGGGGGTGCAGGAGAAGAGAGAGACGACCCTGCCAAGAGAGAACTGAGTCTTCCAACAGTGCAAGGGGTCTCTCGCAGCTTTCCCATCTATAAGCCGCCGCCCCCTTAGGCGAATTTGCCATTGTGCGTGGAAACGAGATGGGTGATAGCAGTGGTGTCATTCAAATGATTTAGGAACAGGAACTCACTTTTGATTGGCACTTGTCGGGAACCCGGAACCAGCCACGGAGCCCGTTAGGATCCGGAACGCCCGTTCTGGTCCTTTCCCCCTGAATGACATCACTGGGTGATAGGTTTCAGGGATCTGGACTGGTTAAGAATGAATGATTTTTTGGGGGGGGGGGATTGCTGCTCATTGCAAACAAACAGGAAAACGATGTGAGAGAATACACTGGTTTGGAGGATTGTTCCAATGCAGTCCGTGAGGAATTTAAGAGCCTTCATGTGGACTAGCCTCATGAGGAGGCAGGCAGAATCTCAGTTTGCAGCCAGGTGGGGAAAAGGAGATGAGGCCATCAGGGCTGGTATAGCACTTTCAGCAGGGCTGGCCTCCCAAAAGACTTAGGGTGCAATCCTAACCTGGAGTGAGGCTGGCACAGTTAGGACAGCAAAGTTTGGCCGGCACAAGGGACGCCGTAAAGCATGTTTGGACCACTCTCGGAGTCAGGGAGGCCAGACGTGCGCCATCCTCCCTGACTCAGAGAGTGGTCCAAACGTGCTTGATGGTGGCCCTGGTGCCGGCCAAACTTTGCTGCCCTAACTGTGCCACCTAATTCCAGGTTAGGATTGCGCCCCCAGTCAAGCAACTGCTTTGGAACGTCAGGCTTTTCGAGACTTTAAAAGTGATCTAGAAAGAAATGATTTATTTACAAGAACTTATTTTATGTATTTGCACAATAACAACAACAAGAACAACCTCAATCAATCCATTTCTCAGAATGAGGCAGCTTCAAGGCCTGGGGGGCTTAGTGTTCACCGACTCCAGCCACCTGTCACTGAAGGACTTGGGGAGGGGAATATGACCGGCAAAAAGATGCTTAAACATTGACCTCCCAATATTGACCCAAGCTTGCAAACTGCAGGAGCTGAGCTCTTTGTAGTGCAATGAACAACTCTTTGATTGTTGAGCAGCCTCAGGGCTTGGGGAAATGAGTGATCTGATCTTTCCATCACCTGTGTTTTCATTGCAGGCTCTGCACAACCCCCCCCCCCGAAATGCGGTCCCAATGCACAGTTTGAGAAATTCGGCGCCAGATGATGACTAGAGATTTCTTATTGTCATCACCACCTGCAAAATCTCAGATTTGGAGCTACATCCAGCAGAACTCCTCAAGCTGTTTGGGGGTTATTTATTCTCCTTAAACGGACCAGGGTCGCTACCTGCATTTTTGGCCTCCAGACGTGAAGGTTTCCTCCAGTAAATTACACCAGCCCAGAAATAAGCGCCACGTCCCAGTGAAGGCAGCCATCGAACACACCTCAATTCATTCAGAGAGCAAAACGCAAAGGTGGAGAGGCGTCCAATGTTTCTGCTCAGCTCTCCAAATCGCTCCCCAGCTGCTGGGATTCTGAAGGGTCTCCAACGTGGAAGCCACAAATTTGAAAAGAATCGTCCTCCATCTCTCAGCGTCTTCCAAATTTTCCACACTCCTTTCTCTCCTTCGGCACAACTAATGTGTGTCTCTCCCCTGCGATCCATTACTGATGCGCGCCGGGAAGTCAGTGTAAAAGAAATCATGCACACAATTCGATGTGTCGGGAAGCGGTGCCCAGACTTTTTAGCACTGGGACCCACTTTTCAGAACGGCACTCGTGTCAGGACCCGCCGGAAGTGATGTCATTCACCTGGAAGTGATGTCATGAGGTGACGTCATCAAGCAGGAAGCGCTATCATTGTGACAGAATCGAATGACACCCCCGGGCACAACCCCGACAATTGCACAGCCAGGAAACATCCCTGATAGAAAGCAAGATTAGAGCAAAATATTGTGTTTGAACTAAAAAAATTTTTTTTAAAAACCTCACTTGAAAATTCAAACTCACAAAAGGAATCTAGGAAGAGTAAGGTCTGCCAAGATGGCTGCTCCAAGCTTTCCACGACCCACCTGATATCAGGTCACAACCCGCCGAGTGGGTCATGACCCATAGTTGAAAACCACTGGTGTAGGGCATGTTTGCCCATGCTCAGGTGTGTGCATCTATAAAATCCTGCCCCAAAGAAAATAATTCAAATTATTTTTGGAATCCCATTGGTTACCGGTTCAACATTCAGGGATAGGGATCTTAGAACCTACAGGCAAGCAAAGGGAGACCTCTGAACATTTGCCACCCACCAGCCACCATTTTGTCCACAGGCCGAAGACGCAGCCTTGGGCCCAAAGCATGGTGGGAAAACAAAATGGCGGCCACTCTTAACACATGGTGGCCACCACTAGCGGCAGCCATTTTTTTTCCTGCAGTGTCTAGGACAAATGCTGAACTTGGGGAACGGAAATGGCAGCCAGCCGTCCAAAGAGGAAAAATAAGGGGTGGAAAAATGTAGAAAGGAAATTAACGGTGATGGGGAGAGAGAAAATAAGCACGTGGGCCCGGAAATGAGAAAAAGCCTTAACTGAAAATACAAAGGGTGTAGGCAAAACTCTTCCTCCGCTTTGCACATTCTTAATTCTGCTACTTGTGTGGAAGGAACTTGAGAGGGAAGTGTCGGGTATCCATTTCCGGAACAGCCAGTCGTGCTACTCTCAGGTAAACAAGCACCTCTACCAAGAAAACCCCGCAGCGTACAAACACCACCACACTTTTTCCCCTGGGCAATTCCGATTTTCAGAGGCAAAACGGTCCTCGTCTCTGGGCGCCGAGAACTTTGCACGTGCTCAGAGTTTGGGTGCAAACTGCAAAAGAGGAGATTCCGGCTGGACACCCGGAAGAATGTCTTGACGATCAGGGCGGTTCGACAGCGGAACAGATTGCCACTGGAGGGAGGTGGTGGATTCTTCCTCACTGGAGACCTTCAGGCAGAGGCTCGACAGGCACCTGTTGGAGAGGCTCTAATTTCTCGCTACAGGCAGGGGGTTGGACTAGATGACCTTGCAGGCCCCTTCCAACTCTATGTGTTTTTGCTTCTCTGAATCCACGCTGGATCCCTGCACAAAGCACACGCCCATGCCTCAAAACCTTGGCCAAACCCTTTGGTCCGACTGGCCACATCCGTGGTGAGGTGGTGGTGGGGGAAGTCAACGCATTTTGGGCTCAACGTTGTCAGACAAAGTCAACGACGACGGCACAAGCCCCGTAGCCTGATCAGCATTTCGAGCCCAGCCGAGCCTGTCTTCCCCTCTGCAAAGCACCGTCTACGCCAGCAACTTTTTTCCAGCGTTTTTTTTTTTCTCCCACCCCCTTTCCTGGGTTAAAAATAAATTCAAGTTTCTGGGAAGTGGAGCCTTTCTCCCCCCTCCCTCTTCAGCGCCCCTGAGAATAGATCTCTGCAGCTTTCAACCCCCAGCCCCTCCTTTGCCTCTCCCCCTCCCTTCCCCACCCCTCTCCTACTGTGATCTAGCTAATGTGTTCAGACTTGGTTTGCCAGCTCAACTGGAAAGGAATTTAACTGCTTCGGGGCCGGGGAGAACTGCAAAGCTAGCAGCCTCTCTCAGCAGGGCCAGGCAGCCACAAATCCATCGCTCCCTGTTCCCAGATCCTTGCACCCGGTTCATTACTGCCCCCCAATTTTTATTGCTCTTTTTTTTTTTTTTTTTGCAAAGGGGAGGGTATTTTATCCTAGCCACATGCAAAACTCATGGCCCCTAAAATGTACGTCACATTCTGTAGACTACCGTCCATTGCAACGGATGCATAAGAACACCAGAAGGTCTTGGCTGGACCACTGGATCAGGCCAAAAGCCCACCTAGTCCAGCCTCCTGTATCTTACAGTGGCCCCACCAGATGCCTCAGGCAGCACGCAGGACCACAAGATGCCTGCGTTCTGTTGCTACTCCCTTGCATCTGGCATTTGGAAAAAAGCCTACTTCTAAAGCCAGGAGTTTGCAGCATGGCTTGTAACCTGCGGTGGACGTTACCCCCCCCCCCATCAATCAGTCCAATCCTCTTTTTCACAGCATCTAGGCCAGCCTCCATCAGCACCTCCTGCGGCAAGGAGTTCCACAGATTAATGACCCACTAGATTACAAAAAAAAGTATCTCCTTTTATCCGTTCTCATTCTCCCAACATTCAATTTTAGTGGCTGTCCCCTGGTTCTGGTGTTGTGAGAGAGGGAAAAGAACCTCCCTTTAGCCTCCATCCCATGCATTATTTTGTACATCTCATGCTGTGTGCAGCGAGTCACCACTTTCTCAGTAACAATTGGCAGCAACCTCATTCTGGCACAATTGTGGGTTCCACGCTACGAAAGTGAGGCGTGACCAACTTGCCTTGTTCGTTTCAAAGCCGCTTAATCGTGACTGACTTCCTTTGGTACAATCCCATGTTTGGATTTTTAAAGTTTAGGCTTAAGCCACAGTTGTTGCAGAGGAGCTGCTCTTTCAGAATAAATACAGTGTGGTGGCAAAGATCTGCAGGGACAGTTTGGCCCCCAGGATGGAGGGTCTTGCCAGATGCAGGGGAGTGGCAACGAAATGCAGGCATCTTGTTGTCTCGTGTGCTCCCTGAGGCATCTGGTGGGCCACTGTGAGATGCAGGAAGCTGGACTAGATACCTTAGCCTGATCCAGTGGGGCTCTTCTGATGTTCTTATATTAATACCAGAAGCAGGGGACAGTCACTAAAACGGAGCGTTAGGACGGGCCAAAGAAAATATTTCTTTATCCGACGGTGGAACTCCTTGCCACAGGATGTGGCGATGGCACCTGGCCTGGATGCCTTTAAAAGGGGGAAACTGGGCAGATTGATCGAAGAAAGGTCCGTCACGGGTTGCAAGCCGTGATGGGTATGTGCGACCTCCTGGTTTTAGAAGCAGGCTGCCTCTGTGTGCCGGGTGCAAGGGAGTGGCAACAGGTGGTCTCAGGTGCTCCCTAAGGCACCTGGTGAGATACAAGAAGCTGGACTAGATGGGCCTTTGGCCTGATCCAGCAGGGCTCTTCTTATGTTCCTCTAAACAGAATTCTCCCGCCCACTGCCCATGTTCCTTAACAGGAAGCCATGACTCATCCCGTTAAACTGGCCTCAAACCGACGCAGGCCGGCAGTGTATAAATGAGCCGGCGTTATCTCCACTGCCATCATCACAAATGACCCCACTGGCCTGAGTAGGTTTGCACAGGTGTATCAGCTCAGCAGCGCTCCCGACAAGCAGGCGGGCGGATGACTCACGAGAAAGAGACGCCGGCTTGAGCTCCGCGAGGAAAGAACAGCTCATCATCCCTGACGGGGGGGGGGGATGAGCAATCCCCGGGAACGGTTCTGTGGCAAGTGCAGACACGACACCCCGTCAGGCCTCACCCTCTGGTTCCCAGACTGCAGTGAAGTCACTCCAGATTTGGCTGCGTTGTCACCGGCGTCGGTCCAACTGAGTTATGTGGGGGTTCCTCCAGGGAAGAGCCTATAGCTCTGCAGACGCTGGAAAGGTGGACCTCAGAAAACATCTCAGGGGCGTAGTTAAAGGAGTGCAGGGGGATGCAATTGCACCGGGCAACAAGCCTCAGGGGGGGCAACAAGTTGAGCGGGACACTAGTGGCCCAAACTGCGAAAACCTTGGTATGCACGAATAATACCATCATGTTACGTATCATCGGAAAGGTAATTTAATGCAGAATGCCATCAAGCAAACTGGAGTGTAATATCGTCATCCTATCAAGAGTTAGGGCCAAAAACAACAACAGCGCACATGAAAATACAACGGTGATGTCACATCCTGTTGCGGCGTCACTTCCAGGGCATCCTTGTGCCCTCTGCACCGAGCATCGAGTTATTATTACATGGCGTGGCCATGACGTCACATACTTGAAGCCATGGGTATAACCCCGCCCCTTTCCCCCCCTTCCCGTTTACACGTTTTTTCCCCGCCTTCCATTTTCTATGGTAATATTTTCAAAATTCCGAACATTAACAGAGTTTGTTTTGGGGGGGGGGTGAGTATAGAAGTTTAAAAAAATACTCTTAATAGTTTAGAAGTAAAAAAGAATTACTTTCGTATTGACAACTGCTTGTGTTATACATTGAGAGATTTTAATGTAATTTTCCTACATATTTATCCGATTTTTGCCCACCCTCCCCCTTTTTTTCTTTCCTTCCCGTTCACACTTTATTTTTGGTTGTGTAGATTTCAAAAAATAAGTCTGTCAAAGCAGTGCAATCCGAGTTTACATAGGCAGCAAGCGGCATTTCGTCCGGTACGTTCAGCAATATAATTACGCGGAATTAAACCTTGGAATTGCATATTGAATCATAATATGGTTACCACTGATGTTTGTCCACGATCACACGTTGTTATTTTGGTAAGTTTTTACTTCAGGAGTAAACAAATAACTCCTAAACATCATGCGAAAACCCATTGGAAATGCTTGGAATCAGACTTGTTTTGAGTATATTTACGTCACCGCTAACCCCGCCCACTAGCTTCAGACTCTCCCTATGCAAATAACCACCAGGGCCGGGCCCTGGCACCGAGCGACACCTTCATTTGCGATACCAGCGGAACGTCTGTTGATCTTTTAATGAGCTGAGCTTCTGGCCCTAGCCAAATCAATCAATCTACAGTATTTATATACCGCGTTTCCACACAAGTTCACAAAGTGGTTTAGAGGCAAATAATAATAATCAAGTTAAATGGCTCCCTGCCCCCAAAGGGCTAACAATCTAAAAAAAAAATGCAGAAAGCCCCCAGCAACAGCCACCAGACAAGACACTGCGCTGGGGTGAAGAGGGACAATTGCTCTCCCCCTGCTAAATGTAAGAGGAGCACCACTTGGAAAAGTGCCTCTTGCCCAGCTAGCAGGGGTTGGTTAGTTAGCAGGGATCCAATGAAGCTCAGTTATCAACACTGTCATTTCAGCAAGAAAAGAGGAAATAAAGATCTTCAGATTGAGATCGAACAACTCCGGCAAATTAAAAAAAAGGGGGGGGGCAAAAATTGTACCAATAGTAGTAGGTGATTTATGTGCTACACTGTAAAAAAAAAAACTTGGAAAAACACCTGCACACTTTAGCTGTCAATGAAATTTCTCCATACGAACTGCAAAAGTTAGCTTTACGTGGAACTGCATGTGTTTAAGCAGAGGTGACTCTAGATCTCCTGGGTTAGGGTTTCCCAACCATTTTTGCATCGGGAGCCCCTTTTTAGGTACGACACCCTGTCCCAACAAAGACTGTCCTAAGTCCTAAGACACCCAACAGACTTAGGGCCGGAAGTGATGTCATTAAGGAGGAAGTGAAGTCACTGTTTTTAACACATCACACTTTTGGATCGTCGGGAAAAAAAACGCCACATCCTTCTTAGAATGTCCTGAAAGCTTTGACGCTAAGTGGCGCTTGAGTTTTGAGTGCAGGGATTGGTTCGGCGCTGAGAACAGCATTGCACAGAGCGCACTGCGGCTTCTCTGCGCCGTTGCCGATCGAGGCGGCAAAGCCAAATTTTAGATGGTCTTCTGAGTATCGACGTTCCTCTTCCCCGTGTGCTGAGACTTACCTAGGCGTGCACATGGAAGGGGTGACATCCCCGACATCCCAGAGATCTGGGAGAGACTTCATCACACACATACACAACAGTGGTGTCATCTAAATGATTTAAGAACAGGTACTCACTTTTGATTGGCACGTGTCGGGACCCGCCCTCCGGAAGTGATATCATAAGCCGGAAGTGAGGTCGTGGCAGGAAGTGACATGAAAAAAAGCCCTTTTTGAGGCCTCAGACGATTTTAAACTGACCCAACAGTTGCAGCAGTATTCCACAGCACCCCCAGAACATGTGAAGGAGGCCTGGCATCATGTTAAAGTGACCCAAAAGTTCCAAAACCCCAGAGCAGCTCATTTTTCAGTGGCAAGGCAAGGCAAGGCTCCGCTCACTGCCTGCCTGGCTCTGAGAACGTGCAGGCAACTCAAACGTGCAGGAAATTCAAACATTGCAGGGGACGGAGTCGATGAGTGGGCGGGTGAATGGGCGGGGGCAGCTGTAATCCTAGGAACCGGTACTCCCGTACCCCTGCGTACCCCCTGCATGTCATCACTGATACACACACACCAAGACAAGGCCAATTTCCCTCGCAGCCACAAGCACTGAGGATGTGGCAGTTGAATGGGGAAGCCTCTTCCCTAGCCAAAATGAAGCTGCCAAGATGGCGGTGCCCAGCTTTTAAAGATGGCGGCCCCAAGCTCTTCGCAACCCCCTGAACATCTGTTCGCAACACGCTTGGAGGTCCCAACCCCAGGTTCAGAACCACTGCCCTAATATTTAGAAGACTTCAACCGATCAATCAATCATCCTCAATATAGCAATATCAGGTGACATTAGATAGAAGCAAAACAACTGGAGAACAACAACAAAATATAAAGATTTACAAATAGATATTGAAAAGTTGTGGCAGAAGATCAGGATTATCCCAGTGGTGACTGGGGCCCTGGGTGCAATTCCAAAACACCTTGGAGAGCTCCTTAAGAGCATCAGGCCCACAGAAATCAACGCTGACCGACTGCTATTGAATGCAACTCAATAAGGAATGAAATTCGCTTCCCCATCCCCTCAAATATAGGAGTTCCTCTGTCCTGCTTTGGAGAGGGTAAAGCACATCCCATTTTCAAGACACCAATTTCAGCATGTGGGTTACTGAGCCAATTTTGGGCAACGTAACCGGCTTCTAAAGTTCTCATAGGTATGAAATCGAGAGAGGACCAAAGGCCCAATCCTGTGTTTGAGATGCTGGCACAACAACAGCTCTACCAGTGCAAAAGCCCAGCCATCAACGGATGCCAACACTTGAAAAATGTCACATTTACGTAGCTCACACCGAGGTCCTCACCACCACCATCTGCCTACTTGCCTCATAAGAAGAGCCCTGCTGGATCAGGCCAAAGGCCCATCTGGTCCAGCTTCCTGCATCTCACAGTGGCCCACCAGATGCCTCAGGGAGCACATGAGACCACAAGATGCCTGCATCCTGTGGCCACTCCCTGGTATCTGGCATTCTGAGGGAAATTTCTGAGGTAAACATCTGAGGTAAATATGAGGTAAATAAAACAGAATTTGCTATCCTAAGAACATAAGAAGAGCCCTGCTGGATCAGGCCAAAAGCCCATCTGGTCCAGCTTCCTGCATCTCATAGTGGCCCACCAGATGCCTCAGGAAGCACACAAGATCCCTACATCCTCTTGCCACTCCTTTGCATCTGGCATTCAGCCAACTTCTAGAACCAGGAAGTTGTACATAGCAGCATCATGGCTTGGAACCCACGCTGGACCTTTCCTCCATCCACCCCCTTTGAAAGGCATCGAGGCCTGACACATCACCACATCCTGTGGCAGTGAGTTCCACAGATGCCACTCAAATGTCCGTGCAACTCAGGCAGAGAGGCCAAAACAGAGATGGGGGGAATGCGGGAGGGATGTGGGAAGGCTGAGGGGTGGAGAAACCAACACAGACCACATCCTAACCCCCTTCAGACAGCAGACGTGCTCCCCCTAAAGGCAGAAAAACAGTGCACCTATGGCCGTGTGTAGGTGGGAGTAACCCCATAACGAATAACGGGGGAGGAAAAGCAATGGGAAAATGGCGCAGACTGACCCGCCCCCTTTTCTACGACGGAGCATAATATAAGGTACAGGCCACATGTGGCAGCCAATTTCAGTGCGCCCACCCCACTATGAAACCCACTGCCAGGGAGACTACAGCTCAGACGATCAGACACTCTGCATGGGGTCTATACCTCTCTGGTTCCTCCAAGGGGAACGGTGGTGCTGAAGCGCATGGCGACATTTGGCCCACAAAGGGGGCCCTTGGCACAAGCATCCTCTTGACCCTCACAGCATGAATGCCCATCAGAGTGCCCTAACACCCTTCCTGAAATCCTTATCGAGGGTCTCTGCCCCAGGAGGACTCCACAGACACCCAACGCAAACCTCTGCCTTACCACCCCAACACTTTGACACCCCCAGCACAATGCAGCCCGCAGAAGCAAGCAAAGGGGGGCACACAAATCCCACACCGCAATGTATCCATGTGGCATCCTTCCGCCATGTCTCTATGCCCCCCAACCCTTCAGGACTCTCCTGTGGGTCTTCACTGTCAACCAAGTTGGCCCAACCTTCCCTTCCTTCCCACCTGCTAAGAGTGTCTGCTCCTTTCTGGCAAACGCCAACGGCTCCAACCATTGCTCCTGCTGGTCAAACGCGCATCAGAATCCCCCTTTTTTTCAGGACTGCCCCATTGCCACTAGGGGCTGAACAGGGGTCCTCTGCACAGCTCTTCACTGCATGCCAGCCCCCAGAAAGGGAAAGGTCATTTCCCAAGCCACTGAGCTTTTGCCCCCCCCAAAAATGGGAAACCACTGCTCTCTCCCACCAACGCCAAGTTCTGCACCTCACTCTAGAGAAGAGCAGTGGCCAATGCCATTGTCACGTTCCTGCTGGTCTTGACTCACCTTGATTCCTGCAGGCAGCTGTCCCACAGGTGAAGCCGCCATACAGATCCCAAAGGAAGCTTCCTGTCTGCCCAAAATGACCACTGGGAGCCCATCTGTTGCTGGGTGAGGTCGCTGGCCCCAATCCTTCCAGTCAGGCCCCTGCGGCCTGGCAAACTCCATGGCAAAGCGTGAACCAACCGGTCAGTGGTGTCATCTAAATGATTTAAGAACAGGTACTCACTTTTGATTG
>JAJKFI010000127.1:1975329-1992529 GCA_029204185.1 Lerista edwardsae | reverse complement strand
ACACACACACACACACACACACACACACACACACACACACACACACACACACCCCTGCCTACTGCATTGGAAGATCGGATGCATTTAGAATTGCCAATTCCGACTAAAGCTATTTCTGGAGATTCCCCCTCCCCCAACATGACGTCATGTCATTAAACGAGGGAGACCCGATTCACAATTCTAGGATTGCTCTCAGGAGTTCTCAGCAGTCCGATGATGCTCGATGATGCTCGTTCCTGCAAACTCCAGACCAGCACATAAAACTTGCGGAGAATCTTTGGCATCTGAGGAGGCTTGGGTCAAGCGGTAGATCAACACTCAGGGCCAACATCCCCCCCCCCCGAAGAGCACAGAGCACAGAATCCATCTCTTGATGGATTCTAAGGACTTTTCGAAACGCATTCCAGTAGACCTCCCAAAGACTCCTTCCAAAGTAGAAGTCACTTTTAGAAACTTCCAATTCACCCAAATTCCAGAGTGGAATGCAAGGCAACGTGAACCCATGGACCAAAGGAAGGATCTATCCTTCTCGATTCCCGAAGAATCCCTAAGCACAGTCTGAATAATAATATTTTGCCTTTGCACAGTGTCTCTTAACAGTTTCCGTGCCCCCAGCCAGACTCAGCACTGCACACATCATGCGCAACCACCACCCCAGTTCTCCTTGCCCCCCCCCTCCGGTGGGGAACTGAAGGACCCAAACACAGCCTTTTTGTTTTGGACCCATCGGCCACCCTTTCTCCGTCCCACACGAGCTTATGCGCCACAGGCGCATAAGCGGGGAGGGGAGGCGTGCGCAGGAGGAGGAGGATGTGGCGGATAGACCGGCCGGAGCCAAGTCCTCTCTGTTTGGAACCGGCAAGCTTTTTGCGAGGGAGGAGAGAGAGAGAGAGAGAGAGAGAGAGAGAGTGCGCGGGGGCCGGAGAAGGGAACATCAGTGTGCAGCAGAAAGGAATGTTCTCATGGGATGGTGGAGCTGAACCACAGCCAACAGGCGCTCTGAAGCCGGCCTTTTTAAACCCTCTGGGGCGTGTGTGTGTGTGTGTGTGTGTTTTCAAACAACATCCCCCCCTCCTTTCCCTCTTCTTTTCCTGGCGCTTTTGAACATGTCCTTGTTCCCCAAAGTGACTCATCCCCACCCCACACACCGCGCAAAACCCCTCCCCAAACCTTCTTCTTGGGGAGGAAGAGGGGAAAAAAATCCACACCAACACACCCTACCAAACAACAACAACAACACACACAAAAGCGTTGGCTGGTTCGAATCTTGCTCTCGGCCTCCCCCCCCCCCACCAGCCTCTTGTGTGTTTTCTTGCTCTCCTGAAATAATCCACACACCAGCTGCCTCTTTTTCTCTCTCGTGCGCTCATTCTCGGTGCCCTCCATCTCCTTCCTCCCCCCCCCTAACCTTCTCCCTCCTCCTCCTTTTCTATAACTCACAAGCTTGTCAGCCTAGTTCCAGACTACTGGCGCCAACCTCCTCTCCGGGAAGGGGAGGAGGGAAAAAAGCAAAGAGAGAGGGAGAGAGAGAGAGGCATGCGAGGAAAAAAAAACAAAACAGCTCCTCCACATGAACACACATCAAACCACCCCTTTATCTCCCGGAATGTTCCCCTTCCCCTGTTTCTGTCCCCCTTCCAGCCCCACACCATCACCGCCACATCTCCCCCCCCCCCAATATTTCCAACCCACATCTCTCTACCCCTAATGAAGGAGGCTGCAAAAACAAAACAAAACAAAAAAGCTAACAATAGCCCTCCCCCTTTTGGAAAAAAAAATAATAATACTAAAATCGACGGCAAGGCGAGAGAGACAGAGAGAGAAGGCAGCCCAGCAAACATGCGATCTATTATTTAGCGAGGCCATCAATTATTGAGCATGCCGTCTAGGGGAAAGGGGTTCGGAGAAAAAGGGGGGCGGGAGAGAGAGCGTGTGCGCCGAGCTAGCAGGGCCCCACAAGTCGTGGGGGGAAGAAAAACAGGTTGGGGGTTGTTGTGTTGTTCTTTTTTCCAAATTTGATTCAGGACACAACGCTGTCCATCCTCGCCCTCCCCACTTGCCTTCTGCTCCCCCGGAAGAGAGATGGAAAGAAAATATGAGCAGCATCAGAAGAGCTCCGCTGGATCAGGCCAAAGGCCCCTCCAGTCCAGCTTCCTGCATCTCACAGCGGCCCACCAGATGCCTCCGGGAGCACACAAGACCACAAGACGCCTGCATCCTGCTGCCACTCCCTTGCACCTGGCATTCAGAGGCAGCCGACGTCTAAAACCGGCAGACTGCACACACCCATCGTGGCTTGCCACCTGTGATGGACTTTTCCTCCATCAATCTGTCCTTTTCAAGGCATCTAGACCGTACGCCCTCACCGCGTCCTGTGGCAAGGAGTTCCACAGGTTGATGACACAGATCGATTAAGTACCGTCACCTTCGGGTTTCCAAGGAACAGTAGGAATATTTGCAACACAAAAAGTGTGTGTGTGTGTGTGTGTGTGTGTGTGATTAGTTCCTCAAATTTGTGTTGAAGGACACAGCAGGAAGTGGTCAGCTGCCAGCTACGTCCAAGCTCAATCTTGTTTCTCCCAATTACAACCATGGTTAGAGTCACTGCCTTGCCATTGGGCCCCTTCTCCTCCAATAGGAAAGGTTCTTGCCTTGCCATTGGGTCACTTCTCCTCCAATCAGAGCGTGCAGCCAACTTGACGACTTCCCAGGAAAGCCACTTAAGACTGTTTTGGGTTTTGACTGGGGTAAATCTAGGTTCAAACTCTTCCTTGACAATGAAGCTGACCTTGGTGTGTCGGCAGACAGGAAACCCCAGAGATATTTGACTTAAATATCCCCTAGACGAAACTCATTTGCTACCTCTTGAATATTCTCAGAATCTTTCTTGGGAAGGTTTTTTGACAACAACAACAACAACAACAACAACAACCACCACCTCAATCCATTTCTGGTAATGAGGCAGCCCTAATGAACAGGCTTGAGGGGCTTGGTGATGTGACCCCTTTGTTCAACTCCCCACTCCCATCCCTCTCATCGATGGACTTGAAAAAAAAACACACCAGGAAAAAAAAAGACGCTCAAACATTTATCACACCTATACCTACACAAGCTTGCAAACTGCAGGAACTCATCTGTTGACAGGACAATTAGCAGCTACCTTGCAAACTGCAGGAGCTGAGCTCTTTGCAGGGCAGTGAGCTGCTCTCTGATTCTGGAATAGCCTCAGGGCTTGAGGCAATGAGTTCTCTGATCTTTCCATCACCCCTGTGTTCATTGGAGGCTCTGTGGGACCCACCAGAAATCAGGTCCGCGACCCACAGTTTGAGAAACGGTGCACTAGACCACTTCTCGCAGTACTGAGCGTGTTTATAAACTTAGTATAGGGAGCCCAAGGCCCCACAGTTCCTAGTTCATCATTCCAACAACTACAGGTTCAGCTGGTCTCCCATGGCCTGATCTGACACTTTCCCCACTGTGGCACACATCCTGTTGAACATGCGAATTCAGCTCCACCAAATTCTTTTCCGTTTTAGCCCGAAAGAGGCCAAGGAGGTTTCTGCCCACGCGAGATTCCCGGCCCGGCCCCCCCCCCCCGCGCGCGCACACAGCAGAAAGACCAGCCAACAGAGGCAAGTCCGTGGCTATCGTTGGGAAGAAACGCAAAGTCTAGGCGGAGTTTTGCGAAACATAAATCAAGGTGACCCAGAATGGGGCGTCTCAATAGCTTTTCTGTCCTTGCAGAAGCCTACGCCGAGCGATAGAGAAGCTTCTGGAAGGTGAGGAGAGCATGGCTGGTTCGGGGCAAGCTTTGCTGAGGAGGGAGGAACGAGGGCCTGAGAGAGAGAGAGAGAGAGAGAGAATGAGAGAGAGAGAGAGAGAGAGAGAGAGAGAGCACAGGAGATGGATAATCTATTCCAGACATATATGGCAGAAGGCCCAGAAACAGGCAGGGGGAGGAGACCAAGATGGCTAACAACCCATGAGGTTGCGCATAGCACAGGGAGTGAGAACGTATCACAGCCTCCCACAATAACTTGGTAGGCTGCATTAGACATTTCTCACATTTAAATTTCTCTCTGGATTTTTGTGGCTCCCAGTGCCCCAGTTTCGTTTCTGACGCCAAACAGGGGCATTTGGCATCTTGCACGGTGCCAGGGATTAGTTAGTGTCCAGTGCACTGTGCGCATCGCGCACCACCGTCTTGCCATTGGGTTCTAGTCCCATTCCTTTACTTCTCCCCCATGCACAGAAACCCTGCCAAAAACACACACACTAATCTTCATAACTTTGTGTTGATGCGCGTATGGAGGGTCTTTTGGAAGGGGTTTCACCCATGTGCAGGGGCGCAGGGGCGCTCCAGAAGAACGCCGCGCAAAACCTAACGGCAAAGATACGTTTGTCCACGCACAGGACAACCTTCAGGCGCTCCCAATGCTAATGCCTGATTCACATCTGTGAGCACATCAGAGCTGTTCTTTCGCTGTGGCGATGTAGCTATGTGCATCGGAGACATCTTGGGACAGGGTAGCAATACACACACACACAAATCCCACACAATGAAAAGGCGTTCCAAAAAGGCTTTTAGAAATTCTCTGAATTACACCGGAATTCAGAAGGAATGGAATGGAAGACAGAATGAAGCCAACGGCCCAGAACAGAACTGGGGAAATTCTCGTCTTCTATGTTATTGTTGTTCAGTCGCTAAGTCGTGCCCGACTCCTCGCGACCCCCTGGACCACAGCACGCCAGGCCTCCCTGTCCTCCACTAGCTTCCGGAGTTCGCCCAATTTCATGCTCATCACTTCAGTGACACTCTCTAACCATCTCATCCTCTGCCGCCCCCTTCTCCTTTTGCCTTCAATCTTTCCCAGCATGAGGGTCTTTTCTAAAGAGTCCTCCCTTCTCATGAGGTGGCCCAAGCATTTGAGCTTCAGCTTCAGGATTTGTCCTTCCAGGGAGCAATCAGGCTTGACTTCCTGGAGGACTGACCGATTGGATCTCCTAGCAGTCCAGGGGACTCTCAAGAGTCTTCTCCAACACCATAATTCAAAAGCATCTATTCTTCGGCGCTCTGCCTTTCTTATGGTCCAGCTCTCACATCCATACATTGCTACTGGGAAAATGAGAACATAACATATGTTATGTTCTTAAGAAGAGCCCTGCTGGATCAGGCCAAAGGCCCATCTAGTCCAGCTTCCTGTATCTCACAACGGCCCACCAGGTGCCCCAGGGAGGCACGAGACACAAGACGCTTGCATCCTGTTGCCACTCCCTTGCACCCAGTACTCTGAAGTAGCCTACTACTAATGTAGTAGGCCCTTTCATGGATCACTGCCTTGTCGTGGCGAAGGGGCTTGAGTAGCTCAATGAAGCTGTGAGCTATGCCATGTAGGGTTACCCAAGATGGACAGGTCATAGTAGAGAGTTCTGACTAAACGTGATCCGCTGGAGAAGGAAATGGCAACCCACTCCAGTACTCTTGCCAAGAAAACCTCATGGATTACAAAACTAAAAGGCTAAACGATATGACACTGGAAGATGAGACCCTCAGGTCGGAAGGTGTCCATTATGCTACTGGGGAAGAGCAGAACACGAGTACTAGTAGCTCCAGAAAGAGTGAAGTAGCTGGGCCAAAACCGGAAGGAAGCTCAGCTGTGGATGTGTCTGGAAGTGAAAGGAAAGTGCGATGCTGCAAAGAGCAATACTGCATAGGAACCTGGAACGTCAGATCTATGAATCAAGGTAAGTTAGATGTAGTCAAACGTGAGATGTCAAGGCTGAACATCGACATCCTGGGAGTTAGTGAACTAAAATGGACAGGAATGGGAGAATTTAATTCAGATGACCATTATATCTGCTACTGTGGGCAGGAATCCCTTAGAAGAAATGGAGTAGCCTTCATAGTGAACAAGAGAGTGAGAACAGCAGTACTGGGGTATAATCTCAAAAGTGATAGAATGATTTCAATTCGGATCCAAGGCAAACCTTTCAACATCACAGTAATCCAAGTCTACGCCCCAACCACTGGTGCTGAAGAGGAAGAAGTTGACCGTTTCTATGAAGACCTAGAACAGCTTCTAGAATTAACACCCAAAAAAGATGTCCTTCTCATCATAGGGGATTGGAATGCTAAAGTAGGCAGTCAAGAGGTAATAGGAGTAACAGGCAAGTTTGGTCTTGGAGTACAGAATGAAGCAGGGCAAAGACTGATAGAGTTTTGTCAGGAGAACACATTAGTAATAGCAAATACCCTTTTCCAGCAACACAAACGGCGACTGTACACATGGACTTCACCAGATGGTCTACATCGAAATCAGATTGATTACATTCTTTGCAGCCAAAGGTGGAGAAGCTCTATACAGGCAGTAAAAACAAGACCTGGAGCTGACTGTGGCTCAGATCATGAGCTTCTTATTGCAAAATTCAGGCTTAAACTTAAAAAAGTAGGGAAAAGCACTAGGCCCTCCATGTATGACCTAAATCAGATCCCAAACGAATATACAGTGGAGGTGACAAACAGATTTAGAGGCTTAGATTTGGTAGACAGAGTGCCTGAAGAACTTTGGACGGAGGTCTGTAACATTGTACAGGAAGCAGCAACTAAAACCATCCCAAAGAGAAAGAAATGCAAGAAGGCAAAGTGGCTATCTGAAGAGGCTTTAAAAATAGCTGAGGAAAGAAGGGAAGCCAAAAGCAAGGGAGAAAGGGAAAGATATACCCAACTGAATGCAGATTTCCAGAGAACAGCAAGGAGAGATAGGAAGGCCTTCCTCAATGAGCAATGCAAAGAAATAGAGGAAAACAATAGAATGGGAAAGACTAGAGATCTTTTCAAGAAAATTGGAGATGTCAAAGGACAATTTCATGCTAAGGTAGGCACAATAAAGGACAAAAACGGCAAGGACCTAACAGAAGCAGATGAGATTAAGAAGAGGTGGCAAGAATACACAGAGGAACTCTATAAGGCCGATCTCAATGTTCCTGATAACCACAATGGTGCGGTCACTGAGCTTGAACCTGACATCCTGGAGTGTGAAGTCAAGTGGGCTTTAGAAAGCCTCACTAACAACAAAGCTAGTGGAGGTGACAGCATTCCAGTGGAATTACTGAAAATCTTAAAAGATGATGCTGTCAAAGTGCTGCACTCCATATGCCAGCAAATTTGGAAAACCCAGCAGTGGCCACAAGACTGGAAAAGATCAGTTTACATTCCAATCCCAAAGAAGGGCAATGCCAAAGATTGTTCAAACTACCGAACCATTGCACTCATTTCACATGCTAGCAAGGTGATGCTCAAAATCCTACAAGCTCGGCTTCAGCAGTATGTGAATCGAGAACTACCAGATGTACAAGCTGGTTTCCGAAGAGGCAGAGGAACTAGAGATCAAATTGCCAACATTCGATGGATCATGGAGAAAGCCAGAGAGTTCCAGAAAAACATCTACCTCTGCTTCATTGACTATGCTAAAGCCTTTGATTGTGTGGATCACAACAAACTGTGGCAAGTTCTTGAAGAGATGGGAGTACCAGACCACCTTATCTGTCTTCTGAGAAACCTGTACGTGGGCCAGGAAGCAACAGTTAGAACTGGACATGGAACAACCGACTGGTTTCAAATTGGGAAAGGAGTACGACAAGGCTGTATCCTGTCACCCTGCTTATTTAACTTATATGCAGAGTACATCATGAGGAAGGCAGGGCTGGATGATTCACAAGCTGGAATCAAGATCGCTGGGAGAAATATCAACAACCTCAGATATGCAGACGACACCACTCTAATGGCAGAAAGTGAGGAAGACTTAAAGAACCTGCTGATGAGGGTGAAAGAGGAAAGTGCCAAAATTGGCTTGAAGCTCAACATAAAAAAAACTAAGATCATGGCCACCACTCCCATCACTTCCTGGCAAATAGAAGGGGAAGAAATGGAAGCAGTGACAGACTTTATCTTCCTGGGCTCCAAGATCACCGCAGATGGTGACTGCAGCCATGAAATTAAAAGACGTTTACTTCTTGGGAGGAAAGCTATGGCGAACTTAGACAACTTAATCAAAAGCCGAGACATCACCCTGCCAACAAAGGTTCGCATAGTCAAAGCTATGGTTTTCCCAGTAGCTATGTATGGCTGTGAGAGCTGGACCATAAGAAAGGCAGAGCGCCGAAGAATAGATGCTTTCGAATTATGGTGCTGGAGAAGACTCTTGAGAGTCCCCTGGACTGCAAAGAGGTCCAATCGGTCCATCCTACAGGAAGTCAAGCCTGATTGCTCCCTGGAAGGACAAATCCTGAAGCTGAAGCTCCAATACTTTGGCCACCTCATGAGAAGAGAGGACTCTTTAGAAAAGACCCTCATGCTGGGAAAGATTGAAGGCAAAAGGAGAAGGGGGCGGCAGAGGATGAGATGGTTAGATAGTGTCACCGAAGCGATGAACATGAAATTGGGTGAACTCCGGAAGCTAGTGGAGGACAGGGAGGCCTGGCGTGCTGTGGTCCATGGGGTCGCGAAGAGTCGGACACGACTTAGCGACTGAACAACAACAATGTAAGGAGGTTGCACAATCCATCATGGCCTATAGCCCATGATGGACTTTTCTTCCAGAAATCCATCCAAACCCCTCTTAAAGGCATCTAGACCAGATGCCATCACCACCTCCTGTGGCAAAGAGTTCCACAGACTAACCACCTGCTGGTCTAACCACGAGGGGTCTTCTATGTACACCAGCACATTTCCAACCAGCTTATGGCGTTTTATTTTTTTTTTCTGTAAGAATTTAGAGCCTACCTTTTGACCCCACCAAAGAGCCCCAAAGTTGCTTAACATCTCATCAGAATTAAAACTCAATCCCTAATTCGGAAATAAATAGTATTCGAGCCAAAATTAACAACTGAGAATAAATCAAAACAGCCAGTGAGTCAACAGATAAGGAACGAACGGCAAAAAGGACCCACGCTCAACTCAGGCAGTCAAATCCCATTTGAAAAGCAAAGAAAACTTTCATCAGGCACAGAAAAGACAGCAGAGGGAGAGTCGAACAGGCCTTGAAAGGCCCAATCTGATCCTCGAGAGGCATAAAATTATACAGTTGGAAGGGTCATCTAGTCCACCCCCTGCCGGCTCGTACATCACTTGGAGGTCAGAGCAAATCTGCCAGTAGAGAGGCCAAAACAGGGAGATTTGGGCATGATGTTAGGGCACATCCCCACATCCCACATGTAGGAAGCACATCCCTCTCGCATACAACACCAGAACCAGGAGACATCCACTCAAACTGAACGCTGGGAGAGCTAGAACAGATAAGAGAATCCAACATGTCTTTAATCTGTGGAACTCCTTGCCACAGGGTGCAGCGGCGGCGTCTGGTCCGGATGCCTCGAAAAGGGGACTGGACAGATCTCTAGGCCCCTGCAGTTTTGCAAAGTGCGCATACAACGGGGCAACCAGAGTGCACCAGCACCTGCTGCTGGGCTTGTCGGTCGGATCGCACCTCCCCATTTCCTTTTCCCCTCGGTTCCACTTCCGTTTCCAAGACATGGGTTGTGAGGAGAGGAGCTGTGAAGGTGAGCGGGATGAAAGAGGTGGACACACACACACAAACACACACACCACTGCCATTCCGGTGCCTGAGGCGAACGGCTCAGTCTGCCTCATCAAAGGGCCGGCCTTGTGAAAAACACCCTTGTGAAATTTGTACAGGTCGATTGCTCGTTTTAATGAGTAGGCTGCCTATCCAGCCTTGTTTGGAAAACATCCCTAGTTAAGGGGGGGCAAGCACCGGCAGAGACCAATTCCTTTCCCTGCTGGAAGCGGAGGAAACCAAGACGTGGAAAAAACCATTTTATGCCCTCCATCTGTATCCTGCCCAGTTTCCTTGACACCTCAGCGGTTGGATGCCCCACCCATTCCCTGCGCAGTGAGGTCACTTCCTGCTATTCTCTGGCCCCATTTCCCTTCCTCTTGTCCCGCCCTTCCCTCCTCTCTTTGATCAGCTGTCCTTTGCCAAGGCCATGTTCAGACACTCCCATGTCACATCTGTTTGGGCCCCTGGTTGCTATTGTGGGAATCAGAGAGGTGACACACTGCAGTGGCGTCACAATGTCACAGGACATTGTGGCAACACTTCAGGCTTCTCCCCGGAGGTGCTCCCTGTGGCGGCTTTGCACCTCCGTGCCTCTGGTGGGGGCATCCTTGTGTGCGTTTTTGCATGGGCCAATCAGAGAGCAGTTTGAGCAGGGGGGGGACTGTTCCACTTTCCCAGGTCATGTTCCTTAGGCCGCAATCCTCACCTGGAGTGAGGCCGGCACAGTTAGGCCAGCAAAGCTTGGCCGGCACAAGGACCGCTGTAAAGCGCGTTTGGACCACTCTCGGAGTCAGGGAGGGTGGCGCATGTCCGTGTACTAGCCTGTCTGAGAGTGGTCCAAACATGCTTTATGGTGTCCCTTGTGCCGGCCAAACTTTGCTTTATTTACCTCATATGTACCTCAGAATTTTACCTCAGAAATTTACCTCAGAATGCCAGATACAAGGGAGTGGCGTTTGGACCACTCTCGGAGTCAGGGAGGATGGCGCACGTCTGTGTGCTGGCCCCTCTGATTCCGAGAGTGGTTCAAACATACTTGACGGTGTCCCTTGTGCTGCCCAGACTTTGCTTTATTTACCTCATATTTACTTCAGAATTTTACCTCAGAAATTTACCTCAGAACGCCAGATACAAGGGCCACCATATGTTTGGACCAATCTCGGAGTTGGAGAGGCCAGCACACAGATGTGCGCCATCCTCCCTTTCTCCAAGAGTGGTCCAAACATATGGTGGCCCTTGTGCCGGCTAACTTTGCTGGCCTAACTGTGCGGGCTTCACTCCAGATTAGGATTGCGTTCTCGATGTTTCTCTGCTTTGCACGTTCCTCTTGAGACTGCAAGGCGTGAAGACATACCCCGTGGGAGCTGGTCTCCCCCCTGGACCTCTCCGTGACAGTGTGCCCAGGGAACGGCTGTCACAGACCTCTGCGACTCATTTGTCGCACTCAGCAGTCCTTTGGGAAAAGGTCGGCCTTCCTTGAGAGAGGCCGGGCTTGCATTAAAAACCGTCCCTCTTCTCAGCAACCAAGGTGAGCGCATGCCAGAGGCATAGCTAAAGAAGTGCCGGGGGGGGTGCAATTGCACCGGGCAACAAGCTTTCGGGGGCAACAAGCTGAGCTTGACGCTAGTGGCCCAAATTATGAAAACCTTTGTAATGATAAATAATACCGTCATGCTCTGTACCATTTGATGTGGAATTTAATGCAAAGTGCAATGAAACAAACCCGAGTGTAATATCTTATGTTATGGCCAAAACCTCAGAGAAAACGAAAAAACAATTGTGACATCACTTCCTGTGGTGATGTCACTTCCAGGGCAACGTTTTGCCCTCGGCACTGGGCTAGACTTCCATTCGCTATGCCCCTGGTACGCACAGAGCTCGCGAGCCAGGGAAATGTGGCCAGGGTTGGCAGAACTAGAGCTGGCAGAACCATTCAGAGGTGTCGCCAGGTATTGGGGACTCTGGGACAGCGAACACACCATTTGGTTTTTCCGGAAAGTTCTCCCAGGAAGCTTGGAATACAATTGAGCAAATTACAAAGTGGGCTACGGGGAGCTCAGCCAGCAGGAAATACTGGCTAGATAGCTAATGGCTAGATCCGTGGTTCCCAACCTGGAAGTATGGAGAAGATAAATACTAAGCTAGGGCATTGGAGGGTGCCTGGAAGCCGTAGGCATAACAGGGGTGGAGCCTGAAGGGCACCCGCCCCGGGCGCTATGCCAAGGGGGGACGTGACGCCCCCAGCAGCTGCTTCTCCAGGCCCAGAAGTCACAACGTCATATGATGTCGTGAGTTCCCTGCCCCAGGCACCAGGGCTTCTAGGCACGCCTCTGCCGGGCGCCCAAAGAGGGGGGCAGAAATGTCCTGAGATCTCAGAACCTGCTTGCGTGTGTGCGGAGACGAGCGCTCACAGTTTGGGTCCACCTCCCTCGCCGTGCATGCCGCGGTTCGTAGAGACCGTGCTCCGGCGGCGAAGGGGAAGGGCCCCCGAAGACCCCTTCGTGTACACCCCGCACCAAAAAAGGGGCCCCAAAGAAACGCCGTGCCCTCCCCCTCGTCCCCGACAGCATTCCTCTCGGAGGCCCCGAGCTCAGCCACGGAGCTGGAATTTTGGAAACGGCACGGGGTAGAAGAAGGTAGATTTTTGTTCCTCTTAGGAAAAAAAAAAGCCACATTTCTCATTAGTGTGGAGACCAGATCTCAGCATCCTTTCCAGCAATGCCGCCAGCCTTGAGCGGCGTGCAGCACTCCCCCCTCCTGCTTCTCCCCGCAGCCCTCCTCTCTCCCCCTCCCTTCGCGGAGCCGTTTTCTCTTTTTATTTTCAGCCCTCTGCTTGGTTCCCAGCTCTCCCCCTTCCTTTCCACCCCTCCCTCCCTCCTCCCTCCCTCTCTCTAGGGGGAGAAAGGTCATTGCGCAAATGATTAGTCAGAGCTCAGTTGCTGTAGCAACCAGCCGCTGTATCTGGGACAAGGAATGGATTGAGGACAAGGGAGAGGTCGGCCATTAGCGGATGCTGGGGGAGCCGAAGGCTTTGTATTTACTTCCCAGAGAGTCGGCAGGCGCCGAGGCAAGCCAGAAGCCCCCGCGCTCTGCTGTTGCGCGCAAAGATGCTTCTCTGGGTTGGAGGTTTGGAACAGACCCGGACGATTGAGGTTTTTTTTTTTTTTAATTTTAAAGACAGGGGTGTGTGTGTTTGTGTGTGTGTGTGTGTTTAAATAAAAAAAAATAGGAGAATCTTCGACACCCAGGCGTGGCTGTGCACGCGCACCCAAGCCTGCCAAGGAGCGCGCATCGCCGCTGTGAAAAACACGCCTGCAGCCGGCATGGCGTGAGTCTGTGGAACTCCATGCCACGGGATGTGGGGGATGCCTGGATGCCTTGAAAAACGGACCTGGACAGGTCGGTGGAGGGGAAACGTCCACCGCGGGCGACAAGCCGTGATGGGTCTGTGCAACCTCCTGGTTTTGAGAGGTGGGCTTTCAGAACGCCAGACACAAAGAAACGGCGACAGGATGCAGGGATCTTGTCTTTTGTGGAATCTAATGGAACGTAGGAAGGATGGACATGGGATTTTGGCCCTTTTTTTTCCTTGTAACTAGGCATTTAAAGGTGGACACATGCGCGCGCGCGCGCGCACGCGCACACACACACACACACACACACACACCGGTATAAGTGGATACCGAGGGCATGACCTGTAATCAGGAATATTGTCCCTAGCAGTTGGAGTTCCTGTCTAGGTTCCCCACTTCTGTTTTCAGAGGGAGAGGATGGATTCAGGCCTGGGCTGTCAGTGAACCCCATCTTTGTCCAGCCCTACAACATGCAATGTTCCCCTCTGTCGTTTTCTCATGCTTGCCCTACTTAAAAAGGAAGCAGAAGTGTGGAAGAGAGAAGAATGGTGAGCTAGTGCGTCTCCTGAGAGACACTCTAGCCCACCACTCACCTCCACCGAGACTCTCTAGCCTACTACTCTCCTCTCCTCAACTCCCTGCTTCCATTTCAAAATCCAGCGGACATGGGAAGAGGAAGGAGCATCAGCTATGGAGATGGGGGAGGAGGTGCTCCAGCTAATCTGTCCCCTGTGTTGACTGCCTGCAGGCACCCCATGGGCAGGGTTCCTAGCTCATCTCTCCAGAGAGGGGGCAGGAGAAGAGAGACTCTGGGAACTGGCGGGATGAACATGAATCGTCCCAGAAATCTTTGCTCCCCCAATTAAGTGGGGCACCAAATTGCACCAACCTTATTCTCCGGTGTGGTGATGGTAAGTTATGGTTGCTTTCAAAAGGAGGAGGAAGAGGTGGAGGAGCCGAAGCAGTGGAAGAGAGGAAGAGAGAGGAGGAGAGAGGTGTGCTAGACTGTCTCCTTTTCCCAGCTGCAATGGTAACACCACCAGCAGCCGTCTGCTGAGCAGGCTGGGGGGTAGCAGGACACCCCCAAAATTCACCGCCTTGTGCAGTTCCGTGTAGGACACTGCATGGACAGCCAGCCTTGCTGTTTGTGGTTAGTCCTCGTTGACGGAGAGGCGCTCTGCGCATGGTCAAAGGCATTGTGGCACACGACTTCCCAAGCAGAATCCTGGCCTTGAAAAACAGGTCCTGAGGCTCTTGAAACTGCGCCAGAAAACCAACAAAGCAGATCTGAGGCCCACGGATGACCGAAAGGTCAGCTGAGCTCTGCAAGGACTTCCTCTCAAAATCCCCCTGCTGAACAGAACGCAGCCGCCCGTTCCCAGAAACCGGTTGTGAAATCACGCCTGCTTCGAAAATAAATAGACACGGTGAACCGACCCGTCTTCCCATAGAACGCGGAGCAGGTCGTCATGTTCTGTAGCCTCACAGACCCTGTGGGGTGTGGAGACTTACCCAAAGGTCTCAAAGTCTGAAATTTCAGTGTGTTTAACCTCCTTCTCAGGGCCTCTTCGGCTAGAATGTGAAGGCAAAGAGAGGAGAAAAGAGTGGGTTCTTTTTTGCCCTGTTTGGTTTGAGAGTTTACCTCTGCCCCATGTTGAGCTGGCTTAACCAAGTGCCATCCTTTTCGTAATTTCGTCTCTCTCTCTCTCTCTCTCTCTCTCTCTCTCTCTCTCACACACACACACACAGAGAGAGAGAGCAACCCCCATCTATTTATAGTTGGTGACACAAACTCTTTTGTGAAATGTTGTTTGTGCCGAAAAAAGGTGTTGAATTATTTTTAATCTGGGGGGGGGAATTGTGTATGTAGCATCATCCGTGCACAAGCTGCTTCCCCCCCCCAAAAAGCAGGCATGCAAAACACATACAAGCCAGTCTCTGCCCCAAGAAGCTTACATCTGGGGGGGGGAGAGAGAGAGAGAGAGAGAGCAATCCTAACATGTTAGGCTGGCACAGTTAGGCCAACAAAGTTTGGCCAACACAAGGGCATCCGTACAGCGCGTCTGGACCGCTCTCGGAGTCAGGGAGGATGGCGCACGTCTGTGGGCTGGCCTCTCTGACTCTGAGAATGGCCCAAACATCCTTGACGGTGTCCCTTGTGCTGGCCAGACTTTGCTTTATTTACCTCATATTTACCTCAGAATTTTACCTCAGAAATTTACCTCAGAACGCCAGATACAAGGGAGTGGCGTTTGGACCACTCTCGGAGTCGGGGAGGATGGCGCACGTCTGTGGGCTGGCCTCTCTGGCTCCGAGAGTGGTCCAAACATACTTGGACGGTGTCCCTTGTGCTGGCCAGACTTTGCTTTATTTACCTCATATTTACCTCAGAATTCTACCTCAGAAATTTACCTCAGAATGCCAGATACAAGACAGTGGCGTTTGGACCACTCTCTGAGTCAGGGGGGACGGTGCATGTCTGTGTTCTGGCCTCTCTGACTCTGAGAGTGGTCCAAACATACTTGACGGTGTCCCTTGCGCCGGCCAAGCTTTGTGCCGGCCTCCCTCCAGGTTAAGACTGTGCCCTGAGTGTCCCTGTCCAGTCCTACGCAGGTCTACTCAGAGGCAATCTACTCCCATTTCTAGTCAACAGGGCTTATAGCCAGGTCAGTGTGGGCTGGCTCGAAGCCTGCCTTTCATCCTCTTCCCACCCAGTGCAAACGGGTGCGTGCCTGCTCAGAAGTAAACCCCACTCCGTTCAACGGGGCTTGCTCCCAGGAAAGGGGGCCTAAGACGGCAGCCCTTGTCCCTTTCCCCAGAGAGCTCCAGGGCCAAGACACCCCTGCCTTTGAATTCCTCGCTGTTGCCTCGCCTGCCTTGGGGGCAGCCACCCCCGCTCCCCCCCCCCCGCTCCTTCCCTGCCTCCCGCCTCGCAGCCGGGAAGGAACGTAGCTCACAAGGCCGCGCCCTCATTCTGTGGCAAGCCCCATCCTGTTCCTGCTCGACTGGACTGTCGAGAACGAGGAAGTCGGGCAGACAGGGCAGGGAGGGGGGCGGTCGAACTGGAGCCAGCCTGCCTCAGAGAGCTGGGAGGCGTTTGAGCTGCGAGAGGGCATGGGAGTGCAGCGCACAGCCAGGCTCCAGGCGCGCAGTGCTCCCTGCATTCCTTTGCAGCTCCCAGATCTCCAAGCCGGCTTTTGGCGGACGTGGTCCTCATCCGCGGCTGATCTTCGCACACTCCCTCCATCTCTGAGGAGGGTAGACTCTTTGGGGGAGATCGCCGGTTCCTAAGGAGCTGCCTGGGACTGCGTCAGAGGTTTGGGCCACCCTAGTCAGGTGTGCCCCTAGGCACAATTCTCAGCCGGCCTCCCTGCTGAGCCTGCTGCATCGCCTCCACTCCCGGAGATGGTATGTTCATAGGGAGTTGCCTGGGACTGCGTCAGAGCCTTTGGCCATCCTCGACAGCCACCTGGGCCCCTAGGCACATTTCTCAGTTGGCCTTCCTGCTGAGCCGGATGCATGTTCTCAACCAAGGGAGATCAGTCATTGGGAGTTGTCTGTGATGGGCCATCTAGACAGTATTGGCATTTTATTTTATTTTTGTTTTGAAGAATTTATACCCCGCCTTTCCCTTGCCAAAGCAAATGCCCAAAGCTAGTCTAAACCACCATTTTTTCAACAGGATTTTTACGACGATACAGTATTCTTGCGATCCGCCACTCCTCAGGCCCAGATGTAGCCTGCACAGTGTGGTTCTCTCCTTTGGCTGCATCAGCTCTCCAGGGTTCCAGATGGGGTCTTCATTATTTCTAGTTCACATTTTTCTACCTCCCTTCCTCCAAAGAGCTGAGGGTGGTGTATATAGTTACCTCCCACTCCTTTTGCCCTCACAACAACCTTGTGAGGTAGGAGGCGAGGCTGAGAGAGAGCGACTGGCCCAAGATCACCCAGGGAACTTCGGGGCTGAGCAGGGATTTGAACCTGCGCCTATGTCCAACTCTACTAGACACCAGTGGTCTCCAAATTTCTGCAGGGAAGTTGGAAGCCTAGTAAGTATTTGCAAGACATGCGCCATCCTCCCTGACTCTGAGAGTGGTTCAAACACACTTTAGGGTGGCTTTTGTGCCAGCCAAACTTTGCTGGCCGAACTGTGCCGGAACTAACTCCAGATTGCTCTCTTACTCCCAGGAAAGTGTGCAAAGGATTGTGGGCACACACACACACACACACACACACACACACACACACACACACACACACACACACACA
>JAJKFI010000127.1:1956441-1975319 GCA_029204185.1 Lerista edwardsae | reverse complement strand
ACACACACACACACACACACACACACACACACACACACACACACACAGAGAGAGAGAGAGAGAGAGAGAGAGAGAGAGAGAGAGAGAGAGACCCCTCAGAAATTGATGAGAAAAACTGAGTGAGGCAAAGGAAGATATAATAGAAGGGTTAAGAACATCAGAAGAGCCCCGCTGGATCAGGCCAGAGGCCCACCTAGTCCAGCTTCCTGCATCTCACAGTGGCCCACCAGATGCCTCAGGAAGCACCGGAGACAACAGGATGCCTGCATCCTGTGGCCAATCCCTTGCACCTGGTTTTCTGAGACAGCTTGCTTCTAAAACCAACCAGTTCCACACACCCATCACGGCCTGTAACCTGAGATGGGCTTTTGTTCTAGAAACCTGTCCAATCCCTGGGCAGCCGGGCCAGATAAGACGCCAGCGCCGCAGCCTGTGGCAAGGAGTTCCACGGACGAATGACACGCCGGGTGAAGAAATGTTTTATTTTGCCTGCCCTAATGCTCCATTGTAGTGGCTATCCCCTGGTTCTGGTGCTGAGTGAGAGGGAAAAGAACCGCCCTCTATATACCATCCTGGCTCTCAAGTTAGCCAGTTTTCAGGCAATAGCACGGACATTTTTTTGGATTTGGATTTTGGATTTTATTGGCCAAGTATGTAACCATACCCACAATTTGGTGCGGCTACCAGCAACATACAAATAATGCTACACACACACACACACAATAAACAATAATGTAAATACACAAAACAAATAAGGGCAAAAAATGTGTCCTGTGAGAGCTGCCGATTGGCCCCAGGTCGGCCAATCGGCTTCAGGGCTGAAAGGGGGCCCTGCGCCCAGATTCTCTCCCCAGCAGGAGGCCAGCAGCACTAACCACTACGCGCCATTCTCTCCCGCGCAGCAGTGAAGATGCAAAACAGGCAGCCCGTTCTCAGTCACATACAAGGGCAGGCAGACATTTGCATCACAGATGCCAGAAGGATTTCAGCTTCGTGTCTGAAGCCTCTGCGGAGAGAGAGCTCGGGTGGCCCCAGGCCGCGGTGGGTGGGCAGCCCCAGCACACACACACACACACACACACACCCCGGTGCGTGTCACTCCTTGGGGTGGCGCCTCCTTCCAGCCAGGGACAGGAAGCTTCGCGCTAAGGCTAGATATAGCTCTTGTGCTCTCGGCGGGAGGCCCGGAATCCAGCTGAGCCCCTCAATGCAGACGGGCATGTAAATCAGCTGGACAGGCAGAAAGGAAAAAAATAGGGGGAGATGAGATAAGGGGGGGGGCAGAGAGAGAGAGAGAGAGAGAGAGAGAGAGAGAGAGAGAGCGCTAAGCAGTAGAGAGTCCAAGGGAAAAAGATGAAAAGGGGGAAAGAGATTGGAGGATTTTTTCCCCCCTCCCTTATGAAGAAAGACTGCAGCGTTTGGGGCTCTTCAGTCAGGAAAAAGGCGCCTGAGGGGGGACATGATTGAGAAGCACAAAATCATGCAGGGGGTGGATAGATTGGAGAGAGGGATGCTCTTTTCCCTCTCACACCACACCAGAACCGGGGGACGTCCGCTCCAACTGAGCGCTGGGAGAATGAGAGTGGATCAAAGGAGAGACTTTTTTTTTTTAACCCAAGCGGGTCGTTAACCTGTGGAACCCCTTGCCACAGGAGGTGGGGATGGCGTCTGGCCTAGGTGCTTTGGAAAGGGGATTGGGCAGCTTGATGGAGGAGACGTTTGTCGCAGGCCACAGGCCACGATGGGTGGTGCAACCTCCTTATTTTAGAAGGAGGCTACCTCCGAATGCCAGACGCCAGGGAGTAGCAACAAGATGCAAGTATTTTGTGGCCTTGTGTGCTCCCTGAGGCTTCTAGTGGGCCGCTGTGAGGTGCAGAAAGCTGGACTAGATGGGCCTTTGGCCTGATCCAGCGAGGCTTTTATGTTCTTAGGATTGCAGATTATGCTTTATCTCATATTTACCTCAGAATGCCAAATGCAAGGGAGTGGCCACAGGATGCAGGCATCTTGTGGCCTTGTGTGCTCCCTGAGGCTTCTGGTGGGCCACTGTGAGATGCAGGAAGCTGGACAAGATGGGCCTTTTATTTGGCTTGATCCAGTGGGTCTCTTCCAATGTTCTTATGGATATATCTTTGAAGAAGTGCTAGGGCCCAACGCCAGCTTTCAGTGGCCTTCCTTTGAGGGACACATAAGGGGCAATGCTCAAGGATGGAGGTGAGCTCCACAGCTCTGATATCTGAATGAGATCCATTTCAGCCGGCCTAACTCCAGGTTAGGATTGCACCCTCACTTTACTATTGGAAAATGGCCGAGAAACAACCCAACTTATTGCTGCATTCTCTGCAAAGCAGCAGGCTCTGGCATCACAATGACGGCACTTCCAGCTGTGACATCACTTCTGGTGGGTCCCCGGCAGGGGGTCATTCTAAAAAGCGGGTCCCGGTGCTAAAAGGCTTGAGAACCACTGAGCTCGAACACAGGACTAAAGATGCTTTTGGCCTGATCCGGTAGGGCTCTGCTTATGTTTTTCTGCCCCACATAATGAACAGTCTCCCCACATGCACACACAACGGACATTACAGTGGCCGGGTACCTCAGAGGTCTGCGTGAAACGAGCATCCATGCGCACCTCTGCAGCACCAGTGCACGCTGCGCTGCGAGGCGGTTCGAGGCAACATGAGCCGCCCGTCAGGAGGACTGCAGTTCAAACGGCGCATTTGTTCACAGGCTCCCCTAGTCAAACAGCAAGGACAGGGCTGCACTTAGCTCCGTTTCGACGCATTTCCCAGAAGCAGGAAGTCGCAATTATGCGCCAGGAGGAAGCGGGCGGCTTTCATGGCAGATGGTGGGGGGGGGAGGAGGGGAACAGGCCTCCACTTGAAAGAGACCCCAGGAGGGGGCTATTAATGGATCGCCATGCGTTCTGAGCACACACACACACACACTCAGATTCCCTCTCAGAGCCGGGTGGGCACACGAGAGACGAGTCTTGCCCCAACCACAGCAGCTCAGGGAGAGGCCTGGTTGATAGAGCACACCCCCAGCATTTGGAAGATCTCAGAGTTTCTCGAGATCAGCGATTCCCAAACTGTGATTCAGGATCCACCAATGGGTCGCACGAGTCTGGCTTGAAAATATGGGAAGGAGGGATGCTGGAAAGGGTTCGGAGGGCTGTGTGGCTGCTCTGCTTGTGTCAATGTTGTAAATAGGCTTTTTCGTTGCGATTCGCTTTGCGATTGGAGAACGGCTGAAAATAAACCAACTGGTTGCGGCATGCCCAGGAAAGCAGCAGCCTCCGGTGACACAATGACGGCACTTCCGGCCGTGACATCAGTTCCGCTGGGTCCCGGACAGATTGTCATTCAAAAAAGTGGGTCCCGGTGCTAAAAGGTTTGAGGAGCACTGCTCTAAATCGGTGGTTCTCAAACTGTAGGATGGGACCCCCTTGGTGAGTTCACGAGCGAATTTCACAAAAAAAGATCACAAAGGCAAATAATAACCCAAAAGGGCTCACCCATCGAAAAGAACGCAGAGCACCCCCAGCAACCGCCACAAGAAAAGGCACTGTGAAAAGGGGCGGCTCCTCTCCCTCTGAGCATGCTCAGTCCTCGTTATCCGCTAGGGTTCGGTTCCTAGAAATCCTCGCGGATAACGAATTCGCTGATAACAAATCATGGATCCGATGGGATCAATGTAAGGGGGTCCCTTCACTGCCAACAGAAGAATGCAGCAGAGACCCCCAGGAAGCCGGCAGAGTGCAACAGGAAGCGCCCAAAGATCTCTGGATGCTGCAGAGCCCTTCCAGAGGCGGCAGGGACCTTCAGAACGTCACCTGCGAATAACATGGACCCCTCAAGCATGGCTTCTGTCGACCATTTTAAAGGGGCCAGCGCTGGTCGTAGGTGCCGTTCTGAAGGTCCCTGCCGCCTTTAAAAGGTCTCTGCATAGTGGATAACATGGACAAAGTTGCGGATAACGAGGGAAGGAGCGATTTTGCCCCTCGCGGATAAATGCGATCGCATATAAAGAGGATCGACTGTATTCACAGACACACTGTGGCCACCCCTGGGGATCACGCACAGGCAGCCATCAGGGTTAGCAGCCCCCAAACGCTGGGGGGGTGGGTGGGGGCCACATGCAGCCAGTTGCCAGAGCGCTTTCCCACCATCCCCAGCTATCCTGACACCAATTAAAGCCAGGAAGGCAAGAAGCAGGGGGCCTGGAGAACTTGTGTTTACCGGCTTGCCCGGAAGGGGTTCCTGCAAGATGTCCCACTGGTTGACGGATTAGACAGCAGACAATTAGGTTTCCATCTCGCTCACAGACACACACACACACACACACACACACACGCACACAAATCCCTTTCTCCATCCATCTGCAAGGCTGAGCGGGGCGAACGCAGCTGTCCGATGCTTAGCTGTACGCAGCTGAATCAGAAAAAAAAAAAGGATTCCCCCCCCCATCCATGCCTCGCCTTTCAGTGGCCGCCTGGCCAACATGAGTGAGAGGTCCCCAAAGAGATGACACAATTGCAACGGAAGCCGGTTAACCCCTCACCAGCTGGGCTGGGCACCCCCCTCGCTGCCGTCCGATGCTGGAGGTCAGGTGGGTTCGAAGGCCCGGCACTGGGGGTGGGAGTGGGCTTTGCTGGCTTGGACGGAAAAGAAGGACAAGGCAGAAGAAGAGAAAGAGGAACAGGAGGAGGAGGAGGAAGGGGAACCAAAAGCAAGGGCCAAAAAAGGCAAAGGACAATGCAAGTTTAGGTGCATCCCCTGCTAGCTAAGCAAAGGAGGGCTTTTCAAATTGTCGATCCTCTTATATTAAGCAAAGGAAGAGCAATTGTCCCCATTCACCCCAACATTTATTGTTTTTAACGCACCCTACTGAGACCCCATTTCCCCCTCCAATACCGGGATGCACATCTCCCAGTGGCCGTTGCGGGTCTTGGGTCTTCTTCATTGATTTTATTGGTTCCTTTTTGGTTCTATTTCCCATGGTTGATTCCATTGGTCACCTTTTTGAACCGCCCTTCCTCCAAAGAGCTCCTCCCCTCCTTTTTTCCTCACAACGACCCTGGAAGGTAGGCGAGGGGGGGAAAGAGCAACCAGCCCCAGGTCACCCAGAAAGCTTCACGGCTGAGTCAGGATTTGAACCTGCGTCTTCCAGATCCAAGTCCAACTCCCAAACCACGACACCAGCCTGGCTCTCTGACCATCTCATAATGTTGTTGTTGGGTTCAGTTGATGAGCTGGGGCACAGCTGGGACTGAGGATCTGGTGAATCACAGAATACCGGCGTGCCCCGCTATCCACTGGTTTGCTATCCGCCGTTTCAGTTATCCGCGGACACTGGGACACCGGATACTGGGTCCCCTATATTAAAAAGACAGGGGGAAATGAAACAAATCTTTTGTTTACTTCATTGCAGCAAAACCACAAATGTTCCCCTATCTTTAAAAAGGCATCCCCAGTATTTAATGCCTTTATTTTAATGCACTAAATGCACTGCCTGAAAGGAAAGCAGTTTCTAAATTTATTTTGCAAGAGCCCCTCCTTTCCACGGATCTCAACCCACAACACGCACCTGCAGGCCCTGAACCGTTCCTGAACCGTTCCTAAGTCAGAAGCCCAATTCGGGTTCCTGGATCGTGTCGTTCGAGTTCAGGCTGGTTTTGATCACTGGCGATTGTGAGGTTGATGGTCAAACCCAAGGATGAGGAAAAGCAGTCGTGGCGACCATAAGCAAGATTTACGGCTCCGAGGGCCTGTTAATGGTGCAATCTGGATGCCATGCGCCAGGGTGAATTATGGGAATGCCACAAGCCGGGGCTGTAAATGGGCAGTGAGAAGGCTGAGATTGGTTAACAGCCATCTCTCTCTCCCCACCGGCATAACTCACCCGGTCAGTCCCAGAAACCGGAAGTTAGGTCTGGGCAGAGAAAAATGTCTTGGAGCGCAAACCTAAGCTGGAATTAGGTGGCACAGGTAGGCCAGCAAAGTTTGGCCGGCACAAGGGACACTGTAATGTATGTTTGGACCACTCTCAGAGTCAGGGAGGATGGCTCACGTCTGTGTGCTGGCGTCTCTGACTCTGAGAATGGTCCAAACATCCTTGACGGTGTCCCTTGTGCTGGCCAGACTTTGCTTTATTTACCTCATACTTACCTCAGAATTTTACCTCAGAAATTTACCTCAGAACGCCAGATACAAGGGAGTGGTGTTTGGACCACTCTCGGAGTCAGGGAGGATGGCGCACGTCTGTGTGCTGGCCTCTCTGACTCTGAGAGTGGTCCAAACATATTTTACGGTGTCCCTTGTGCTGGCCAAACTTTGCTGGCCTGGGGGCTGGCCTAACGTCAGGATTGTGCCCTTAGAAACCCATAGTTTGAGGGAGGTCACACGGTAGAGCATTTAAGGCAGCTCATGGCTCTTGACATCCAGAGAAAAAAATATGAGAAGTCCAGTCCAGAATCCCTTTTACCATTCAATTCTGCGAAAAGCCAAAAACGAAACGGACTCTCCCTCTCCCTCTGAAACTTTTTCTAACAATTTTTATTTGGACTGCAGGATTCAATACGGCCGACATGATTTCCTCCTTTCAATAAGCCTGCGAGGCAGGTTAGACTATATGTATGTAGTGGCATAGCTAAGGCAGGGCTGGAGGGTATTTTGCCCCAAGTACCACACTTTGAGGGGGCGTCAGAAGACCTCTAGAGTCCTTAAAATGGTGGTGTATGTGGGTCATGGGCTAAAGATGTACTCCAGTCACTGTGCCTGAGTCACAAGTCAAGTCGCAAGTCTATAGCCCCACAAGCAGACACATAGACTCGCAAGTCAGAGCACAACATCACGACTCGGCCTGCGGAAATTTCGAGTCATTTTGACTTGAGTTCAAGTCATCTCGAGAAACAAATCCTTAAACAACCAGAAAACCACACCTTAAGCCTTCCTTCCTCCTATCGTTCGCGCGGAACAAAAAGAGACATGGATGAAATAGGTATTTTCAAAAGTTTGCAATGTTTTGTGGGTACGGAGGTGACCAGAAGATGTGGTGGCTGCCTAGGTGTACTGGTCCACTTTTTTTCTTCAACACCACATCTGTGTAAAGGTGTGTGCCATTTTTTTCCCCACAATGCACTGGGAAACGATGGAATGCTCCCCACCTAAAAAAGTGTGAAAATTCACCCATCCAAAAAATTTTCACCTGAGACACGGACAGAGAAGAGGAAGGGGCCGATTTTTGGACCACAACCAGCAAATCAGGGATGCCAACATTCCCTGCTCCTATGCTCTTTTTAACAACCTGACCTTTAAGAAGGCTTTTCCAGCGCAACCAGACGGGGCAGTTTTGCCCACTGGATTCCAGTATGCGCCTGTTAAAGGCACAGGAGCCAACCTGGCGCAAGATGTTGGCCATCCCAGGCAAAAAAAAAAAAAGGCGAGAATCAGCCGCTGGTTAACCTGTGCAAGTCAGGTGCCTGTGAAAGACACAGAAGCGCAGCCCGGGGAAGGAGGGTGAAGAGAGTTGGCAAGAGCCCGCCGCAGTCCGTGTTAATTGCCTTTCTCCCCCTCCCCAAACCTGTGCTCGCTGGTGGCGCCGCTACCTGAGAAAACAGGTGGATCGGGGCCCAGAAATTTAATGAGCAGCCGGCAACGGGAGGAAAGAGGCTGCTTTTCATCGATAGTCTCTTTGGTAACACGTTCCCGCGGGCAGGCAAGAACGAGAGCGGGGGGGGGGGAACCGCACCGCTCCTGGCTCTTGCAGGCCTCAGCAGAACGCAATTCTATTTTCTGCCATTTCCTGTTCCTCGCTGCCACGTCTCCATAGCAACCGTGTTGGCTCAAGGAGCTCTGCCTCCCCTCCCCTGCTCTCCTCGCTTGTTTTCAGATATATAATTTTTCCCCCCTCGTCCTGCCTGCCTGCCTGCCTGCCTTTGCTTCCCCGGTTCGGTTCGTTCCCACTCACAGCTTCCTTGCCGCAATCCCTCATTTTCCCGTCTTTTGTTCTGTTCTGTTCTCGAACGGTCGGAAAATAAGTGCGGGGTGTGTGTGTGGGGGGGGGGGAAGGCATTTGTGCCGGCGGCAGCCAGCCCTGCCTGCTCCCCGATTGCCCCACGGCAAGCCGTGCCCCTCCCCAATTAGCCTGCAAAACGGTTAGCCAGCCCGGACAGACCCAAGGTGCAGCATGCAAAGGCGGTGGAGTGCTAAGAGGGTGGCCGGAGGGTGGCTGCGGCCCCGGGTGCCAGTCTGCCGTGGGTTATCCGCGAGGCGGCTCCAAGACACTTACACGTCTTTTTCAAGGAAAAAAAGTACTTATTTTTTAATGGTTTGTTGGCACGATTACATACACGAAGTTGCAAAGTTATAAATCTTCAAATATAAATACACACACCTACAGAGGTAGTATTTGCAGGTCAGGCTTCTTTATCGGTGGTTGCGTTATCCGCGGTTTTGATTATCCGCAGGTTCCAAAACCACCGTGCAGGGCTGACCTGATCTCCCGCCTCTTCCCGTGCGGGCAGCGCCAGTCTCTGCCGTGCCGGTCTCAGAGCAATAGCGCCAACACAGAGGTTGCCACTTGGCGCCCGTGTCGGCTAAGGGCGTAGGGTCGACACTACATAGAATCGATGCTGCACCCTTCTTACCCCATTCTCTGTGGGGTATCCTTGACGGCCTCTCCTACAGGCTTTTCCGGGTACCGCTGTCTTGGATCACGCAAAATCTCATGAGATTTGGGTGCCGCCATCTTGGTTCACATGAGATCTGGTGAGATTTGGATGCTACCATCTTGGAGCGTGCAAGATTTTGCGCGATCCAAGACGGCGGCACCCAGCTGAGCCTGTGGCGGCAGAGGCTGTGGGGGGGGGGGCATCAAGCCCCCAGTAAGTTTGGGAAACACTGCTCTAGCCCACCCCTTCTTCACGACCTTCTTTTTCCTGACTTCAAGGAGGAGGAGCAGCAGCAGTGGAGGTGAATGGACAGGTGGCGATGGGAGGTCCCCATCACTCTACTGCCTGAGGCAGCAGTCTCAGTAGGCCTCATGGATGGGTCGACCCATCCACTCCTATACAACAAGCTCTCCATGAGGACTTGCATCTAACCTGCATTCTGCACATGTAGTCTGACAGCAGGCTGACCCGCACTGAGGGTTCCAGGGTTGAGCCTCTCATGGGCCCACTGACCGCCAGCTGCACACACACACACACACACACACACACACACACACACACACGACGGTTTCCAGTTACGCAACTGGGGCCCACACAATGGGATCTACCAAAGGGCTGGGAGCGACCAGCCGTTCCCCTTCTCTTTGCCTGCACCTGGTGCGCACCTGCCGCTCGGTTCGCAGATGAAATCAGAGACATGCTGCAACATCCCAAGCATGCTTACTCCCTGCCCAAGTCTCGGCTGCCTATAGACTGCACATAGTCCCCTACAACCCCTGCAAGAGCCAGGTTTTCACTAACTGGCAAGCCAAAAGGGCATTCCCACCACCATCACCAGTTTGGGACAGGGAGGTACGAGAAAAACAACATCAACCTGCAGTCATCAACAGGCCTTTGCTCAGTTTTGGCCTGTGCACCAGCAGCAGCCATACACGGATCACGCAGACCCGGCCACAGTGACCCATGCCAGGGTGACAGGGAGATTAGATTACTGCCATGCGCTTTCCCCGGGGCTGCCCTTGAAGACGGTTCAGAAGCGGCACTTCGTGCGGAATGCGTCGGCCCGTGTAGACCCTGGAGGTTGGCGGTTCGACTCTGTTAGGCCGCTTCTCCGATGGTGGCACTGGATGCCAGTTCATTTCCAGGCCCAATCCCAGGTGCTGCAGGGCAAAACCCTAATAAATAGCACACTGCAGTGAGTTCTCGGGATCTGTGGGGGATCCGTCCAGTGGTGTCATTCAAATGATTTAGGAACAGGAACTCACTTTTGATTGGCACTTGTCGGGAACCTAGAACCAGCCATGGAGCCCGTTAGGATCCGGAACGCCCATTCTGGTCCGTTCCCCCTGAATGACATCACTGGATCCGTCCCAGGAACACCCACGGATAACAAATTCCGCTGATAATTTAATACTGAAAGGAGCCCGGCATGGTGCCACAACAACTAACCCGTGGGACGCGTCTGGCCCGCCAGAAGTTGCGCATGGCCTCCTCAGAAGGTCTCCTGGATGTGACTGGCAGTTCCATTTGCACCGGCCACTTCTGGCCGTTTTTGGAGATGTTTTCCCCATGCCTCATAAGGACGTAAGAACATGAGAAGAGCCCCGCTGGATCAAAGGCCCACCTAGTCTAGCTTCCTGTATCTCACAGTGGCCCACCAGATGCCCCAGGGAGCACACGAGACGACAAGATGCCTGCATCCTGTTGCCACTCCCTTGCACCTGGCATTCTGAGGTAAATTTCTGAGGTAAACTTCTGAGGTAAATAAAACAGAATTTGTTATCCTAAGAAGAGCCCCACTGGATCAGGCCAAAGGCCCATCTGGTCCAGCTTCCTGCATCCCACAGTGGCCCACCAGATGCGTCAGGGAGCGCACAGGACCACAAGATGCCTGCATCTCATTGCCACTCCTCTGAATCGGGCATGCTGAGGTAGCCTACTTCTAAAATAAGGAGGTTGCACCACCCATCATGGCCCATAGCCAGTGGTGTCATCTACTCTCTCGCAAGCCGGAACGCTGGGCGGGACTTGAGTGATTGACAGCCCGTCGACTCACTTCCGGTTTCTTCGCGCGCCCCGTGCGGCTTTCCCTCGCCTCGGAGGGGGCGCCTGCTCGCCCAGGCACCCGGCGCGCCCCCCACCCATCCCCCCTGGCGAGCAGGCGCTCCCTCCGAGGCGAGGGAAAGCCGCGCGGGGCGCGCGAAGAAACCGGAAGTGAGTCGACGGGCTGTCAATCACTCAAGTCCCGCCCAGCGTTCCGGCTTGCAAGAGAGTAGATGACACCACTGCCCATAGCCCCCAATGGACTTGTCCTCCAGAAATCCATCCAATCCCCTTTGAAAGGCACCTAGGCCAGGTGCCATTACCATCACTCCTGTGGCAGGGAGTTTCATGACCCCGCTGGGTATAAAACGTATTTCCTTTTATCCGCCTCAGGACACTTCTGGACCAGAAGTGGCTGGTGCAAAACACCAGCTTCCAGTTGTGCTGGAAGACCTTTTGAGGCCCGCCAACCGCGGATAAGGCACCCCCGGATACACATATCCATAGATACCAAGCCCGCGGATAAAGATTTCCCACTGTATTCTAAATAAACCAATTATCTAGCCCTCCAACATTGTAACTCATTGGTCCTAGCAAGCACTTAAGAAAGGAGCTCGTTGGGAGCCAGCAAGATTCTGCCCTCCTCTGTCAACCCATCCCCTGCTGGGCCTCGGCTAGGACGCTCCCGACCTCTCCTCTCCTGCTGAACGCAGATTTATGGGGCGCACTTATTAAAAAACATTGTAACCGTTTCCCCCCTTTTTATGACACCGGCGGTGAAGTTATTTACTGTTATTGTTCGCGGCCCGGGCTCCTGCTCGAGCGATTCCACAGCTCCCTGGGGGCACCCCGTTTTCAGCTTCCAAAAGAGGGGAAGGCAGCAAGGGGGAGCAGACGGCAGCAATAAAGGGACAGAGACTCGT
This sequence comes from Lerista edwardsae, assembly GCA_029204185.1. Classification (NCBI taxonomy): domain Eukaryota; kingdom Metazoa; phylum Chordata; class Lepidosauria; order Squamata; family Scincidae; genus Lerista; species Lerista edwardsae. Next base: position 1,963,682 of record JAJKFI010000127.1, on the reverse strand, counting down.
CTGCGGAATGAATTACCCGGCAAAGAGGTGCTTGGCTGTCAGGGAAAGGTTCTGGCGGTGCCACTCTCCGCACAACCTCTAAAATCTTGCTCTGGCTTCGCGGTACACGTTTCGAAAGCCCTTTCCAAGCGCGGCCGCACCTTCCAACCCTGCGAGGTGGGTCGCTGGGACGGCAGGCGGGGGACCGAGGCTGTAGTTGCCATGTTGCAACCTGGAGAGAGCATCTTTTCAACCTTCAACGCGCTGGGAAATCAGGGCACCAAATGGGCGCAACGTCAGTCCTTTCGTGGGCCAACTCTCCCAACCTGTCCTAGTTAGTAGCACAAATCGAGGTGGGCTTCGACGTCAGACTCCTAGAATCAGAGAGTTGGACGGGCACCCGCAAGGTCATCTAGTCCAACCCTTTGGCTGGAGCAGGAAATCCTCCTAGAGCATCTCCAGCAGGTGCCTGTGCTCCATCCTCCCTGATCCCAAGAGTGGTCTAAATGCACCTTACGGTGTCCCTTGTGCCGGCCAAACTTTGCTGGCCTAACTGTGCCGGCCCTACTCCAGGTTAGGATTGCGCCCCCCAGTCCCTGCCACCTCCTCCTCCTCTGCAAACAGCAAGCAAACTGCCATGCAGTCGGTTTCCTAAGTTAGGCTCTGACAGGGGGGCATCGGTGGAGCAGCACCCATGGCCACTGGGTGCCATGGGAAATGCGGTTTGTAGTTCCCAGAGCCCCTTGTTGCGCAACTGAATTTCCCCGTGCCTGCCTTTCCTCTCTGTTTTTGTTTGTTTGACTCTCTCACCCAGTGGTGTCATCTAAATGATTTAAGAACAGGTACTCACTTTTGATTGGCACATGTCGGGACCTGCCCACCGGAAGTGACGTCATAAGCCAGAAGTGATGTCGTGGCAGGAAGGGACATGAAAAAAGCCCTTTTTGAGGCCTCAGACGATTTTAAACTGACCCAACAGTTGCAACAGGATTCCACAGCACCCCCAGAACATGTGAAGGAGGCCTGGCATCATGTTAAAACCCCAGAGCAACTCATTTTTCAGTGGCAAGGAAAGGAAAGGCTCCGCTCGCTGCCTGCCTGCCTGCCTGGCTCTGAGAATGTGCAGGCAACTCAAACGTGCAGGAAATTCAAACGTTGCAGGGGGCAGAGTCGACGAATGGGCGGGCGAATGGGCGGGGCCAGCCATAATCCTAGAAACCGGTACTCGCGTACCCCCGCGTACCCCCTGCATGACATCACTGCTCTCACCCCTGAAAAGTAAATTGTAAACTCCTTGGGGCAGAGAGTGGATGCTACTATACTGTAAGTGTGGCTACTTTGAACCGGAGAAGCCGGCGCGGCGGTGGCCAGCTTCGACTAAGTCTGACCTATAACTGGCCCCTTGATTGCAGCAGTTGACAATGGACAAAAGTATTGTGAGCCACCAGGACTGACAGCAGGCGACTGGGGGAACGACCACCCACAGAGCTCAGAAGAAAGGCAGGCCATGATCTCAGCATAGCCAAGTCTGAATCAGAGGCTCCATCTGCAGAACCGCACTGGCTATTTTAGGATTCCGCCCCCCCCCAATCCTAGCCTGTGGTCTTCTACCCTTCATAAGGCTTTCCAGGTAGCCCAGACCAATGTGGGATTTTTTTATTTCCATCTTAATGCACCCAGTAAAGTGTTCTCCTCCTGACCTCCCTCGAGAGGGAACTGAGGGAAGTGAGGAGTGGAACCCAAGATCAAACGCCAAAAATATGGAAGGCAGCCAGGCGGTAGGACAGGAGAGACAGGGAGTCCCAGAGACGGTGGGGATCAAAAAAGATAAGTAGCCCTCAGTGTAGACACAGGGTGGGCTCCTGCCTCTCAGATGTCAGAACAAAGCAAAGGGAAAGGAAGCCATCAAAGGTGAGGGCTGCCCCGGAGGATCCTGGGAAATTCCCTAGGAGGGCAAAATGGCACACAGGGGAGCAGGTGACACTGTGAAGGGAGGTTGCAAAAATACGTTTGGGGACTGCGGAGAGCACAGCGCAAAGCGACAGCTCAGTCGGGCTTCTTGCCTTGTAGGGGTGCGGCAGGAAAGAAACGACAGGAAACCTATGGAAAGGCAAAGAGGAAGTCGCACCATGGAGCATTCTGGGATAGCTGCCACTGCCCCCGTCACCCACCGCAACGCAGAATTCAACGCAGAACGCAATGAAACAAATAGGAGTGCTATGTCGTCCTTCTAGCAAAAGCTGTGGCCAAAAAAAACAAAAAAAACCCAGAAAACGGAAATGCAACTGTGACGTCACTTCATGCAACTGTGACGTCACTTCCGGCTGTGAGATCACTTCTGGGGCATCGTTTTGTCCTCTGCACCAGGCTACTCTGTGTGGCCCTGGGGCAAGTACCCTCCCTGACCCCCTTAGTTATGCTGGCCCACCACCAAGCAAGGGGGGCAGAGGCTGCCTTTCTGCCTTAGGGAGTCCAGCTTCGTTACCCCACCTCTCTCTCTCTGCTCCGAAGCGCCTGATCGGTTGTGTCCGAGAGGCGCAAGGCTGCCCAAAGCTTCTTACACACGCACACAAAGAAGGGGGGGATTCGAACGAAGAGGGGAGGGGGAGGCGGCTTTGCAAAAGGGAACAGCCCAATCCCTCCGCTCAATCGGTCGGTCGTGTAGACTTTGCACAGAGAAGAATATGTTGCGGGTTACAAAAGGCGGCTGGGGAGGGGGGGGAGAAGAGAGAGAAAGAGAGGGAAGGAAAAATCAACTCTGGGCTTCTGCTCTGTCACAATAGGTAAGGGCTCTCAGCACAGGCTCTCACCCGGCACTGCCAGCCAAGCTAAAAATACCGGCGCGGAGAAGGCTGCTGTCACCGCGGCTGCGAACCAATTGCCAGCTTTGGATTCCCAGCACCTCTTTAATAGCCCAGATGGGTGGCTGGAGGAGCGAGCAAAAAATAATCGGAGTGGGAGGCGGGCAAGGAGGGAGGCGGGGGGGGGAGACTTTGCAAGCCGGACTGAGGCATAGAGGTCTGTCCGTGCAAAGGGGCGGCACGTAGGGCGGAGAACACCTTGCCCACAGAAGGGGCTGATCCCAAGCTTGAGACAGTTAAAATCTCAGCCACGCAAATTTGGCCTCGGTAGGATCCCAACCAATCAACCAACAGTATTTATATGCCGCTTTTCAACATCAACAAAATTCGCAATGTGGTTTATGGGCAAATCAAGGCGATGCCAATCTCTCGCTGCAGCAATGAGGACTAGAATCCTTCTTTCGCTTTTCAAATGAAATTTGCAAGGGACCGTGACCATTTGCCAGCGTTCTCCACCCCCAACCCCCCGCCCACCAAAGCAGCAGACATTTCTGTTTTCGTTTTTGCTTGTTTTGATTGCGAGCCCCTCGGGGCAGGGACCTGCCCTTCTCATTTACAGTGCTGTGCACATGGATGGGGCTCCGTCAATCATCGTTGTAGGATTGATTCCAGGAAATCTGGCCCTAAAATTGCACATACCCCATTAGCAGGGCTCTGGAAATTCATTTTTCTTGCCTTGGTTGTCTCTCTGTTGTGCAGATTTCTCCTTGCATCTCTTACTCTTTCCAGACTGAGAGCGCAATCCTGACCTGGAGTTAGGCCAGCACAGTTAGGCCAGCAGCGTTTGGCCAGCACAAGGGCCACGGTAAAGCACGTTTGGACCACTCTCCGAGTCAGGGAGGATGGCACATGTCTGTGTGCTGGCCTCTCCGAGAGTGGTCCAAACACTCCTTACGGTGTGCCGGCCACACTTTGCTGGCCTAACTGTGCCGGCCTAACTCTAGGTTAGGATTGCGCTCTGAGGTTTGTAAAACTACAGATCAGAATTCCAACTCAAAGGCACCCAAAAAGCCCAGCCAAGGATTACAGTGGAAAAGGTGTCTGCTTGGGAGACCTTCATGTGAGATTTACCCAGCCTAGGACTGGAATGCAAGAACGTTCCTCCCTATGGAGGTGAATATGAGCAGATTGGGTGGTCTGGGCCACAAAAAGAGTTCACCTCATTTCTGGTTGGGAGCCTGCAGAATATAGAACGGAATATTCAGAATATAGAATATAGAATATAGCCTGCAGAATATGTCCTCCTGCTGATGTCCAAAATCAAACATGCTGCATACTGTAACTTCCCTGGTTCATGAACCCATTAAATTTATCTTCTTAGCCTCAGTCATCTCCATCTGCAAAATGGGGATAATAATACTGACCTTATCAGGATGGCCTCAAGGTAGTTACAAAGGAAGCTCTCCGAGCCCTCTGCAAGCACGATACAATCCTTCGGCATCGTGATTCCCAAGCGGCTGTCCTTCAAACACTCCACACAGACGCGGATGTTGAGAGGGAGGGCAGAATTCATGCGCCTAAGAATCGGAGCTTCATTTCTGTTTTAGATCAAACAAAAGAAAAGGTTTCTTTACCCAGCGTACAATTCATCTGCAGAACTCCCTGCCACAGGATTTATTTATTTATTTATTTATTCATTCATTCAATTTCTATCCCGCCTTTCTGCCCGAGGGCACCCAAGGCGGCTTACAACATTAAAAAGGCAATACAATATATGCAATTAAAACAATGTTAAGAACATAATTAAAAACAGTTATGCGGGGGCGGTGCCTGGCCTAGGTGCCTTGAAAAGGGGTTTGGACAGCTTGATGGAGGAAATATTTTTTGCAGGCTACAGGCCATGATGGGTGGTGCAACCTCCTTATTTTAGATGTAGGCTACCTCTGCATGCCAGATGCAAAGGAGTGGCAACAGGATGGCAGAGATCTTGTGGTCTTGTGTGCTCCCTGAGGCATCTGGTGGGCCACTGTGAGATGCAGGAAGCTGGACCAGATGGGCCAGATGGGCCTTTGGTTTGATCCAGTGGGCCTCTTTTGCTCTGTTTTAGAGAAGCAAGTTTCTAGTCCTCCAGACCGGAAAAAGGCTGGAGATGTTCTGAGCCAGCACTGGTCAAATTGGTGTTGCAGGTTTCTGTGCTGCTCCAAACCCTACAGAACCTGTTCAATCTGAGACAACAGAATACCCAGATTCTTATGAGACTCCATGAGAAACTATGCCTCTACAATACTTCTGGGAGGAATTCCTCTCCCAACTGTAGAAAGTGGGGACAAGCTTATGGAAGTCTCACCGTCCAAACTTCCCCCTAGATCTGGGGGGTTCTGAATCATCTACAGAAGAATGTAAGAAGAGCCCTGCTGGATCAGGCCAAAGGCCCATCTAGTCCAGCTTCCTGCATCTCCCAATGGCCCACCAGGTGCCTTAATGAGCACACAAGACAATAAGTTGCCAGCATTCCTTGGCCACTCCCTGGCACCTGGCATTCTGAGGTAAATTCTGAGGTAAATATGAGGTAAATAAAACAGAATTTGCTATCCTAAGAACATAAGAGGAGCCCTGCTGGATCAGGCCAAAGGCCCATCTGGTCCGGCTTCCTGCATCTCACAATGGCCCACCTCAGGGATTGCAGAAGACAACAACATATTTGCACTTATTTGTTCATTATTAATAGTTCCACTACTTAATTAAAACCAGCAATTTTGCCAATGACAGTTGCCCACTTGCAGCGTGGGACTCGAGACCTGGCAAGATGTTCGAGGAGGAGGGTCTCCCCTGACCATGCACTGAGGGCCTTGACTTCACCACTGAGGAGTCAAAAGCATGAACACAGGCATCCAGCCCTGAATTTGCATGTGTTTGGGGGTTACCGGAACAGCAAAAACGGGACGCTGAGAACCCCCACACCCATCCCAAACCTCTCTCCCCATCAACGAAAACGGAAAAGACTTTCCGCAGACGTGTGCCCGGCCCAGGCTCCCGCCTCTCGAAATTCGGCACGCTAATAAAATTGTAATTCATTTGCATCCGAGATGCGGGAATGAGTGGCAGCCGTTGCTATGGCAACTGCCTCCCGAACCCTGGCGCCAAAGAGCTGCCAAGCACCACGGAGGGATCAGGGGATGAGTCGAGAGTTCCTAAGACTCTACCAGCTCTTAGGGTCTGCTCCAGGCTGGGCCGTCCTGCTCTTTCACCCCTGCTAAGTCCGCAGCCCTCCTGGCCAGCTTGCAGGTGGCCATAACTCCACCTCCCTTTGCTTCCTCCAAATTCCTTGGCAAAAGACCCTCCGTGAAAACCCCTGCGCTCCATATCCTGCTGTAACTTAGGGCCAAATCCTCTCCAACCTCCCAGCACCAATGCAGCCCTGACGTCAAGGAACAAATGTTCCAGTGGTGTCATCTAAATGATTTAAGAACAGGTACTCACTTTTGATTGGCACGTGTCGGGACCCGCCCACCGGAAGTGACGTCATAAGCCGGAAGTGAGGTCGTGGCAGGAAGGGACATGAAAAAAGCCCTTTTTGAGGCCTCAGATGATTTTAAACTGACCCAACAGTTGCAACAGGATTCCACAGCACCCCCAGAACATGTTAAGGAGGCCTGGCATCATGTTAAAGTGACCCAACAGTTCCAAAACCCCAGAGCAGCTCATTTTTCAGTGGCAAGGCAAGGCAAGGCTCCGCTCGCTGCCTTCCTGGCTCTGAGAACATGCAGGCAACTCAAACGTGCAGGAAATTCAAACGTTGCAGGGGGCGGAGTCGATGAGTGGGCGGGGCCAGCCATAATCCTAGAAACCGGTACTTGCGTACCCCCTGCATGACATCACTGAAATATTCCCTTACCTTGAGGAGACCCCCATGACTCCCCCACCCCCAATTGCAGGATGCAGTCCACGCCCTGTTGGCCTGGCTGCATTGGCACTAGAAAATTGGCAAGGGTTGGGCCCTAAGTCTTAGGATTGGGCCCTCAGTCACCACTGCTGAAATAACCATGCTCTGCTCCATCTCTCCCCCTTTGTCTCAGTGTCAAATTTTCAACTGCAAGTTCTTTTGAGGGCAGGGACCCGTTCTTTTCCTTCTACGGGGGGGGGGGGGGGACGGGGACAGAACATTGGTCACCTAGAAACTGAAGGGTATGTACTTCAAGAGACAGAAGAAAGTGTGGCTTCTCATGGTGTGTCCCAGCATGTACAACAACTCCCAGGGTGCCTGGGTGGGAAACAAGCACATCGGTGTATAGCCCCCCACCACATGGCGGTTGACAACTGGCCTTTTTGGGGGGGAGAGCCCAAAACCCTCCCCTCAAAGACTTTTGCTCTCCAAAGAGTGGTAGAGTTGAAGAAGTCTCTGAAGATTTCGTGAGAGTATGCGTTGGAGGGTCGCAACTGGGAGTATGTGTTGGAGGTTCG
>JAJKFI010000127.1:1918986-1948049 GCA_029204185.1 Lerista edwardsae | reverse complement strand
GCAAGGCATTCTGGGGCATTACCTGACTGCCGCAAGGCATTCTGGGGCATTACCCAGCCAACCAAAAGTGGGCCGCGGTGCTAAAAAGATCGGGCAGCGCTGCTTTAGAATGTTGTAGCATGCAGCCACTGCACACACACACACATACACACAACCTCAGACGCCAGCCCCCTTTTCCAAAACGCCTGCCCACGGTGGAGCAGGTGGAGTGCCGTGGGTTTCGCTCCAAAATTGGCGGGGGGGGGGGCCCCCCCCCCCGGCGCCGCGCCCCCGGGGTGTGGGCCCCCCCCATTTCCCCCCCCCCCCCCAGCCGGGAAGCCACACCAGTGCGTGGGGAAAGTGGCAGTGGGGGACCGAGAGCAGGAGAGTGGGGAGGCGAACTTTGGTCTGCAAGGAGGGAGGCTGGGGCGGCGGCGACAAGGCCGCACACCCAAAAAGGGGGCCGTGGAAAGGAGGACGGAGCGGGCGAAAGGGAAGAAAGCACACAGGGCTGGAAGAAAGCAGCCCTGGAGTGCAGAAAAGGAGCTCCCTGGCTTTCGCTGGCTCTTGCACAACTCAGCCCTGGCTCATTAATCACTCAATACACAGCCAGGAGGATGGAGAGGCTCAGGCTCGCCTCCGCCAATCCAGGCCCCGTTGCCGCAGCAACGGCCTTTCCCCTTTGGAGGCTTCAAAGGCAGCCTCCCCCTTCTGCGCTTGTTGTGCGGCGGGTGTGCGGGTGTGAGTGCGCGCCTGTGTGTGTGTGTGTGTGTGTGTGTGTTTTCCCTGGGAAACGGGTTGGCACCGCGAGCTCAGATCATGCGGAAGCCAGGAAGGAAGACAAGAGGAGGGAGAGCCGAGCGGAAAAAAATAAAAAAGAAAGATAATCAGGAGGAGCCGCAAAATCGCTCGCGAAAATGTCGAGGCGCTGAGCATCTTTGGGAAAGCAGAACGCTTTCGATATATCTACAAAATATATATTACAAAATATGCACCACCTGGCTTGTTTTGCCTCCGTTGAAATCTTTCTTTCCATCCTCCTCCTCCTCCTCCTCATATATTATTCATCGGTTGCTTGGCCCTTCTCGGAAGGACGGGGGTTATTTATTTATTTATCCGTGGCGGCGCAAACCGTTTCCCGCGGCGGCGTCTCGTCCCCCCCAACCTGCCCTGCAGTCATGCGCTGGGCACCTCTCCTTCCAGGTGATGGCATCACCACAAAGGCACCCCAACATGTGGGACCCGCGAGAAAAACGTCGGACGCTCCAAAAGTAAAAGCTCAAAACACTCAGATACGGTGATTTGGGGGGGGGGGTCTGGTCCTCTTTTATGGCCCCCCAAGCAACCCACAAACTCTCTGCCCCCACATGCTAGCAAGCGATGTGGGCAGACCCTCTTGAGGCCGGCAAACCACTCGCCCCCACGGTCTGTCTTGAAATGTAGGACATTTTGAAATTCATGCAGGACAGAAGGTTGAAATGCAGGATGCGTCCTGGAAAAGGAGGCTGGTCACCCTGTTTCCGCTGAAGCTACGCACTGAAGATTTTGTATTTTTACACACACACACACACACACACACACACACACACACACACACCCCACACAATAAACGCCAGATAGAGTGTGACCTGTAGGCAAACTGTTTCGGTTCCGCACATCTGAATGCACATTTTGGATTCTGGTTACCTCGTTATTTTTGGCACTCGTCTTTGGGTGTTTTAAGACAAGCTCCTAGCCCTCATGGGTTTACTAATTGCGGGCACACTAATATTGCAAAATATGCACCCTCCTTTTGCAAACGGTGGCATTCATGCAGCAGAAAGCCGGGAAACCGCCTCCTCTTTGAGCCAGCGGCTATGCTACATAGTGGCTACGAGACCGAGCGGTGAATTAGGACTCACCTCTGCCACTGATTCACTTGGTGGCCTTGGGCAAACTCCCTCCCTCTGAGCCCCAACGCAATATAAGGATCATCAATCAATCAATCAACAGGTACTTATATACCGCTTTTCAACATGAAGTTCACAAAGCGGTTTATAGGCAAATAGTAATAATAATAAAATTAAATGGCTCCCTGTCCCAAAGGGGCTCACAATCTAAAAAATGCAGAACACCACCAGCAACAGCCACTAGAAAAGACACTGCGCAGGGGTGAATGGGGCCAATTGCTCTCCCCCTGCTAAATATAAGAGAAACACCACTTGAAAAAGTGCCTCTTGCCCAGTTAGCAGGGGTGATCATGACCCTTCCTTAACCTTGCTGGGGTTGTTGCAAAGGTTGGTGTTGAGACAACACAGGTATGCAAAAACACAATGCAAATGCAAAACTATTAATAGATCTCCACACTGTTTGCTCAGTGACAGTTATTCTCAGATCAGGGTGCATAGGATTGCAATCTCAAGATACCCAAGTCTCATGGCCAACAAGCCTTACAAGCTCTTCTGTACAGTTGTTCCCATTTTCAGATAACAGAGCAGGAGGTTTGGCTGAGTGGCTGCTGCCTATGAAAAACCAAAGAACATCTGGGACAGAAGTTCAAGACGGCCAGTTTTCTTTAACTGCTGATAAAACCTTGCTGACAGAGATGAGACTTTCCAGCTGGTGAGAGGGGCAGAGGGGACAACGCTTTCAGTGAGCGTGAAAAGAATTTCCCATCAGACAAGTGTGGGAGGTGAGCGCACCCAGAGTAACGCCAGATTGTGAAGGAGACCACCTCGATGGGAAACATTCCATGCAAGACTAGGACTTGTGAATATTACAACCCCTACGTGGGGTTGAGAAAGCCTGCCTGTGTATACAGTTGGGAGAGAAATCAAATGACAAGAAGGGTGGTATATAAATACTAAAAAAGAAAAGACGGGTATGCTGGAGGGAGCTATTCCAAGCCACCTCAATCCTCAATCCTCAAACAAGACCCTTTTCACACTGAGAGTTAAAGCTACAGTTGAGTCTCGGTATCCAAGCAAAGACCTCTCAACGGCGGAGACAGCATGCAAAACGATTTCTCCCCTTAACAAATGATGCACCATCCTCAGCTGTCATTCCCTGAATTGGAAAAGGAAGAGGAAGTCAGGAGAACAGAAGTGTGGAGGAGAGAGGTGGGCTAGACTAGAGCATTAGAGACACTCTAGCCTGCCACTCTTCTCTCCTCCCACTCGGCTTGCCCCTTCCTTTTCCAATCCGAGGAGCACAGGGGGTGGCCCTGCCCATGCAGTTAGATAGGAACGAAGTGAGACCAGAGGGGGCGGGCTTAGCGGCCATGTTTTTATACTCAAAATGCTGATTCCAAGCATTTCAGATTGCTTTGCGCGTAGTGTTTAGGACTGAATCGTTTACTCCTGAAGTAAAAACTTACCAAAATAACAACGTGTGATCGTGGAGAAACATCATTGGTAACCTAATTATGAGTTAATATGCAATTCCAAGGTTTAATTCCGCATAATTAGTCAGCCATATTATTTACCTCAGAATTTTACCTCAGAAATTTGCCTCAGAATGCCTGATACAAAGGAGCAGCAATAGGATGCAGGCATCTTGTTGTCTTGTGTGCTCCCTGAGGCATCTGATGGGCCACTGTGAGATGCAGGAAGCCGGACTCCATGAGACCCATGGAGTTGCGTCGGCCATATTGTTAGACCAGACCATGGGACCAGACCCATTGCGTCGGCCATATTGTTAGACCAGACCGGAAGTTTCAAGAATATGATGTCATTTCTTCTCCATGTTTATTATAACTCCATGGAGGAGCAGAAACAGGAGAAATGGGAGAGGCAACTGGGCTGGAGGAGGTGAGTGCCGCCCGCCCGCCAATTTGCTGCCTGTGGTGACCGCCTCATTCGGGGGCCCCCGGATAGGTGGCCAGCCCTCCTGCAAAAAGTGAGAAGTGGGGACGCAAATGAGAAACTCAGATTGGGTGCACTAACGGTTTTGCCCATGCACATTTTTTTTTTCTTCAAAGAGGGGAAGTTCCCAGTTAAGAACGTTTTTCATTCAAGCAGTTTGCAAACGTGCAACCTGAAGGTAGAGAGTAGGCCAGATGGGGTGGAAGTGGATTGGGTGCGGGGGCTGGGTCTTTAAAACCGGCATCTTCCTCTCCTGTTGCACCAGCCTCCTGCCTGAATCTCTGGGTTTCCCCCACCCTCGTAGGCTAAATTGCGAAAGCTCTGATGCAACAGGCCAGAAGTATTTCCGTGTACTACTTCCTCTTAGAACTAGGAGCGGCTGTCGCTTAGCTCAGTGGTAGAACGCATGCATTTGGTGCAGGATGTTTCAGGTCCCGTAAGAACATCAGAGGAGCCCCGCCGGATCAGGCAAAAGGCCCATCTAGTCCGGCTTCCTGCATCTTACAGTGGCCCACCAGATGCCTCAGGGAGCACACAAGACAACAACATGCCTGCATCCTATTGCTGCTCCTTTGTATCAGGCATTCTGAGGCAAATTTCTGAGGTAAAATTCTGAGGTAAATAATAACTTGCAACCCAATCTGGACCTTAACAATATAAGAAAAGCCCTGCTGGGTCAGGCCAAAGGCCCATTACTCCAGCTTCCTGCATCTCACAGTGGCCCACCAGATGCCTCAGGGAACACACAAGACAACCCACAAGGATGCAGAACATCAATCAATCAATCAATCAATCAATCAATCAATCAATCAACAGGTACTTATATACCGCTTTTCAACACAAAGTTCACAAAGCGGTTTACAGGCAAATAGTAATAATAATAAAATTAAATGGCTCCCTGTCTCAAAGGGCTCACAATCTAAAAAAAAAAAAGGCAAACCACGAGCAACAGCCACTAGAAAGACTGCGCAGGGGTGAAGAGGGACAATTACTCTCCCTCTGCTAAGCATAAGAGAACACCACTTGGAAAAGTGCCTCTTGCCCAGTTAACATAGAACACATATAGTTACCTAAAACTATTGGACCACTCTCGGAGTCAGAGAGTATGGCGCACGTCTGTGTGCTGGCCTCTCTGACTCCGAGAGTGGTCCAAACATACTTTATGGTGGCCCTTGTGCCGGCCAAACTTTGCTGGCCTAACTGTGCCGGCTTAACTCCAGGTGAGGATTGCGCTCTTAATTACTTATAACTCTTATCATCTCCACAAAACCTCAAAAAAGGTAAGATAACTGTCAGCCCTACCATAACTGAACATTTAAAAAAAATCAATATAGATGGAGGCATTTTGTTCCTAGCTAGCCATACTGTATGTGAATTAAAATTAGCCTATACACACTTTTGACATCGTACTGGTATTTAATAGAACTGGTGATAACGATAATATTTTCCATAGTCAAGCAAAAGCTGTATGGTTGTGGTTCCCAAACTGTGCGCTATGGCACCGCACTCTCAGGGGTGCCGCGGTATATCCCTGGCAACCCCTCCTACTGGCTCTCCCAGATGCTGCCATATTGGATCATATGAAATCTCACAAGATCCAAGATGGTGGCGCCCAAATCTCATGAGATTTGGATTGTGACGATCCCAACCCCTGGCCCTGCCTTAACAATTAATAGGCACGAATTGAAGCCATGGACGGAACAATATGGCTGACTCAGATCATCGCCGCGAAGGAAAATTACATTAAAATCTCTTCATGACACAAGTAGTTGTCAATATGAGAGTAATTTTTTTTTACTTCTAGACTATTAAGAGTATTTTTTTTAACTTCTACACTCACCCCCCCAAAGAAAAAAAACAAATTCTGTTAATGTTCAGTACTCACTGAACGGTAGTTTTATTGAGCCGATGTAATGTGAATACATGAATCTTTCCGTGGAAATTAAGTCCCATTTTTCGTTCAGCGATTCGCACACCCGTATGCAGAACACGCAGGCATGCTTAAAGAGGTTGAAATTAACTTTTACACGCGTGCAGGGAGATTTTTATTCGAGAATTCGCGGCAATCCTCCTCCTTCGCGGTGTTGATCTGAGTCAGCCATATTGTTCCATCCATGGCTTCAAGAATGTGACGTCATGGCTTCTCCAGTGTATAATAACTCCATGGGCGATCCACTATCTTGGATTGTGCAGGACCTCACAAGATTTCAGCGCCGCCATCTTGAATCATCCACTCCAAAATGGCGGTGTCCAGCTGAGACAGGAAGAATAGGCCGAAAGAATGCCCTGACCCAGTAATTTGGGAAACCACTAGGGTTTGGGAATGTATTGGTGAATCCATTGGTGGGGGGCTGTAATCTTCAACGGGTTAAGAACCTTTGCCCTAAAGGGTCTGGTCCTGAAGCTTCCTCCCATTTTGGCCCCGATACCTTCTTGGGCTTCAGTTTCAGCAAATGTAGATTCCTATGGCCCAGCACAGCAGGACCAAGTTTCCCAACATCAGCTTGGGGAAAGAAAGCTTCGGTGAATTCAGGTCGAAGAGCTACAGCCCCTTTCTCCAGCAGAACGGCATAAATGTAAATTACACCGGCGCGGAGTCGCCTGCGTCTAGACAGATCCTAAGTGGGGGAAACGCAATAACCGTCAACAAACACTTGAGGTTATAAATGGTGGGGAAGGAAATTACCTTGGGCAATAAAGGTGGCTAAATATTGGAGAAAGGGGCTGAACAGAAAGTGAAACTGAGGACCAGAACGTTCAAGGATGCCTTTGGAGATCCTAAACGATTCGCTCCTTGAGATGCTGATTTCCAATTTCTCCTGGGTGCCGCTTCTTAAAAAATGCAAGGCCGGCCTATCTATGGGGCTGAGGATGACAACCACCCTCCTCTGCACTTCCCGTTCCTGCTTCCTGGATGCCAGGTGAGCAAAATGACATTTTCCTTGCAAGAGCATTGAAAGGACCACAGCGAGTGAATGGATGTGATAGGCACACCATCAGTTTTCTGACAACTGGCAAAGCACACCGAGGCTGCTTGGGGGAAAACCTCACACAACTCCCCAAAGGCCCTATTAATAAATGACGCTCCCCCCCCCCAAACTCTCACAGCATACCTGCGGACCAGCCACAGCACACCAATGTGCCGAGGTACCCTGGTTGAAAATCACCAGCACGGTGGTGATCCACCTGTGGGTCGTGAGCCAATTTCAGGTGGGTGGCAAAGCACCTAGAGCAGCCATCTTGAAAACAGGGGAAGAAAGGGGGAGGGCTGTGTGATGGTTTTGCTGGTGTCCAGGTTGCAGAGAAATAACCCAATGTATAGTATGGCTGCATCCTTAGGAAAGCAGCAGGCTCTGGTGTCACAGTGACGACACTTCTGGCCGTGACGTCACTTCTGGTGGGTCCCGGAGAGATTGTGATTCTAAAAAGTGGGTCCTGGTGGTTAAAAGTTTGAGAACCATTGCACTAGCATATATTTACCCGTGCATTTTCTCTTTGTTGCCCCGCCAACCCCCTCGTCACTCTCCCCGCCGTAGAAATTAAGAAAATCCATCATTTAACTCTTCGTCTTCTCCCCCCCCACACACACACACACAAGCATCTCCATCTATCAGCGTTTCAAAGGCAGCCTTCTAGAATGTTGAGCAGAGCAGAAGACAGGCAGCGTTTTAATGGCAAATTCACTCCTAACTATGCAACCCACACAGGGAAGCCGGGAGAGGAGAGGCTACATTTGCATACATATTAAACAAGCGCAGAAAAAAAAAATGCAGACGTGCATTTGGACGAGGCTGGCTCTAGCAACGCGCCCTGCCAGGGAATCAATCTTCGGGAGGGTGGGGGAAGAAGAAAAAACATCTGGGGCACGTCAATTCTCATCTGGAGTGGAAGGTGTCTTGATCCAACCCCATGGACTACCTTCTAGGTCTAGGATCTTGCATGGAAAGGGTATTGCATATATCAGTGGCATTCAAACTTTTTAGACCAGGACCCACTTTTTAGAATGGCACATGCGTCAGGACCCACCGGAAGTGATGTCCTTAACCTGGCAGTGATGTCACAGGCGAAAGTGACATCATCAAGCAGGCAGTGCCGTCTTAGTGACATAATAAAATGGCACTCCTGAAACACAAACTGGCGTTCTTGGGCGGCAGCAGTTGTACAGCCCAGAAACATCCCTAACCGAAAGCAAGATGAGGATGTAAAAACTCTGAACTAAAAAGAAAATTAAAAAAAACAATCTCTCACTTGAAAATTCAAACTTGTTAACACTCACAAAAGGAATATAACAAGAGTCAGGTCTGCAGCTTCCAAGATGGCTGCTCCCAGCTTTCCACGACCCACCTGACATCAGGTTGCAACCAGTGGCGTCATTCAGATGATTTAGGAACAGGAACTCACTTTTGATTGGCACTTGTCGGGAACCCGGAACCAGCCACGGAGCCCGTTAGGATCCGGAACGCCCGTTCTGGTCCGTTCCCCTGAATGACATCACTGGTCGCAACCCACCAAGTGGGTCCCGAACCACAGTTTGAATAAAACTGACATATATTGCAGATGGTGAGCTCAACGGCCCTTCCTTGTTGTATGTCTCCAGTATCTGGTATTCAGAGGTTGACTGCCACTACAGCTGGAGGTTCTAGTTAGCTATTGTCTTTAGTTATCAATTGCATTTATGTCACGCAATAGCCTTTCCGTACAAGGAAAAAATTTAAAGGCAGCCGCTAACATAAACTATACACAATATTTCTCTTAGGTCATCAAATAGAGCCCTATTGAGACTACCACTGCCAAAACAGATTAGTGGTCCCAACTTCTTGCTGCCTTCTCAGGAAAGCAGCAGGCTCTGGCGCCCCAATGACATCACTTCCTGGTTAATGACATCACTTCCTGGTTAATGGCATCACTTTCTGGTTAATGACATCACTTCCTGGTTAATGACATCACTTCCGGTGCATTCCAGATAGGCTGTCGTTCTAAAAATTGGGTCCCGGTGCTAAAAGGTTTGAGAGCCGCTCTGTCAGACTCGGCGCTGTTAAAATGTGTTTTTTTTTCCTTTTTGAATTTCATCCTGTACTTTGTGTAACCCAATTGGGTCTGCAAGCCGCCTTGGGCTTCTGGAAAGGCGGGATAGAAAGGTCTTAAATAAATATGAGGAGAAACAACGGAGCCATCAAAGAACCAGGGTCAAGGAGCAGCACGCAATGGTTACGCCGTGGGTGTTCGAGAGACAACCGCGGGACTTTTTGTGGTCTGTGAGCAAGATCCTCCAGACTCCAGAATAAAAGACGGGGCTTTTATTGCCAAAGGAAACGGCTACAGCTGGGGCAAATGGCATCTGGCCGCACAATTGCACAAGCCAAGGACTGCTATCAGTCTACGCCATTCCGGCAGCTCTACCTCCCTTTGCTGTCTGCATTGCACACATTCCAGGCAAACCTCGAAACCAGCAAGCCAAGGCCAAAGAGATTAACCCCTTCAACGCCAGGGGCCAGCTCCAGCCACTATGGCAAGAACCGGCACATCCGGGAGAAAAGTGTGCATCCTTATTGGGGAGGGGGCTTCTGTCTCAAAATCAGCCAAGAAGGGGAGCTGAAAGTGCTCCCACGTTTGTGCATGAAACGCTGCAGTCCAGGCTGAGGCCAATTGCAATGGGCGCATTTGTATGAAATACTCGTCGAGCATCCCTGTTCCGGATTGCCTGGGATGGGAAGGAGTTTGGAAACGTTGCATAAATAGAATGAGAAAGTGACCCCGAATTCCTTGTGGACATTTTTCAGCAGTGTCGGTGCAGGCACACAACTCGACAAAGCAGAGCGGAACTGACACCTTCTACCTGCGCTGGACTTGGGAACGAGCACAAGACCTTCTGGTGCTCACGCTAAAATAAACAGATTTGCATCTTGGCCAAAAGTGGCCAAGTTTCCAGAATAGTTTCCAGAAGTCCAGAGAAGGGATAATCGACCTGTTTCTGATTGTCACTGTTACAATCATTAAAGGGATTGTCTGTTCATGGAAAGTGGTGGATAAATATTGCCGTTCATAATATAATCATAATAATGAAATGAAATAATAGAATAATCGAAGGGTTTATTTGCACCAGTGTTTCACAAACAATGTGGGTCGCAAGCCAATTTCCAGTGGGTCATTTATCACCTAGGGCAGCCGTCATTGAAAATATGGGAAGATGGGAAAGGGGGAGGGCTGTGTGGTTGTTTTGCTTGTGTCAAGGTTTTAAATAGGCTTTTTTCCCCTTTCAGATTCGCTTCGCTATTGGAAAAGGGCTGAGAAATAACCCAACTTATTGCTGCATTCTCAGGAACGCAGCAGGTTCTGACGTCACAATGACATCACTTTCGGCCATGAGGTCACACAGCCGTGCGCCATCCTCCCTGACTCCGAGAGTGGTCCAAACGTACTTTACGGTGGCCCTTGCGCCGGCCAAACTTTGCTGGCCTAACGGTGCCGGCCTAACTCCTGGTAGCCCAGAGGGCAAAATGATACCCTGGAAGTGACATCACAACTGGAAGTGACATCACAGTTATATTTTCATTTTCTTGGGTTTTTTGCCATATCTTTTGATAGAATGAAGGTATTATATTCCGATTTGTTTCATTTCATTCTGCATTAAATTCTGCATCGGATGGTATATAACATGTTGGCAGTGGTGTCATCTAAATGATTTAAGAACAGGTACTCACTTTTGATTGGCACATGTCGGGACCCGCCCACCGGAAGTGGCATCATAAGCCGGAAGTGAGGTCGTGGCAGGAAGTGACATGAAAAAAGCCCTTTTTGAGGCCTCAGACGATTTTAAACTGACCCAACAGTTGCAACAGTATTCCACAGCACCCCCAGAATGTGTTAAGGAGGCCTGGCATCATGTTAAAGTAACCCAACAGTTCCAAAACCCCAGAGCAGCTCATTTTTCAGTGGCAAGGCAAAGGCAAGGCTCCACTCACTGCCTGCCTGCCTGGCTCTGAGAACGTGCAGGCAACTCAAACGTGCAGGAAATTCAAATGTTGCAGGGGGCGGAGTCGACGAGTGGGCGGGCGAATGGGTGAGGCCAGCCGTAATCCTAGGAACCGGTACTCGCGTACCCCCGCGTACCCCCTGCATGACATCACTGCATGTTGGTATTATTCATACCTACCAAGGTTTTCACAATTTTGGCCACCAGTGTCAAGCTCATCTTGTTGCCCCCCCCCCAAACGTGTTGCCCAGTGCAGCTGAACCCACCTGCACATCTTTGGCTACGCAAGACCACAAGATCCCTGCATCCTGTTGCCACTCCCTTGCACCTGGCATTCAGAGACAGCTGACTTCTAAAACCAGGAGGTTGCACAGACCCATCGTGGCTTGCCACCATTGATGGACTTTTCCTCCATCAACCTGTCTAATCCCCTTTTCAAGGCACCTAGGCCAGACGCCATCCCCACATCCTGTGGCAAGGAGTTCCACAGATTCACTGCAGCGCAGGGGGCAGCACCCGAAGGCCCCCGGTTCAATCCCCGGCAGCACCGACAGATCGGTCGCCGCCAAAGTCCCCAGGCTCTGCTGCCAGTCTGCAGTGAACAATGGTCCTACTCAGGAGGAGGCACCATTGTCTCCAGATCCAGAGGTCAAAGCCGCCACCCCCACTTATTCATCTCCTTCCACCTTCCAAAAGAAGAGACCCTCCCAGCAACTCTCAGCTAAGAGGCCAAACATGACAGGTGGCGGGGGGAAAAGAAGAAAAAGCAAAAAACGTATATACACACACACATGCACGCGTGCGTGTAAATATATAAAATACCCGAGCTGCTCTGTAAAGATAAGCGACCTCCGCCGAAGGAAGTGTATGACACAATCTCCACTCCTCGATTAATTTCAGCTAATTTCCTGCAAGCTCTGCCTCCATCGGGCTCTTCTCTCCCCCCCCCTCCTCCTCCTCCAGCAGATACAGGACTCAGAAAGGTTACAGCATAACCTTGTCTCTCTGGCTTGCGATTCGCTTCATGCAAATACCTACCTACAGCCCGGTAATTATATGCATTTCCAGAGAGCCAGTCAGCTGTCACCCTGACAGATACTGATCTCCTGTTTTATTTTTAGCTCTGTGCTTCCCCCTCTAGATCCAAAAAAAAAATTCTGTTTGTTCCATCTCTCTCTCTCTGCCTCTCTCTCTTTTTCTCTCCCTCTTGCAGTCTCTCTTCCCTTCCTTCCTTCCTTCCTTCCTTCCTTCCTTCCTTCCTTCCTTCCTTCCTTCCTTCCTTCCTCCCCACATCCGTGCCAGCCATGCATAGGAGCGCTGAGCGCAGCAATATAGAGGGGAAAAACAGCCGCCTGCAAACCAGGAGTCCTTCATGGCTCCCACCCAAGGTGACAAATGGCCCACCCACCCCCCATCTAGGGGTGGGAAGGAGGACGCATCCTGCTTGGAAAGGAGAGCCTGAGGACCACAGAGGCCAAAAGGTATCTGTCAAACTCTAGCACATGCATGATCCTAATCCTTAACCCCCACCCAAAAAAAAAAAAAACACAGGGTTGCCAACTGATCAGGAAAAAAAGACCCTGGTTTGCTCTTGTGCCTTTCACAGCAAACTGAATCAGGTGATGGAGAGAAGCATAGAGGTTTAAAAGAGGGTGCACTTGAGGAAACAAGGCCGTCCTGGAAAGCACAGTCTAGCACGCACATGCTTCCTCTCCCTCCCGCCCCCCCCCGCCCCCGGAAACAGGGTTGCCAACTGATCAGGAGAAAAGGGATCCTGGTTTGCTCTTGTGCCTTTCACAGCAAACGGAATCAGCGGCTGGAGAGAAACGTAGACATCTGGCGAAAAGGCACCGCATTTAAAATGGGGGGAGGGACAATTGAAGGCACTAGGCCATTCTGGGAAGCGTGGCTCAGGACTTGAGATTTCAGCCTCGTCACAATGACGGCACTTACAGTGGGTCCTGGACAGATTGTCATTCTCAAAAGTGGGTCCCGGTGCTAAAAAGTTGAGAACCACTGCAGTAAGACATACACAGATTTGTTCTGTTAGGGCATTAGGGGGGATATTCAGTGGAGATTCTCCAATGCAGAAAAGTGAATTCTTTGGTTTTGTTTGGGAAAGCAAAGACCCAAGCAGTGTTCTAGTCCTCATGGTGGTCCGGAAAGACCAAAAGATGTGGCTGGAGATGGCAAAAAGTGACTAATTGGACAGAATGCACACTGCTGTATTAACAAAGAACGCTTCCTTCCTTGGCCCACTTGGCCTAGATAGCCATTTTTCAGGGTTTCAGAAAAGACTGTTTTCCTCTGTCTTGGCCTGGTGATGCTGGAGGGAAAAAATCATGGCCCTCCTGCATTCAAAGCCTTTAACTGAGCCACAGTGCCTTCCCATTAGGACTGAACATTTAAGAAGGTTTACTGTATCTTCCACTTTCCAACCAACAAAAAGCGAACAAATATAAAAAGATTCCCTGCCCCAGAAAGCTTACAATCGAACCGAGACACAAGGGAGCAAACAGCCCAGCAAACAGCCACTGGGGAAAAAATTCCTGTGCTGGATGCCTCCTGAAAGAGAAGGATCTTCCGCTGCAGCTTGGTTGAAAATGTGCACAAGGGCATCTCAGTTAGCGAGTCAGAAAGCAAAACTTTTGTTGCTGATCTCAAAGTCTGGGCAGGTTGATATCCAAGTGCAATCCAACATCTCATGAGTTCAACATCTCATGGTCAATCCCAGGCATTTCCAGGAAAAAAAGAGGGTCATTTCTCTTAAGAGAACTGCTCCTAGACTGTTGACATTACTGAGCTAACTGGGTCCAGGATGGCAACACACTGTGCTCAAATTATTGTTAAAAATCACACTTCAGCCTAGTTGCCAAAGTCGCACAACTTTTGTCCGGGCTGAGCCACGTCAAACCGCAGCTCATGCAGTTGAATGTTCATCTTTCAAAAAAAAAAGTCACTGCACATAGAAAATTAGCATCTCAGGGAGGATAAGACAGGGCCTTCTCCCTGACAGGCTAGTTTTCCATGTGTGGGGGAAAAAATTTTGAGTGTAGGTTGCAGGCTGACAATCCCTGTGACAACAAGTCCTCCCCATCATTGATTGGGAGTCTATTTCGAGTGGACAAATGGAGAGACTTCTTCACGCAGTGCATCGTTACTCTGTGGAACACAATGCCACAAGATGTGGTCATGCCTCCTAGATCAGATGGCTTGGAAAGGACAAGTTCATGGAGGACAAATCGAGGGCTGCTTGTTGGGATTGCTATGCACTACCTCTTTTTCAACAGCACTGTACCTTTGGGTATCAGTCACAGAGGAGCAATGGAGGGAGAGAGGAGCGTGTCTGATTGTGCATGTGGCTTCTCAAAGGCAGCTGGTGGGCTATTTTAGCAATCAGAAAGCAGAACTGGATGGCTTGATCCAGTAGAATGTTTCTTGTGTTCCAATGCTCTTAGTGTTTGAGATCAAGATCAGAACAAAAGGGGAGAGATTTGTTGCTTCAGTATGCTAATTTCAATCTGGTACAGAAAGCCTCTTTTACAACAAAGCAAAAGGACCTATCAAGGGGAAAAAAATTAGCCAGAGGAACTGACCGACACCAGAAATGAAGCAAAATTGATCAATGAGTATCATGGAGTTTAAGGAGGGGTGGGTTTTTATTCCCCCCATGAACCACAACAGAACAGAAATCTCCTGGTTGCCTTAGACTGGCACTGGAATTTTATTCCCAAAATACAAGCCTTGGAAACGGGTTCAAAATTAGCGGTTCACCTAATCTGATAGCACAGCTTTCAAGTGAATGAGGAATGCTTTCATTTTCCTGTTTTCACCCTGCAAAATGTCTTTCGCTTGTCAATCCTTTTGGGAAAACGAACGCAAGAGGTGGCCATCCCCCAAAAAGGGGATAAATATTATTTTTCTCCTATTACGTTGTTCTCATCATATACTTGTTTTAAGGCATCACCTGGATCCTTCCGTACGAAAGGCCCCTAATCCGGTTCAAAGTGGCGAAACCGGTTTCTGAGCGGCTTTTCAGTCTTTGAGCCGGTGAGTTTAAAAAAAACACGAAGGAATCTGCACTGAAGCTCAGCCCAGTTTTTTATGGGGGTTATTGCTTGGCGAACACACACAGGAAAAGTGGGGGTGGGGTGGGAACGCAGACCAGGAAAGCAAGACCTCATGCACCAATCTTGATTTGGTCCTCCTCAGTATTCTTAGCCCCTGCTGCCGTTTCACAGGAAGTAGATGCCTTTCCTCTCGACGGAATTCAGCCCGCGAGTGTGTCAACACAGGCGCCAAACAGCATTCCCCACCAGGACATGCAGAACCATAGAGTTCAGGGGCTGCAAAAACGCTATCTAGGTCAGCTCCTGCCAGAAGAGAGGTCTGTCGATGCCCTCCAAGGGACGCACAGGGGTTGGGGAGGGGCAAGCTGCAGGGTGGGGGGAAGCTGGTGTCAGAAGTGATTATTTTCATCACCGGCCTGGACAGTTTCCTTTTTGTCGCCTGCTTCTTGCCAGCTCTGAGCTGGCCAGGACCAAGCAGCCGAGGCAGGAAACAGAGCTGTTACGGTGGCCTGGCGGGGCGAGCTCAACACAGTACGAAGGCTCTGCGCACATGTGCCCTGATGCAACGTAAGAAGGGCCACACAGCCCAGAACACACCAACCCACACTCGGGAGCTCAAACAAGAAAAAAAAAGGGAGGGGCGACTTTTGTCTCTCCTCCTGGACAGAGGAGATAGTTGATGATGACACGCACAGATTATCAGCCCTCTGACCCACATTTTCAAAGTGATTCTTGTTTTTTGTTGCTCTTAGAACAACTAGTAGCTATTGAGAGGTTTATCAATCAATCAGTCAATCCATCAATAGGATTGATATGCCGTTTTTCAACACAAAGGTCACAAAGTACAGACAAGTAATAAAGTTAAATGGCTTTATGGATTTATGAATTTTGGCTTTATGGATTCATGGATTTCCTTTATGAATTTCGATAAGCGAGTGGCCGTTGGCGTGGCTTGTGGCGGTGAGTTCCACAGAGCAATCGTGCCCTGGGGTGAAGATGGGCTGCCTTTTGTCCAACCCTGAAATTGCATTTCCATCAGGTTCATTGGAGGGCTCCTGTTCTACTTTCAGGTCTCCCTGAAGCGAGTAAAAGCCTCGTTCGGCACTCAAAAGCGGACTTCCAGTTTCTGCGCAATAACTGGAAGTGTGATTGGAGCGCAAATCGAGCTCCAGGGAGACCCGCAGAGGGGGCTTCAGGCCTCCCTGACACTGCAGGGGGGGACCTTCTCCCAGCCACCCAGGTATGTTTAAAACTCCCTGGGTACTTGTGGCCGCCGTGACACTCAAACCTGGGCCACTCTTGTTAAGGGGGACTGGCCCAGTTTTGCTTCCCAATGGTGGGTTGGGGCCAGTGGTGTCATCTAAATGATTTAAGAACAGGTACTCACTTTTGATTGGCACGTGTCGGGACCCGCCCACCGGAAGTGACGTCATAAGCCAGAAGTGATGTTGTGGCAGGAAGTGACATGAAAAAAGCCCTTTTTGAGGCCTCAGATGATTTTAAACTGACCCAACAGTTGCAACAGGATTCCACAGCACCCCCAGAACATGTGAAGGAGGCCTGGCATCATGTTAAAACCCCAGAGCAACTCATTTTTCAGTGGCAAGGAAAGGAAAGGCTCCGCTCGCTGCCTGCCTGCCTGCCTGGCTCTGAGAATGTGCAGGCAACTCAAACATGCAGGAAATTCAAACGTTGCAGAGGGCGGAGTCGACGAGTGGGCAGGCGAATGGGCGGGGCCAGCTGTAATCCTAGAAACCGGTACTCGCGTACCCCCGCATGACATCACTGGTTGAGGCCCACAGTTTGGGATGCACTGCTTCGTAAGAAAAAGTGGGTCCCGGTGCTAGAAAGTTTGAGAACCACTGGCCTAGGTCATCACCTAAGGCCAAAGGTCGGACTGTCCCGCACTTGTAAACCAGCACCAGGCAAAAGGCTGAGGAGATATGTCATTCAAGGCTGCAGAAGGCTGCTCTTTTAAGGTCTCCACACTGCAGGGAGGCAGATTCTGGGGGTATAGTAGGGAACATCTTAGAAAAATATCTAAAGCCTCAATCAACATCTTGCCCCCTCTCAGAGCAACTTGTTTCCTTGGAGCTGTCCAGGGTCCTGTAACCCAGTCCAGCCTCACCTTCATGGGCTTCTGTTCATCATCTGAGCACAACAGAACTAGCTGCTTAGCATTTTTTTTTTAATCGTTTGATGGCTCGTTTGCCATGTCAGGCGCTCTTTAAGATAATACAGGGAGGGGCACAAATGTTTTAAAATCATAGTAACGTTGTTGAAACAGTACCTACGGCTACACAGATTCCTTGTCCGGCAGTCCTTGTCGTTTTGTCTGTTTGGATGCCCGTCTTGTTTGTCACTGAGATCTCTTGGCCACCTAGATGGTCGTCGTAAAAAGAGAAAAAGAGGATATAAGTTTTGGAATACACTACTAACAATGTTTCTCAAAGTGCGGGTCAGGATCTGATGTCAGGTGGGTCGCGGACAGCTGGGAGCTGCCATCTTGGTAGCTGCAGAGCTGACTCTTCCTATATTCCTTTTGTGAGTGTTAATAGTTTGAATTTTCAAGTGAGGTTTTATTCAAATTTTGTTTTTAGTTCAGTGCTTCTACATAATATTTTGCCTTCATCTTGCTTTCTGTCAGGGATGTTTCGTGCAATTGCTGCAGTCCAAGAATGCCAGTTTGCATTCCAAGAGTGCAATTTTATGACGTTACGACGACGGCACTTCCTGTTTGATGATGTCTCTTCCGGGTTAATGACATCACTTCCAGGTGAACGACATCACTTCCAGCAGGTCCCGCCACAAGTGTCATTCTAAAAAGTGGGTCGCAGTCTGAAAAGTTTGAGAACCACTGCACTACTATCAATCAATCAAAAAGTATTTATATACCGCTTTTCAACATGAAGTTCACAAAGCGGTTTACAGACAAATAATAAAGTTAAATGGCTCCCTGTCCCAAAAGGGCTCACAATCTAAAAAATGCAGAACACCACCAGCAGCAGCCACTAGACAAGACACTGCGCAGGGGTGAAGAGGGACAACTAAAAATAAAAAGAGTACAGCACCAAAGCGCCGTAGGGTTGGGCACTGAAATGTTTTTTTAAAAAGTTGAATTCTGAGTGTCAGGGTTTGCCTGAAGAAGAAACCTCTGAAAATTTTCAAGGGAAGCCACAAAAGTTTCTACAAGAGCAGCAATTGACGAGGGACACCATAAAGATTTATGGGCAGAAGATTTAGCCGAGAGGGTTAATGCCTCCATTTGCCCGAAGATAACACCTGAAGATCTCAAGGTCGTGAGCTCGGGACTGCCGGAAGTCTCTGCGAGCAGCAGACCTTGGAAACTGCGGCTGATTAAAAGCTGAGTTTCAGCTGCCTCGTGGGAGGAGGAGTGTGCTGAAGTCAGCTGCATCTCTGGTGGGAGCAGGGAAGCCTCTTATCAGCCAGCAGACGACAGGCGGGTGGCTAAAGAAAGAAGGCTAAATCCAGAAAGAAAGATCTGTAGGAGTGTTGTTCTTGGAAGATAGAACATTCTGTAAAATTGTAAAAACCTTCCGGTTTGTGAGAAAGTCTGCCTATGTAAACCGCCTTGAGTTCAATCATTAGAGAAATCTAGTGATATTAAGAAAGGCGGTATATAAATAAATGTATTATTATTATTATTAAAGTCTGTTTGGACCAAGCTCGGAGTCAGACAGGCCAACACACAGATGTGTGCCGTCCTGCCTGACTCCGAGAGTGGTCCAAACACGCTTTACGGTGGCCCTGGTGCCGGCCAAACTTTGCTGGCCTAACTATGCTGGCCTCACTCCAGGGTAGGATTGCACCCTGATTTTAGAACGCAACAGCCGATCAAAGATTCCGCCTTGTCGCTGTGACCAGTCCCGCACGTTGTGTTCAAGGCAGAGGGAATCGAAGCAAGCGCATCAGACAGACGCGACATCTGTTCCCGTTGTTTCTGAGAGCCTGCAGGCAAGGGTTCTGCGTGTGCCTGCAGTAACTGGTAATCTAGCAGGAAAGGGAGGGAGGGAGAGGGAGAGAGAGGGAGAGAGAGAAAGATCTGCTTTCTTGCAAAACCTCCTGTGCTGTCTAATAACACAAGGTGTCATCATATCCCCAAATCACGTCGCCGGCTTTCTAACCACCCAGAGACGAGAGAGACGGCGGAAGACAGGGGAGATCGGGGCAGCCCCCAACCCCCCACCCTCCCTTTTCTAGGAGGAGCTTTGGCGCAGCGCATTTTCTCAACAAGGTCAAGGGGAGGAGAAGAAATATGCCCCGGCGATTTCTTGTTTGTTCTGCAAGGAAGCGGGAACTCCGAAACGCACTGATCACTCATCAAGAGCAGCCGGCAGAGAAGAAAGACCCACAGGATCCGATCCAACGTCCATCTGGTGCAATAGTCTGTCTCCAACCGCAGCCAAAATGCCCTCAGGATGCCCACAAGTCAGGCACAATGCCAGGAGCCCTCCCTTGTTATTCGTTCCCAACGACTTACAGTCAGAGGTAGACTGCACCTGTCGCTGGAGGTTTTGCGGGGCCATCACGCTCAATGCCAGGCACAGATCAATCCTCTTTCATGGATGTTTCAGACCTCCTTTTAAAGCCAGGGGAAGGCCACGGTCCACAACGATTGGAAGGCCAACCCGGCCAGCACTTGTAGCCCAGAGGGGTCGTGGCCAGATGGAAAAGGGCAAAATGAAACTATCTGCAAATTTCGGGATTGCTGCCCGGGAGGAACGGATGAGAATCTTCAAGGGTCGCTATACACACACACACGTCTGTCTCAGTGGTTCTCAAACCTTTCAGCACCGGGACCCACTTTCTAAAATGGGACCCACTTTCTTATCGGGACCCACCTAGCTTTACGAGACTTGGGGGAGAAAAAAAGGTGATCTAGAAAGAATTGACATTTTTATTTATTTATTAGTACTTTATGCGCCAAAAAAACCTCAATCCATTTCTCATAAGAAGGCAGCCCCCATGTACAGCTTCAGTGCTTGAGGGGCTTGGGGATTCACCTGCCACCTTGATTCACCTTGGTGATTCACCCAGCCTTCACCTGTCCCCCCTCCCCCCACTACCTGTCATTGACAGACTTGGAAAAAACACACCAGGGGGGAAAAAGACGCTCAAACGTTTATCTACCTGTATTGGCACAAGCTTGCAAACTGCAAGAGTTTGGCGCCTTGCAAACTGCAGGAGCTTAGCTCTTTGCAGGGCAATGAGCAAACTGCAGCAAATCTTCCAAACTGCAGGAGCTCGGCTCTTTGGAGGGCAGCAAGCAGCGCTCTGATTTTTGACTCGCCTCTGGGCTTGAGGCAATGAGCTATTTGATCTTTCCATCACTCTGTGGGAGCCACCGGAAACTGGGGCACTCACGACCCACAGTTTGAGAAAACGCTGTTCTATCCGACGCCCGGTATTTCACCTGGGGCCTGGTTGGGAGGGCGCCGTTTCACATGGGGTTTCTGTACATCGGCAGAGACCGAGCTCGACCTTACAAGCAGGCATCTCTGCTCTAAGAACAGCCTCCGGGTTTCCTGGGCACAGAATTCCGCGCTCTTGGGCTGCGGAATTAACCCCGCGCCTTCCGCCAGACAAGAGCAAGAGCGCACAAGCCCACAGGACACCAGCGGGAAGCGAGCGCCTTCATCTGCCCTAAGGCGATTAAGCTTGCTTCCTGCACCTGTTCCTCTGGGGGAGCTTCCGCCGTCTCCCTGCGCACACACACCCTGTTCCCCCTCCCCTCCAGCCCCCCCTTTCCAAAGCAGCCAGATAATGCAATTTGCCTTGAGAAGCCAGCCAGCTGCAGCTGAGCTCTCCTCTCCTTGAATGGTTAATCCAGCGAGAGGGACCAGGTGTCTCAGGTGGAGAAGCCGATCTGGCTTTCCAGATCTCCTGCTGGGGCTTGTCTTAAGTGGAGGCACCACCCGCCCGTCTTGCTCTCATCCGCCCGAGGAGGAGGGAGAGAAGGAAGAGAGGGAGGGCAGGGCACCCCCCCCCCCGCTTTCGCAAGTCCCGGCAAACCAAAGTGCCAAGGGGGTGACTCAGAGAAGCCAGGACCCAGGAAACAAAAAAAGCCTTGATTGGGAGGACTGGGAAAGAACACACGCACACACACACACACGCACACACAACAGAAAACCAGTGACGACTCAGAGTCCTGATTCACTTGTGTGCTTGCTCATTCATTCACCGCCTAAGGCAAGATTCCCAAAGATTTGGGCACCAGGGACCCACTTTTTAAAACGGCATTCCATCGGGACCCACCTCACTTTACGAGATTTGGGAGGGGAAAAAAAGGCGAGATCGAGAAAGAAAGCGTGTTTCTGTTTACTTACAAGTATCCTTACTTATTGGCGAAAGAAAAAGAAAAAAGAAAAACCCGATCCATTTCTCGTCATGGTGGGGCAGCCCTCGCGAATAGCCCCAAGACTTGAGGGGCTTAGTGATGTGACCCATTGTTCATCCGCTCCCCCCACAATTGACGGACTTGGGGGGGGGGGAAATGCAACGGAAAAAGACGCTCAAACATTTATCTCCCTATATTGACGCAAGCTTGCAAACTGCAGGAGCTCGGCTATTTGCAAGGAATTAGCAGCTGTCTGGGTTACCGCGGGCCAATCAGGGCACAATCCTAACCAACTTTCCAGCACTGATCTATCTATGCCAATGGGGCATGTGCTGCATCCTGAAGTTGGGGGACAGTCTCCTTAAGGTGAGGGGATTTTTGCTCTCTTACCTTCGAGCTGCATTGCCCTTACCACAGTGCTGAAAATTTGGTTAGGATCACACCCTCACTCTCAGCCATGCCTACTTCGCAGGGTTGCTGTGAGGACAAAAGGAGGAGTTATGTACATCACCCGGAGCTCCTTGGAGGCAAGGCGGTATAAAAATGTGAATAAATAAATACATTTAATTTATTTAAACTTATTAATCAATTGATAAATTTAATTTATTATTAAAAACAACAACCACAACTTGCAAAATTTAATTTATTATTAAAAAACAACCACAACTTGCAAAATTGGCCGGGGGGGGGGTTAAACACACAATTTTGCAATGACGAACCACAGACAAGAAAAGCTTTGAAGTGAAGGGGTCCATTTAAAGAAGACTTTGTAAGGATGTTGGCCCATTAGGAGAAAAAAGGGTCAAATCTTTCTGAGGACCAACCCCCCCCCCAAATTTCAAAATAGTCAGCAAATCAGATGCTAAGAAAAAAGGGGAGGGCCGGGGAGAAAAGCCCCTTGGCGTGATCTCAGAAATGCAGAAAAATTTGTTTTAGAATGAGAGATATTTTTCCATCATGACTCATTAGATGAATGAATGAGGGCACAATCCTAAACTGGAGTTAGGCCGCGCGCCACCCTCCCTAACTCCAAGAGCGATCCAAACATGCTTTATGGTGGCCCTTGTGCCGGCCTAACTTTGCTGGCTTAGTTTATGCCAGCCTAACTCCAGTTTAGGATTTTGCTCTGAGATGCATAGTTAGGGCCAGCTTTAAGCCTACTGAGCCCTGTGCCTAAGGGAGGGGGGAGCCCTGCATGAGGCTACAATCAAAAAAATAAAATTTCTACTCAGTCATTTTACAGTCACTAAACCAAGTGGGTTTGTGACTATTTCCTTTTTAAAGGCAATCGACGCATTTTGTTTCTTTCCCGGTGTTCCAGTTTATATTCAAATGTGCTTGGGTTCATCTGGACCGTGAACTGACCTGCGCTTTTTAAGCACACTTTTTGACTGTTTTCCATTGCACCATAGAGATAGAAAGTCCCAAAAACGTTTTATTGATCGCTCTCAGATTCTACAGGCTATGAACCTAGGGGCCCCCAAAAAAAACATGTTTCCAACTGGGCCCCAACAGTGTTGCACTATATATGCACCTAAGGAGTATCCCCCCCCCCAAAAAAATGATGCTTGGATCCTGATTGTGACATGTGCAAACTGTTGTTCATTTCGTTCAGTCGCTAAGTCGTGTCCGACTCTTCACGACCCCATGGACCACAGCATGCCAGGCCTCCCTGTCCTCCACTAGCTTCTGGAGTTTGCTCAATTTCTTTGCAGCATCGTACTTTCCTTTCACTCCCAGACACATCCACAGCTGAGCTTCCTTTCGGTTTTGGCCCAGCTACTTCACTCTTTCTGGAGCTACTAGTACTCGTGTTCTGCTCTTCCCCTGTAGCATAATGGACACTTTCCAACCTGAGGGGCTCATCTTCCAGTGTCCAGTTTAGCCTTTTTGTTCTGTAATCCATGGGGTTTTCTTGGCAAGAGTACTGGAGTGGGTTGCCACTTCCTTCTCCAGCGGATCACGTTTACTCAGAACTCTCTACTATGACCTATCCATCTTGGGTAACCCTACATGGCATAGCTCACAGCTTCATTGAGCTACTCAAGCCCCTTCGCCACGACAAGGCAGTGATCCATGAAAGGGGTGCAAACTATACACACACACCCCAAAAAAAAATCTGGAGCTCACATCCTGGAGCGCCTTCCCCACAAGGAAAAGCTATAACATCAAGGTGGTGTTTTTAGTTCAGAAAAAAAGACAATTTAAGGGAGGGGGCACACCTGACAGAGGTGTACAAAATGATGAGTGCTGTAAAGAAACGGACAGAGTTGGGTGGGTGATTTTCTTCCTCCCTCTCCGTAATCCAGTGAAATTTGACTGACAGTCGATTTGGGGGCTGACAAAGTAAGACAATGCATAATTAGTTTGTAATTAATGTGTGGAAGTCGCTGCCACGGGATGCGGGGGGGGGGGGGGCTGCTCGATGAGAAAAGTCTGGAACAGGAGATGATTTGTTTGTTTCCTTGCCTTCAATTTCTCTGTCCCCATATGGGAAAGACCAAGGCAGGTAAAAAGGGGGGGATAATTAGGAGAGCAACAAATCCGTAACATCAAACTACCAGAATAACAGCAAAATACTATCTGACAACATCGCCAGGACAAAAATCAATCCCAGCCGAAACAGAGAGCGCCAAAACTGAACCTCTCCGACAGAAAACATGAGAATCAGCCTCAAACCAGGGCACAATCCTAATCTGGAGTGAGGCCGGCATAGTTAGGCCAGTGAAGTTTGGCCGGCACAAGTGCCACCGTAAAGCGCGTCTGGTGCCACCGTAAAACTTCACTCTCGGAGTCAGGGAGGATGGCGCATGTCTGAGTGCTGGCCTCTCTGACTCCGAGAGTGGTCCAAACACGCTTTACAGTGGCCCTTGTGCCGGCCAAACTTTGCTTTATTTACCTCATACTTACCTCAGAATTTTACCCCAGAAATTTACCTCAGAATGCCAGATACAAGGGAGTGGCATTTGGACCACTCTCGGAGTCAGGGAGGATGGCACACGTCTGTGTGCTGGCCTCTCTGGCTCCAAGAGTGGTCCAAACATGCTTTATGGTGGCCCTTTTGCCGGCCAAACTTTGTTTTATTTACCTCATACTTACCTCAGAATTTTACCTCAGAAATTTACCTCAGAACGCCAGATACAAGGGAGTGGCGTTTGGACCACTCTCGGAGTCAGGGAGGATGGCGCACATCTATGCGCTGGCCTCTCTGACCCCGAGAGTGGTTCAAACATGCTTTACGGTGTCACATCCCCCAATAGCCCTACGAATAAATGACCCTCCCTCAAACTCCGGTGACACACCCTGTGGACCACGATGTGCTCATCAGTGTGCCGTGGCCCCCTGGGGGGGGAATCCCTGCCCTTTTCCTGGCTATTTATTTGCCCGCTTCAAAACCGCCTATCCATCTTGAAAGAAAGTCAAAGGTAGCACATGTGCTTAAAACATTTTTTTTTCCCATCTTGGGAGTTTGGAGGGGGGGGGCGTTTCCCGTTCCCGAGCCAACGGCTTTTCTCCTTCCCAGCTCACGCAATTGCCCGGCTGCCTCATCCCGGCACCAATGAGCAATTTTTATCTAGATTTCTCTTGAAAGAGCTTGTTCAGAGGATAACCTGTTGGGGGCAACCCTGGTACCCGATACGCACACTGGGTCTTCCTTCTCTCATTCGCACTTCCTTTGCCTTTTCTTTGTCTCCCGGCCTGTCACTCTCCCCGCACACATGCCACGGCGTTCCCTGTCAAGTTCCTGCCTGATCTGGAGGGACACAGCTTGCTGGTTGCGCCAGCTGCCAGCTTCCACCATTCAACGGGCTCTGCCCAGACAAGACCCCCAGCATCACCGCTCCCTCCCACCCCCCCCCTGCAGAGAGCTGCGGTAACCATAGAAACGGCAGCCAATCGAAGGGCTCCTTTGCAAGGGGGACGCAGGAATACAATCCAAAAGAAACACAGAGGCAAGACAGGTAAGATGGAGATAACTTTCTGGCCACGGCAGAAACCCACGTTTAAAAGGCCGGAGCTCCTAGGGAAGATGGATCAGCTGGAAGGAACAGGCCCCCATTTCCCCCCC
This sequence comes from Lerista edwardsae, assembly GCA_029204185.1. Classification (NCBI taxonomy): domain Eukaryota; kingdom Metazoa; phylum Chordata; class Lepidosauria; order Squamata; family Scincidae; genus Lerista; species Lerista edwardsae. The sequence goes on along the minus strand of JAJKFI010000127.1, from coordinate 1,922,758 downwards.
CCCAGTATATCATCCACGAAATTAGAGGCTTCTGTAAATGACTCAATGCTCACTCCCTAAGCTCACCTACGAGCCAGGTGAATTATTACAGCTTGCTGCAGTGGTTCCTCGCCGGCCTGCTGTGCATTGCATTATTACTAATAAGAATCTGGCTCGCTACTATGGATCTTATTGGCGGCTTATTTGCGTAGCTAGTGCTGTGCTAGTCGTATGAGGACAAGAATAACGGAGGGCCCATCTGTGGCAAAAGAAGGCAGGCCCCTGCCCCAAGAGGCTAACAATCTCAATAACGACGCAAGAGAGACTGTAGGGAATCGTATAGTTGGAAGGGCACCACAAGGTCATCTAGTCCAACCCCTTGCCTGTAGCAGGAAATCTTCCTAGAGAATCTCCAGTAGGGCCCTGTCAAGCCTCTGCTTGAAGGTCTCCAGTGAGGGAGAATCCACCACCTCCCTCCAGTGGCAATCTGTTCCACTGCCGAACCACCCTGACCATCAGGAATTTCTTCCTGATGTCCAGCCGGAATCTCCTCTCTTGCAGTTTGTACCCATTGGGATCTAGCTCTAAAACTGCCAAGATGAGGACAAAAGGAGGGGGGGTAAACAGACGGCCTGTCTTGCTAGACGCCATCACCACATCTTGTGGCCAGGAGTTCCACAGGTCTCCTCGTGTGTTTGTTCTCGTGGCTTCAGACAACATCCGCTCAAGTGTGTTTTTTTTCTCCTTCGCGTGGGGCAGGTCTGGGTTATCCTACCTGTGGAACAGGACCCTCTGCAATGGACAGGAATCACACCTGCCCTCTTCTCTGAATGTTGGGCTTGTGCTGGAGAACTGTTCCCTTGAGTGCAATCTACCTCCCACAAATGTCTGAGTAAGTGTCCAAACCAGCCCACTGACTTACAATCACCCCTCTTCCAAAATGCCTTTAAGGGTGCAATCCTAACCTGGAGTGAGGCCAGCAAGTCTGTGTGCTGGCCTCTCTGACTCTAAGAGTGGTCCAAACGTATTTTTCGGTGTCCCTTGTGCCGGCCAAACTTGGCTGGCCTAACTGTGCCAGCCTCACTCCAGGTTAGGACTGCGCTCTCAGTGTTGGAACTGGGAAAAGTCGGTGGTAGAGGGAACCTATTGGCTAGTACCTACGAAGTCACCAACCCTTTCACCTCCCCCTCGTCCTGCAATGGTTTTTCTTTTTAAGCCTGTAAGCTGAAGGGATGAACAGTATGAGAGTCTGGCAGGCCACTCATTTTCCGCAGGAGCCCCGTTCCAAACTGAGCAAGAGGCTCTCGTTCATCCCCATGAGCCCCCCTCTTCTCCCTGCAGCTATAACCCCCCCCCCCACTCCAGTCTGACACAAGGTCAGCTGTCCTCCGGGGCTTCTGGCTTGCTTTCGGACCCTCCAGCCGTTCGGCCCCACCCTCCTGGCGAGTTGTCGCAGAAGCCAGACAGGCTGGCTTGTAGCTTGCAGCTGATCTCCTGGCAAGGAACAATGGAGGCATTGAAGGAGAGAGCCAGACCCTTTGCATCAGACTGCCGGAGCTCGCGGGTTGCGGACATAATGAACAGCTGTAGGCTCCTTGTTCTGACCACACTGCGATCAAAAATAGGAGCTCAGTAGGGGAGGCTCTCTTGGCTGGGTCCCTCTCCGTCTCAAAGGGACGGTCTTGTTCGTGCCTGGGGTGGCTTTCTCCGGGGTATTTATGCCTCGGATTGGGCACAATTGGGATTACGTCAGGATTGGGGGCAGCCAACCTAGACAGCAATCCTAACCTGGAGTTAGGCTGGCACAGTTAGGCCAGCAAAGTTTGGCCGGCACAAGGGGCACCATAAAGCACGTCTGGACCACTCTCAGAGTCAGGGAGGCCAGCACACAGACGTGCGCCATCCTCCCCAACTCCGAGAGTGGTCCAAACGCCACTCCCTTGTATCTGCCGTTCTGAGGTAAATTTCTGAGATAAAATTCTGAGGTAAGTATGAGGTAAATAAAGCAAAGTCTGGCCAGCACAAGGGACACCGTCAAGTATGTTTGGACCACTCTTGGAGCCAGAGAGGCCAGCACACAGACGTGCACCATCCTCCCTGACTCCGAAAGTGGTCCAAACGCGCTTGACGGTGTCCCTTGTGCCAGCCAAGCTTTGCTGGCCTAACTCCAGGTTAGGATTGCGCTCTTAGCTACTTCTGACCGTTTTTGGTGCGTCAACGTCAGGCCTGGTGCACACAGTATATTTGGGGTGTTATATTTCCTACATGTCCTGGATGTAGAGACCCTTACATCAAGCGTAAATATGGCTGGGATTGGAAATCCAACCCTGCCCCCATGTCCACAAAGGGGTGGGGCGAGTCTTTCTTTCATAGATTTGCTCGCTCTGTGCCAAAGGCTTGTGCTCTCTTGTGAATGGTTACATAGTTATTTACATGGTCTGCCCATGTCCGTGGCACTCTCCGTAGAGAGACAGGCCTCTGCCCCCAAGACTATACAATAGATATTGCCTGAAGGGACGCAAAGAGGGAGGGAAGAAAGGTGGAGGCCGGGACCTGTGTAGTACAGGCAGTGGTGTCATCTAAATGATTTAAGAACAGGTACTCACTTTTGATTGGCACGTGTCGGGACCCGCCCACCGGAAGTGACGTCATAAGCCGGAAGTGAGGTCGTGGCAGGAAGGGACATGGAAAAAGCCCTTTTGGAGGCCTCAGATGATTTTTTAAACTGACCCAACAGTTGCAACAGTATTCCACAGCACCCCCAGAACATGTGAAGGAGGCCTGGCATCATGTTAAAACCCCAGAGCAACTCATTTTTCAGTGGCAAGGAAAGGAAAGGCTCTGCTTGCTGCCTGCCTGCCTGCCTGGCTCTGAGAACATGCAGGCAACTCAAACATGCAGGAAATTCAAACGTTGCAGAGGGCGGAGTCGACGAGTGGGCGGGCGAATGGGCGGGGCCAGCCATAATCCTAGAAACCGGTACTCGCGTACCCCCGCGTACCCCCTGCATGACATCACTGAGTACAGGGGTATGTGTAGCTGCAACCCTGTGCAAATTGAATACTTACTAACTCCAGTGGGACTTACTTTGAAGTCAACAGTAAGACTAGCAATCTTAAGTTGTTTATTTATCTATGCAAGTTTTTTTTTCACATTTTTATATAGCCTCTAAAAATCACAAATGTATTGTCTCCCTTTTTTTTCTCCCCCCCCTCCATTTTTCCCCCACCCTTCCTCCAACGAGCTCAGGGTGTTAGACATGGTTCCTTCCTTCCTTCCTGTTGCCCGCACCACAACCCTGCGAAGTAGGCATGGATGAGAGAGAGTGACTGGCTCAAGGTCACCCAGAAAGCTTCAGGGCTTCCTGCGTGGAGATTTGATCCTGGGGGTCTTCCAGGTCTAACCCTGACTCCCAAATCACTACACCACCCTGGCTCTTGAAGGTTGAGAGGAATTTGGCATGCCAACTCAGGCACACAAAAGACTTGGACCAGATCTGCCCCCCACCCTGAATTGGAGATGGGGGCTTCCAGCAATCGCTAAACCCTCGGGGCCAAAGAAGTTGGTTTACGGCCACTGCCTGCTCTCCACTCCCTCCCAGACAGCCTTTCCATTGGTCCATCTGGGAAAACTAACTTTGAACTGGGCAGCACTTTGGGCTTACCTCCAGAGGTGTAGCTTAAAATGGATCCTGATGCTAAAAGAGTTGAGGACCACTGCTATATACAAGCATATCACAGGCTTGCTTATTATTATTATTATTATTATTATTATTATTATTATTATTATTATT